>NC_069430.1:4137773-4152773 GCF_026875155.1 Cherax quadricarinatus
GTTTTCCCGCTCTGCATCATCACCCCCCAAACATAGAGATACGTGGTGCGGTACCCAAGCACAACAAGATTAAACACATGGGAAAGTTTAACACCTACTGGCCCACTTACTTAGCAGTAACTTGATACCAGTACCCCATACCCTACCCTCGGTACCTCTACACTACCCTCTACCCCTACCAGGACCCCATACCCTACCCTCGGGACCTCTACACTACCCTCTACCCCTACCAGACACCATACCCAACCCTCGGTATCTCAAACCCCACCCTCTAACCCCTACCAGGACCCCAAACCCTACCATCGGTACCTCTACCCTACCCTCAACCCCCACCAGGACACCATACCCTACCCTCGGTATCTCAAACCCCACCCTCTACCCCTACCAGGACCCCAAAACCCTACCATCGGTACCTCTACCCTACCCTCAACCCCTACCAGGACACCATACCCTACCCTCGGTACCTCAACCCTACCCTCTACCTCTACCAGGACCCCAAACCCTACCCTCGGTACCTCTACCCTACCCTCAACCCCTACCAGGACACGATACCCTACCCTCGGTACCTCTACACTACCCTCTACCCCTACCAGGACCCAAACCCTACCCTCGGTACCTCAACCCTACCCTCTACCCCTACCAGGACCCACACCCCTACCCTCAGTACCTCTACCCTACCCTCTAAGGCGACCACGACACCATACCCTACCCCTCGGTACCTCTACCCTACCCTCTACCCCTACCAGGACCCCAAGCCCTACCCTCGGTACCTCAACCCTACCCTCTACCCATACCAGGACCCCAAACCCTACCCACGGTACTTCTAACTACCCTCTACCCCTACCAGGAACCCAAACCCTACCCACGGTACCTCTACACTACCCTCTACCCCTACCAGGACCCCATACCGTACCCTCGGTACCTCTACACTACCCTCTACCCCTACCAGGACCCCATACCCTACCCTCGGTACCTCTACACTACCCTCTACCCCTACCAGGACCCCAAACCCTACCTTCGGTACCTCAACCCTACCCTCTACCCCTACCAGGACCCCACACCCTACCCTCAGTACCTCTACCCTACCCTCTAAGGCGAGCACGACACCATACCCTACCCTCGGTACCTCTACCCTACCCTCTACCCCTACCAGGACCCCAAACCCTACCCTCGGTACCTCTACCCTACCCTCAACCCCTACCAGGACACCATACCCTACCCTCGGTACCTCTACCCTACCCTCTACCCCTACCAGGACCCCATACCCTACCCTCGGTACCTCTACCCTACCCTCAACCCCTACCAGGACCCCATACCCTACCCTCGGTACCTCAACCCTACCCTCTACCCCTACCAGGAACCCACACCCTACCCTCAGTACCTCTACCCTACCCTCTAAGGCGACCACGACACCAATACCCTACCCTCGTACCTCTACCCTACCCTCTACCCCTACCAGGACCCCCAAACCCAACCCTCGGTGCCTCTACTATACCCTCTACCCATACCAGGACCCAATACCCTACCCTCGGTACCTCTACCCTACCCTCTACCCCTACCAGGACCCTATACCCTACCCTCGGTACATCTACCCTACCCTCTACCCCTACCAGGACCCCATACCCTACCCTCGGTACCTCTACCCTACCCTCTACCCCTTCCAGGACCCCATACCCTACCCTCGGTACCTCTACCCTACCCTCTACCCCTACCAGAACCCATACCCTACCCTCAGTACCTCTACCCTACCCTCTACCCCTGCCAGGACCCCATACCCTACCCTCGGTACCTCTACCTTACCCTACCCTCTACCCCTACCAGGTCCCCATACCCTACCCTCGGTACCTCTACCCTACCCTCAACCCCTACCAGGACCAATACCCTCCCTCGTACCCTACCCTACCTCAAAACCCCCTACCAGGACCCCATCCCCTACCCTCATACCTCTACCCTAACCTCAACCCCCCGGGCCCCCAAACCCTACCCTCGTACCTCACCCTACCTTACCTTCACCCCTCCTTGACCCAAAACCCTACCCTGGGACCTCTCCCTCCCCTCTACCCCTTGACCCCATACCCTTCCCTGGGTACCCTTCCCTACCCTCTACCCCTACCAACCCCATCCCCTACCCTCGGATTTTCTCCCCTACCCCTACCCTTACCAGACCCTCCCCTACCCTCGTCCCTTTCCCCTCCCATCTAACCCTTCCCGGGACCCCAAAACCCTACCCTCGAACGTTTTTTCCCTACCCTAAAACCCCTACCGGGCCCCATACCCAAAACCCCGGGGTACCCTTCCCCACCCCTTCCCCTACCAGGGCCCCCAACCCACCCCGTTACCTTACCCAACCAGGACCCCATACCCTACCCTCGTACATCACCCGTCCCTCTAACCCCTACCATACCCCAACCCTACCCTCGGTACCTCTACCCTACCCTCTACCCCTCCCCAACCCTTACCCATACCGGGCCCCCAACCCTCCCCCTCTACACACCCGACCCTCTACCCCTACCATGACCCCATCCCAAACCCCGGGACCTCTCCCCTACCCTCTACCCCTTCCCAGCCCCAATACTTTACCCCCCGGAACCTCTCCCTTAAAACCCCTACCCTACTATCCCCCAAAAACCCACCCCAGTACCTCACCCACCCTAACCCACCAGGCCCTCAACCCTACCCAATACCCTCCCCCCTCAAACCCCCACATGGCCCCCATAACCCACCCCGTACCTCTACCCTGCCCCTACCCCAAAACCGGGACCCCATACTCTCCCCCGGGTACCCTACCCTACCCCAAACCCCACTGGGCCCCCATACCCTACCCTCGTACCTCTATCCCCCCTCTACCCCTACCAGATCCAACACCTAACCCTCAGCACCCAAACCCTCCCTCTACCCCCCAACAACCCCAAAAAACCCTCCCCCGGTAACCTCTCCCGACCCCCTACCACTACCAGTCCCCCATACCCACCCTCGTACCTCTCCTTTCCCCCTTTTACCCCACCAAGACCCCCCCCCTACCTTCTGTACCTCTACCCTACCCTCTCCCCCTCCCCCGGACCCAATACCCGCCCTGGGACCTTTACCCTTCCCTCACCCCTACGGACCCAATCCCCTACTTTTGGGTACCTTACCCTACCCTCTTCCTCTACCGGGACCCCATACCCTACCCTCTACTCCCTACCCTACCCCTACCCCCAGCGGGACCCCATACCCACCCTCGTGCCCTACCCGACCCTCAAACCCCAAACCAAACCCCCCTACCCTACCCCGTCCCCTCTACCTTACCCTAAAACCCCTTCCGGGCCCCCCATACCCACCCTCGTACCCTACCCTACCCCTCTACCCCTAACCCCACCCAATACCCTGCCCTGGGTCCCCTCAACCCTTTCCCCCTCTCCCCTGCCAGCCCCAATCCCTCCCTTCGTACCTCTACCCACCCTTTACCCTCCCAAACCCATACCCACCCTGGGACCTTTTCCCTCCCCTCAAAACCCCTCCCAAAACCCCATACCCTACCCCGGGTACCCGCCCTACCCTCAACCCCTTCCGGGACCAATATCCCCCTGGGCTCCTCTGCCCGACCCTTTTCCCCTCCCAACCCTCCCCTTCCCTGGGTACCCCCCTTTTCCCCTACCCCTACCACGACCCAATACCCTGCCCCATACCCTACCCTTTCCCTCTCCCCCTACAAGGACCTTTACCCTACCCCCGGCACCTCACCCGACCCCCCCCCTCCAGGACCCCATACCCTAACCCTCGGTCCCTCACCCTACCCCCTACCCCTACCCCCCAAAAACCCACCCCGTACCCTCACCCTACCCCTTTTTCCCCTACCAACCGAATACCCTGCCCTCGGTCCCTCTACCCTTCCCTCTACCCCACCAGGACCCAATACCCACACCGGTACCTCTACCGACCCTTACCCCTCCCAAACCCCATAACCCCCCTTTCCCCCCTCTCCCCTTTCCCTAAAACCCCTACCAACCCAATCCCTTTCCCTGGGTACTCTCCCCTTAAACCCTCAAACCCCACCAGGACCCCATACCCCTACCCTCGTCCCCCACCCTTCCCCTACCCCCCCGGGACCCATACCCTCCCCCGGGTCCCTCTACCCTTCCCTTTTACCCCTACCGGGCCCCCATACCGTACCCCGGACCTCAAAACCCCGCCCCTTTTTCCCCACCAACCCGAAAACCCGACCCTCTACATCTACCCACTCTCAAAACCCCTACCAGGCCCCATACCCTACCCTCATACGTCTACCCACCCCACCCCCACAGGACCCCAAAACCCTACCCCGGTCCCCAAAACCCGACCCTCAAACCCCTACCGGGACCCCATACCCACCCTGGGCCCTCACCTTACCCTCACCCCTTTCCCCGGGACCCCATACCCTCCCCTCTGTACCTCTACCCTACCCTCACCCCTACCCCAACCCAAAAAACCCCTGCCCTCGGTCCCTCTACCCTTTCCCCTTCCCCTCCCAACCCCAAATACCCAAACCTTCGTACCGAATACAACCCTCGGTACCCTACCCTTCCCCTACCCCTACCGGGCCCCAAACCCTACACCGGGTACCTACCCGACCCTCTACCCCTACCAGGCCCCCAAAACCCTACCCCGGTCCCTCTACCCTTCCCCTACCCCTACCAGCCCAATACCCTTTCCCCGGTACCTCTCCTTACCCTCTACCCCTTTCCAGACCCCATACCCTACCCTCGCCCCTCTACCCTTCCCTACCCCTACCAGCCCCCATACCCTCCCCTCGGCCCCTCAAACCCTTCACTCTCCCCCCTCCCAAACCCCATACCGTACCCTGGGTCCCCTCGCCCCGCCCCTTTTTTCCCCCTACCGGGCCCCTGTACCCAAACCCTGGGTACATCTACCCGACTCCTCCCCACCGGACCCCATACCCAAAACCCTCGGTCCCTCACCCATCCTCTACCCCTACCAGGGCTCAATACCCTACCCTCATCCTCTACCCTACCCTCTCCCTCCCAGGACCCCATCCCCCCCCCCCGGGTACCCTACTTACCCTCTACCTCACAGCCCCCATCCCCTTACCCTCGGTACCTCTACCCCCCCTCTCCCCCCCTCTCCCTTCAACTAACCCCACCCCCTACCCCCTAACACCCTACCCCTACCCCCCCCCCTATTTCAACCCCCTACCTTTTCCCTACCTCTACCCCCTTTTTCCTACCCCTTCCCCCTACCGTACCCCATTTACCCGAATCCCACCCTCTATCCCTTGCCCCTACCCTTAGCCAAATCCCTCCCTTTTCGACCCAAAACCCACCCCCTAAAGCCACAGCTGTGGTCACCGCCTCAAACCCCAAACACCTTTGTCGGGGAATTAAAAACAGCAACACCTTTTGGATTATAATAACAGCAACACCTGCTTCTTGTTTATAAAAAACCAACACCTCAACTGGTTTAAAAAATAACACAACCCCTCGACTGGCTGTGTAACATAACACCGCTACTTATTATAATAACATAACACCTGCGCTGGTTTTACCGGGTGACCTTGTGCTAAACCCCAGGATTTTTTTTGTTTACGGTGTTAACTTGTACATACCGGGGTTATTTTTTAGTGACCAGCGGGTACCGGGGTGTTATTGCGTTACGGGTTTTTCCTTGTACTTACCGGGGGTTTTAAAAGTGTACTGGTTTAACTTGTACATACAGGGTTTTTTTTTTTTTCCCCGGTATTTCCCGGGGTGTTTGGGGTTTCGGTTTTTCCTTTACTTACGGGTTTTAATTGTGTTATTTGGGTTCCCTTTTGAAACCAGGGGTTTTTGTGTTCGGGTGTTACTTTTGTACTTCCCAATTTAATTTTACTGGGTTACTTGACTTACCAGGTGTTTAATTGTTTTACGGTGTTCCCTTTAATACCAGGGTGGATTCTACCGTACTTACCGGGGTTTTTCCTGTTTACTGGTGTTCCCTTTACCCTACCAGGGTGTTTTTACCGGTATTTTACCAGGGGGTTACTGTTTACGGTTCCTGTACTACCGGGGTGTTATTCTTACTGGCGTTCCCTTTACATCCCGGGGAGTTTTTGCTTACGGTTTTTTTAAACCTTTACTTACCAGGGGTTATTGTGTTTTGTTTAACTTTTACATACCAGGTTTTTTTGTTCCCCGGAAATTACCGGGGTTTTGTGTTACGGTGTTACCTTTACTTCCCATTTTATTGATTACT
The DNA here is from genome assembly GCF_026875155.1 of Cherax quadricarinatus. NCBI lineage: Eukaryota > Metazoa > Arthropoda > Malacostraca > Decapoda > Parastacidae > Cherax > Cherax quadricarinatus. The sequence continues at coordinate 4,143,981 of NC_069430.1, forward strand.
GGTTCCCCTTGACTTTTCCAGGGTGTTACTGTGTTACTGGTGTTACCTTGTCCATGCCGGGGTTTTTATTTTTACGGGTTTTTCCCATTACATCCCGGGGGTTTAATTGCGTTACTGGTGTTCCTTATACTTCCCAAGTGTTCTGTTTACTGTTTCCCTTTTGTACTTAACGGGATTTATTGCTTACGGGTGTTAAACCCTTGTACTTACCAGGGTTTTATTTTTACCGGTACTTACCGGGGTGTTTTTGTTACGGGTGTTCCGGGTTTTTACTTTCCGGGGTTTGTTTTTGTGTTACTTATTCCCTTTGTCATTCCGGGGTTTTTGTACCGGACTTCCAGGGTTTTGTTACGGGTTTACCTTGTACTACCGGGGTGTTTTTGGTTACGGGTTTCCCTTGTAAATACCAGGGGGTTTTTTTTTTTTACGGTGTTACCGATACATACCGGGGTGTTATGGTTACGGTTTACCTTTCATACCGGGGTTTTTATTTTTTTACGGTTTTACTTGTACATCCCAGGGTGATTGTTTACTTGTGTTTACCTTGTACTTACGGGGTTTTTTGTTTACTGTGTTACTCGAAAGGGGGGGTTTGGTGGGTGCTAGGAGATTTTAAGGGAAAAAATTTGGGCTGTGTGGGGGTGTTGGGGAGATTTTGAAGGGAGAATAATTGCTTGGGGGGTGTTGAGGAAGTTAAAGGGGAGAATAAACTTGGGCTTGGGGGGTGTGAGGAAGGGGGGAGAATAAACTTGGCTGTGTGGGGTGCTGAGAGATTGAAGGGGAAAAAACTTGCTGGTGGGGGGTGCGAGGGATTAAGGGGAAATAAACGGCTGTGTGGTGGGTGCAGGAGATTTTAAAGGGGAGAATAAACTTGGCTGTGGGGGGTTTGCGAAAGTTAAAGGAAAAAACTTGCTGTGGGTGGGTGTGGGGAGAGTTAAAGGGAAATAAACGGGCTGTGTGGTGGGCTGAGGAGAGTTAAAGGGAAAAAACTTGGCTGTGTGGGGGTTGGGGAGTAAAGGGGGAAAATGAACTTGGCTGTGTGGGGGGTGCTGGGGAGGTTAAAGGGGGAGAAAAAATTTGGGCTGTGTGGTGGGTGCGGGGGAAGTTAAGGGGAAAATAAATTTGGGGCTGTGGGTTTGTAAAGGAGGTTGAAGGAGAATAAACTGTTTTGTGGTCTGAGAGTTTTAAGGGAAAAATTTGGCTTGTGGGGGGTGCTGAGGAGATTTGGGGAGAATAAATTTGGGCTGGTGGGGTTTTGAGGAAGTTGAAGGGAAATAAACTTGGTGGTGGGGGGTGTTGAGAATTTAAGGGGAAAAATTTTTTTGGCTTGTGGGGGGTTTTTGAGGAACTTAAGGAGAATAAACTTGGCTGGGGGGTGTTTGGGGAGTTTGAAGGGGAGAAAAAATTTGGGCTTGGGGTCTGAAGAGTTGAAGGGGAGAAAAAATTTGGCTGCGTGGGGGTGCTGGGGAGATTAAAGGGGAAATAAAGGGCGTGTTGGGTGCTGAGGAGATTGAAGGGAAAAACTTGTTTGGGTGCGTGCTGAGGAACTTAAGGGGAGATAAACACGGCTGTGTGGGGGTGCTGAGGAAAAGGAAATAAATTTGGGCTTTTTGGGGGTTTGAAAGATTAAAGGAGAAAAAAACTTGGCTGGGGGGGGTGTTGGAATTAAAGGGGAGAATAAATTTTGCTGGGGGGTGTTGAGGAGTTAAAGGGAGAATAAACTTGCGGTGGGGGTGTTGAGGAGATTTTGAAAGAAAAAACTTGCGTGGGGGGTGTTGAGGATTGGGGGAAAAAAACTTGGCTGTTGGTGGTGCGGGGAGAGTTGAAGGGAGAAAAACTTGGCTTGGGTGGTGCGGGGAGAGTTAAAGGGGAAAAAATTTGGGGTGTGGGGTGGGTCAGGAAGTTGAAGGTAAATAAACTTGGCTGTGGGGGGGTGTTGAGGAGATTTTGAAGGGAGAATAAATTTGGGCTGTGTGGGGGTGTTGGGGAATTAAAGGGGAAATAAATTTGGGCTTTTTGGGGGGCGCTGAGGAATTTGAAGGGAAATAACTTTCTGTGGGGGGGTGCTGGGGAAAGTTGGGGGGAAATAAACTTGCTTGTGTGGGCCTGGGGAATTAAAGGGGAGAATAAACGGGCTGGGGGTGGGTTTTTGAAGAGTTGAAAGAAAAAAATTTGGTTTGGGGGGTGTTGAGGAGATAAGGGAAATAAACGGGCTTGGGGTTGCTGAGGGAGTTGAAGGGGGAAAAAAATTGGGTTTGTGGGGGGTCTGAGGAATTAAGGGGAATAAACTTGGCTTTGTGGGGTCGGGAATTGAAGGGAGAAAAAATTTGGGCTTGTGGGGGGTGCTGAGGAGATTAAAGGGAAATAACTTGGCTGTTGGTGGGGCTGAGGGGATTAAAGGAAAAAACGGGCGTGTGGGGGGTGCTAGGAGAGTGAAGGAGAAAAAACTTGGCGTTTTGGGGGTGCTGAGAGATTAAATAAATAAATTTGGGCTTGGGGGGGGGGTTTTGGGGGAAGTTTGAAGGGGGAAATAACTTGCTGGTGTGGGGTTGAAATTAAGGGGAAATAAACTTGGCTTGTGGGGGGGCGCGAGGGAGATTTTTAAAGGGGAGAAAAATTTGGGCGTTTTGGGGGGTCTGAGAATTTAAAGGGGAGAATAAAACTGGCTTTGGGGGGCTCGGGGAATTAAAAGGGAAAAAAATTTGGCTGTGGTGGGTTTGAGGAAGTTGAAGGAGAATAAACTTGGCTTGTGGGGGGGTGTGAGGAAGTTAAAGGGGAGAATAAACTTTCTTTTTGGGGGGTGCGGGGAATTGAAGGAGAAAAAACTTGGCTTGTGGGGGTCGGGGAGATTGAAGGGGAATAAATTTGGGGCTGGTGGTGGGCGAGGAGATTAAAGGGGAAATTTAAACTTGGCTTGGGTGGGTGCGAGGAGATTGAAGGAAAATAAATTTGGCTGTTGTGGGTGCTGGGAATTGAAGGGAAAAATAAATTTGGGCGTGTGGGGGTCTGAGGGAGTTAAGGGGAAATAAACTTTGCTGTGTGGGGTGCTGAGGAATTGAAGGGAGAATAAACGGCTGTTTGGGGGGTGCGGGAAATTTTGAAGGGAGAAAAAACTGGCTGTGTGGGGGGCTGAGGAAGTTAAGGGGAAAATAACTTGCTTGGGGGGGGTGCTAAGAGTTAAAGGGAAAATAAACTTCTTTGGTGGGTGCGGGGGAGATTTTGGGGGAGAATAAACTTGGCTTGGGGGGGTGCTGAGGAATTGAAGGGAGAAAAACTTGGCTTTGGGGTGGTTGCTAGGAGAGTTAAAGGGGAAATAAACTTGTGTTGGTGGTGCGGGAAGTTTGAAGGGAAATAAACTTCTGGGGGGGGGTCGAAATTAAGGGGGAGAATAAATTTGGCTTGTGGGGTGCTAGGAAGTTAAGGAGAAAAACTTGCTTTGGGGGGTGCGGGGAGATTGAAGGGAGAATAAATTTGGGCTTGTGGTGGTGCTGAGGAAGTTAAAAAGGGAAATAAATTGGGCTTGTGGGGGGTTTTGGGAGAGTTGAAGGAGAAAAACTTGGCTTTTGGGTGGGTTTGAGGAGAGTTGAAGGGAGAAAAATTTTGGCTTGGGGTGTTGAGGAACTTGAAGGAAAAAACTTGGCTTGGGGGGGTTTTTGAGGAATTTGAAGGGGAAAAAACTGGCGTGTGGGGGGTCTGAGGAGAGTTGAAGGGAAATAAACGGGCTGCGTGTGGTGCTGAGGGGTTAAAGGGGAAAAAACATGCGTGTGGGGGGGTGCTGAAGAGTTAAAGGGGAAATAAATTGGCTGTGTGGTGCTGCTGAGGAGACTTAAAGGGGAAATAAACATGGCTGTTGGGGGGTGCGGGGAATTTGAAGGGAGAAAAAACTTGGCTGTGTGGTGGTGTTGAGAGATTTTAAGGGGAAATAATTTGGGGCTGTGGGGTGGGTTTTGGGGAATTGAAGGGGAGAATAAACTTGGCTGTGTGGGGTTTAGGGAGTTAAAGGGGAGAAAAAAACTTGCGGTGGGGGGTGTTGGGGAAAGGAAGGAAATAAATTTGTCTTGTGGTGGGTGTTGAGGAAGTTGAAGGGAGAAAAACTTGCTGTGTGTGGTGCTGAAGAAGTTGAAGGGAAAAATAAACTTGGTTTGGTGGTGGGTCTGAGGAAGTTAAAGGGGAGAAAAAATTTGGGCTGGGGTGGGTGCTGAGGAGAGTTGAAGGAAAAAAAACTTGGCGGGGGTTTGGGTTTTGGGAGTTGAAGGGGAAAAATTTGGCTGTGTGGTGGGTTTGGGGAGATTGAAGGAGAAAAAATTTGGCTTGGGGGGGGCCCTGGGGAGAGTTGAAAAAAAAAAAACTGGCTGTTGGGGGGTTTTCGGGGAAGTTGAAGGAGAATAAACTTGGCTTGTGGGGGCGCTGAGGAGATTAAGGGAGAAAAATTGGGTTGGTGGGTGTTGGGAAGTTAAGGGGAATAAATTTGGGGTTGTGGGGGGTGTTGGGGAAAGGTTGAAGGAAAAAATTTGGGCTTGGGGGGTGCTGGGGAGATTTAAGGAAAAAATAAATTTGGGTTTGGTGGGTCAAAATTTTTAAGGGAGAATAAACTTGGCTGTGGTGGGTTTAGGAATTGAAGGAGAAAAACTTGGCTTGTGGTGGGTTTAGAGATTAAAGGGGAAAAAAATTTGGGCTTTTGGTGGTGCTAAAGGGGTTGAAGGGGAAATAAACTTGGCGGGTGTGGGTGCTGGGGAGAGTTAAAGGGGAAAATTTAAACTTGGCTGGGGTGGGGGGCTGAGGGTTTAAAAGGGAAATAAACTTGGCTGTGTGGTGGGTTCGGGAAAGTTAAGGGGAGAATAACTGGCTTTGTGGGTGCGGGGGAGAGTTGAAGGAAAAAACTTGGCTGTGTGGGGGGTGCTGAGGAGAGTTGAAGGAGAAAAACTGGTGGTGGGTGTTGAGGAGAGTAAAAGGAGAAAAAACTTTGGCTGTGTGGGGGGTTTGGAATTTGAAGGAAAAAATTTTGGTTTTGGTTTTAAGACTTAAGGAGAATAAAATTTGGGTTTTGGGTGGTTTAGGAGTTTTTAAGGGAGAAAAATTTGGCTGGTTTTGTGGGTGCGAGGAATTAAAGGGGAAATAACTGGCTTGTGGGCTGAGAATTGAAGGGAGAAAAACACTGTGGGGGGGGTGCGAAGAGAGTTAAGGGGGAAATAAACTTGGGTTGTGGTCGGCGGGGAGACTTAAAAATAAACGGGGCTGGGGGGGTGCTGGGAGATTGAAGGGAATAAACTGGCTTGGGGGGTGTTGAAAATTAAAGGGGGAAAAAAGGGCTTTTTGGGTGGTGTTGGGAGATTAAGGGGAAAAAACTTGGCTTTAGGGGGGGTTGGGGAGATTTAAGGGAGAAAAAACGGGCGGTGGGTTTGAAGAGTTAAAGGGGAGAATAAACTTGCGTGTGGGGGGTGTTGGGGGGTTTAAAAGGGGAAATAAATTTGGCGTGGGGGTGGGCTGGGGAATTGGGGGAAAAAAACGGGCGTGTGGGGGGTGCGGGGGAGTTTAAAGGGAAATAATTTGGGCTGGGGGTGTGCTGGGGAAGTTAAGGGTAGAAAAAACTTGGCTTGTGGGGGTGTTAGGAAGTTGGGGGGAAAAAAACGGGCTTGGTGGGGTTTGAGGAAGTTAAGGGAAAAAATTTGGCTTGGGGGGCGCGAGGAATTTTAAGGGGAGAAAAAACTGGCTTGTGGGGTGGGGGAAAAAAGGGAGAAAAATTTGGGGTTGTGGGGGCGCTGGGGGAATTGAAGGAGAAAAATTTCTGTGTGGGGGGGTTTTTAGGAATTAAAGGGGAGAAAAAAATTTGGCTTTGGGGGGGAAGGAGAGTTGAAGGAAAAAATTTCTTGTGGGGTGCTGAGGAGATTTGAAGGGAAAATAAATTTGGGGCTTTGGGGGGTGCTGGGGAAAATTTTAAAGGGGAGAATAAACTTGGCTGTGGGGGTGTTGGGGAATTGAAGGGAAATAAACTTGGGGTTTGTGGTGGGGTTGAGAGATTTAAAGGGGAGAAAAAATTTGGGCTTGGGGTGGGTCTGGGGAGAGTTAAGGGGAAATAAACTTTGGCTGTGTGGGGTTTTGAAGGAAGTTAAAGGGGAGAAAAAAATTTGGGCTTTGGGGGGGTGCTGGGGAGAGTTGAAGGGAGAATAAATTTGGGCTTGTGGGGGGGTTTTGAGGAAGTTGAAGGGAGAATAAACTTGGCTGTGTGGGGGGTGCTAAAGGAAGTAAAGGGGAGAAAAACTTGGCTTGTGGTGGGGGTTGGGGAGATTAAGGAAAAAAACTGGCTTGGGGGGTGCAAAAGTTGAAGGAGAATAAACGGCGGGGGGGTGCGGGGGAAGTTGAAGGGAAAAAAACTTCGCTTTGGGGGGTGCTGGGGAATTTAAGGGAAAAAAATTTGGGCTTTTGGGGTGGTGCTGAGAAGTTGAAGGAGAATAAACTTGGTTTGGGGGGGTGCGAGGGATTTAAAGGGGAAAAAACGGGTTTTGTGTGGGTACAGAGAGTTGAAGGGAGAATAAACTCTTTTTTGGGGGGTGCTGGGAGATTGAAGGGGAATAAATTTGGGCTTGTTGCTAAATAGTTAGCAAACATTTGTCTATAAATTTTTTTGTTGGGAAATTGTTGTTGTGTAAAAGATAAAGGTTATTTTGTCAGTATTATTTTAATACAGGGAAGGGGGGCCCCTAAGATGACTCTTGTGATGGGAAAATAATTAATACCTTCACCAGAACTGGGGCAATATCTTCTCCAGGGGCCCCGATCAACCGCTTGATGAAGTGGGGCAAACGGGCCTCCAGCAAAAAACAACCTGGTTACCCAGGGAGCCCCCGACAACATGGCCCCGCCGGCTCGGAGAGTAATAAATCTCGAAACTCTCAAAAAAATTAAAGATTAAAAACATGTGCAACACTTGGCTTTTTATGATGAATGTCTCGTCTACACAGAACTTTTTCACTTTTGCCTGTTTTAAAAATAATGATATTAACATCCATCATAACAGTAATCTGATGAAATTTTGGGAAAATTCCTCTTACCAAATTCCCTTACCAAATGTCCTCGTACCAAAGCCTCGTACCAAATGCCTCTGTACCAAGTGTCCCCTTCCAAGATGCCCCCTACCAAGATTCCCCATACCCAAAAGTCCTCTACCAAAAATGTCCTCGTACCAAGATGTCCTCTGTACCAAAAGTCCTCTGTACCAAGATGTCCTCTGACCAAATACCCTTTCCAAGATGCCCTGTACCAAAAAACCGTTTAGTACATGTCATTATGAGTGAACATGGGTTTTTTTCCAGATAGAGCGCCATCTTGCGCCACTGGGAAGCCGTCCCTTACAACTCTTCCAACTTCCACTTCATAAAGGGTTCCAACCAAAGCTTGCCACTGTGGATCCTCCCTTCCAAACCTTCCCAAACTTCCGCTTCATATGGCCAACCAGAAGCTGCCACTGGTGGATGCCCCTCCCTTACAACTCTTCCAAACTTCCAGCTTCAATGGTTCCAACCAAAGCTGCCCTGGTGGAGCCGTCCCTTACAACGTCCTTTCCCGATCTTCCAGCTTCAATGGTTCCAACCTGAAGCGCCACTGGTGGATGCCGTCCCTTACAAACCTTCCAGATCTTCCTTCATAGGTTCCAGACCAGGAACTGCCACTGGGGGGACCGTCCCTTACAAATCTTCCAGACTTCCACTTCAATTTCCCGACCCTGAAGCTGCCACGGGGATCCGTCCCTTACAACTCTTTTCCCGACTTCCCTTTTAATGGTTTCCCGACCAGGGAACGCCTCTGGTGGATGCCTCCCTTTTCAACCCCCAAACTTCCAGCTTCATATGGTTTTCCCAACCCTGAACTGCCCCGGTGGGTCCGTCCCTTACAACGTCTTTCCCGATCTTTCCCCTTCATATGGTTCCAGACCAGGAACTGCCACTGGGGATGCCGTCCCCCTTACAACCTTCCAACTTCCCCCCTTTATATGGTTCCGACCCGAGCTGCCACGGGGGGTCCGTCCCTTACAACGTCTTCCAACTTCCAGCTTCAAAAGGTTTCCCGACCAGGAAACTCCCTGTGGATGCCGCCCTTACAACTCTTCCAGTCTTCCACTTCATAGGGTTCCGACCAGGGAAACTGCCCCGTGGACCGCCCTTTCACGTCCTTTTCCCGATCTTTCCAGCTTCAAAGGTTCCAGATCTGAAGCTGCCACGGGGATGCCGTCCCTTACAAATCTTTCCCAAACTTCCATTCATAGGTTCCAGAAACCCGAAAGCTGCCCTGGGGGATGCCGTCCCTTACAAAAGTTCCAGATCTTCCAGCTTTATATGGTTTTCCCAAACCCGGGAACTGCCACTGGTGGGTGCCGTCCTTTCCGTTTCCAATCTTCCAGCTTTATTTTTCCAGCCATGAACCCGGGGGATGCCGCCCCCTTTCAACGTCTTCCATTTCTTCCAGCTTCAATGGTTCCGACCAGAAACTGCCACGGTGGATGCCAACCCCTTTCAACGCTTCCAGATCTTCCAGCTCAATGGTTTTTCCCAACCCGAAGCGCCCCCGGGGATCCGTCCCTTACAACGCTTCCAATCTTCCCCTTCATTGGGGTTCCCAACCATAACCCACTGGGGATCCTCCCACAAACCTTTCAGACTTCCCTTCATTGGGTTTTCCCCCATGAAGCTGCCACGGTGGTCCGCCCTTACAACGTCCCTTTCCCGCTCCACTTCATAGGTTCCAGACCAGAAAGGCCCCGGGGGATGCCCCCTTACAAAAGTTTTTCGACTTTCCCTT
>NC_069430.1:4157773-4181592 GCF_026875155.1 Cherax quadricarinatus
CCCCCCAGGACTTTCCGATTTGTACGTTCAGCAAACCATACTCGCAGGGTGGCGGGGAAAGTTTACGGGCCCTTTGGGAAAAATTTGTAAATCTGGGGGCAAAGATCCTGCTTTAGGGCCATTTATAAACTCAAAACCCATTTGTCTGACAAAGGGGACACGGGGGCAATTGGGGACGAAGAACAACATCTCCGGAAAGCACAAGCACCGATAAATTTTTTTTTTTTTATCAGGAAGGGGTACAAAATTCATGTCCCCCGCGTCAATTTTAACTACCATTACAAGCAGTTTTTATTCCCTTCCCCCGGGGTCGAAAAAGTTCTCAACAGGTCGACAAATTTCTCCCCCAAAGGGCCCCTTTGAAAGGGGGAAAATTTTAAATGGGGAAGGCCCTGTAAGGGGTCCCCTTTTTGCTGTACCCAAAAACACACTGGGTACATTTTTTGGCAAGGCCATGCCATCTTAGGCCAAAAATTTTTTTCATTCGTCCCCGGGTTTTGATACGGGGTCCTTCCCGGGGGGTTCGCTACACCTGGGACATTGGGATCAACCAAAAGGGGTAGCGGGAAATCATGGACTCTGGTGGGCCCCTTGGGAAACGGTTCCCCGGGGGGCCCCACCATCTGTCAACACGGACAGTCCCCCTTTGGGTTTGACCACAAAAACCTTCAGGGGAACGGGAGACTTGACCTTTAAGCCCAACTTCCCCCTTTGGCCCGGAAACAAAGGGCCGGGAGACCAACACCGGGTCCTTCTTTGGGGTTTTCCCCGAGACCCTCAACAGAGAACAAATTTGCCGACAACACAAATTTCAATATGTCCGACGGGGGATCAGCTAAAACCCATTTTCCCTTAAACCTTTGGACATACAAATTTCGGGTTGTGGGCATTAAAACGTGAGCGACCCCACCGAGCATGTTTTCCCGAGATTTTCTTTTTCCCAAAAAAGGGGCCACAAAGGGTAAATAAAATCGATAAATCTTTTAGATAATGATTAGAGAAAACCCAAAAAAACCAGGGCCCATACAAGGGTAAAGCTTCTAGCTCTGTCCCCTTGAAAAATTTTGATTTCCCCGCTTTAGAAACACGGCAACCCATGGGGCAAAAGCTGCTGTTTCCCATTAGATTCTTGTGAAAGATTTCACCATCCAAACTTTGCGGGCACAGCCCCAAAAGGTAAATCCCCTTGGTGAAAATCAGGGAATCAAAGGGGTTGGGCTGATGTTAACTTTTCTTAAAATAAAAAGTTTCTTTCCCTGATCGCACCGTCCCCAAAAAGGGGGCCCATCCTTTTTGGGGAAAGGGCTTTGTCGGGGGTTTACAATGGTGGAAAAAAACCTTTGCGAAAAGGGGGGCCCGGTGAAACCCGCCACCCTAAAAGGGGCCCGGACTGCATCCCCCCAAGGGGTTCGGGGGAATTTCGCAGGGGCCAAGTTTTTAGACTCGTCCGTTTTTAAAGCCATTCTGATTTACACGTGACCCAAAATTTTTTTTCCCTTTCCCGGGAAAAAATTTGACATTAGGAGAGTTTTACCTTAAATTTCCCCTGACTACCTGCCCCAAACCCTTCAAGTTTCTCAAAAAGTGAGGGCCCATCCCCCTGCTAAATCACCATAACCAGGACGTGCCACCTGGGGGGGGTAGGGAAAATTTGCCCGTCAAAAAAGGGACAAAAACGGGGATTGGGCCCTTTTCCGCGAAAGCCAAAGGGGCATCCTCCTAACGGGTTAATGACCATTGGGGAGTAGAGAAACCCTTGCCCAACTTTTCTACCCCCATCATCGGGGGGGATCTGCCAAAACCCCTTTTTGAAGAAGTTTCAAAATTTGAAAAGACCTTTTTATCGCCCGATGTTCTTAAAACATTTCGTTCAAATGGCAAGGGAAAAGGGTTCGGGGATGTACATGCATTCTTTTTTTCCTGTAATCGAAAACAGGCGCCATTTCCGTTTTTTCCCTTGGGGAAACCAGAATAAGGGACATTCCAGGGGGTTTTTGGACCCCCTTTCAATAACTCCATCACGGAGCATCCGTGAAATAAAGTTTTGGGCCCGAAGACCTTTTGCCTGTGGCAACATACCGGGGTAAAAAAATTTTGGGGTTAAAAAATGAAGGGGTTTTATTTTTGGGGGGGTAATTTTTGGGATTAGGTAAAGAAATTGGGGGAAAAAACCCCAAATAAACCCCAAAATTATGCAACGCAAAAACGTGAACGATTGAGAACCTGGAGAATTTTTTGGGAACCTCTTCAGGAAAAGCCCCGGTCAAAGCAAAAATTTCCTGCACTGGCCGGTGTTGGAAGAGTCACACCGACACGCCGGGGAGAACTGCACTCAAAAGGAAGCCCAGCTGGGGTTTTCACTCCCCAAACTCTCACCGGAGGGGGAAAATCGAAAAGGGTGGGACAATGAGGTTTTTCTTCTGCGGGGGAAATTTCCCTCGCCCTTGCATTTGACAACAAGGCTTCAATTTACCACTTTTGAAACGGGGCCCAAGGATGGTTAAAAGGGAGGGGCCCCTTTGACTCGGCATTGTCGTTGCCCAACCACAATGGCCCCTCCTTCCCCGCTTTTTGGCTCACTTACCCCCCGAAAACAGAGGGGAGCGAGTTTTCTGACAAAGTGACGTCAATTTTGTACAAGCAGTAACTCTGCCGCTGATCCCATGACACGATTCAAAACATCCCTGCCGACGGGGATACTGCGGTTTTGAAAACTGCTATCTCACAAAAGGGGGTCAGAGTTAAGTGAAGGGTTAGACGGGGCGCCCCCCGGGACTTTTTTTCAGGGGAACCTACCGCGGTTTCCAGGGGGTTTAGGGGCAACGAGCTCTACTACAGGTCGATCGGGACAAGAAAACCTGCCCCCGGGGGGAGAATTTCTTTTGGAACCCCCTTTTTTCCCAAACATTCGGGCACTGTGCAAAACCTGAACAGATAGAAACGTAGGGGATCCTAAGCGCAACGCCCCAGAAGGGCACATCCACTCCTTGGGAATTTCCGTTTTCCCCCACTCAGCGGGATCAAAGGGGTCCAAATCCCCCATGGTTTTTAACCCTATGACAGGCCCACCATGGAAAACAATACCATCTACACTAAAAATTTTTGGGGACACCCTTTGCCCCCCGGGCCACAAATTCTACTTTGCACCGCGAACCGTCCGCTTTTTCCCCTGAGAATTTCCCTCTCAAGGTCAAAAATGGAAACCCGGCTCTGTAACATGGCCCTGAAGGCCAATTCCGGAAAAAGGGGGAGTGGAAAATTTTTTTTTAACCACCAAACCCTTTTTTCCAAGGAAAAGCTAACAGGCTTATTGGGGAAGGGACCGATAGCGGTCCACTGGGTTGCCCATACCGAAAAATAAGGGCATGACGGGCCGACGGGGCCCCCGGAGTCACAGCTGCTCGGGCTCGACACTTTTGACGGGTTTCCCCCTAAAGGGAAAGGGGTACAATCTCGGCAACAAGGGCAAGACACTCGGTTCCCCTCACTGCCCGGCAAGCGAAACACTGCCCAGGGGGGCGAAAGCATTGCGGAAAAGGGACGGAATCCCGCGATTTCCGACAGGTTTACTAGGGTTTTTTTTCCGCGGGTTTTTGGGGACGTCCCCTCTTCCCCCCCGAACAAGTGGAAGGCTTCTACGACAGTCTTTGCGCACACTGCTTGCCCCCATTCAGTGTCAGCATACTTCGAAACTTTTTTTACACTCAGGGGAGGAAAACCCGGAAGAAATTTTTGGTAAACAAGACCCCTCCCCGAAACTGAGCAGGGGGAAGGGTTTAAAGGTTTACTGGGAAACGAGCTTTGGGGGGGGGGGGGGGCGGTTATGGTTACTGGGAAACTGAGCAGGGGGCCCGTAAAGGGGTTTCCTTTGGGGGGACTTAATTTTTGTAACACCCCAGATCGGTAGTGCCCTCGTTTGCCACAGTTAAAAAAAAATCACTAAAAACCTTAGCGGGTGGGGTTTGGGGTGGTGTCTGTGGCGACTTTCGCCCTGGTCCGGGAATCAAATGACCCCTTTTTTTGGGTATGAGACCAACTTTGGTTACTGTGATCAATATTTTTACTTAGGCGCTTGTTAGTGGGACTGGGGGTTTAAAAACTTTTTGGGCCTGGCTTCCTGACAGCACAGCAAAATGACTTCCGGCTGCGACCGGGGGTAAAATGTGGGGGGCGCGGGAAAGGGAAAGGGGTAGGGGACATCCGAAAAGGGGAAAAACCTTCCTTGCCGGAAGGCGCTTAGCGACGATGGCTCATATCCCACCCAGGACGTCGTGCTGGGGCCAAAAGGTCCTAGCGCATCAATGGCAGCCCAGAGGTTAGGGGGGGAACCCTCCGCAAAAATGCCGACACCCAGCATGGAAAAAGGGCTTTATACCATACGCCTCACCATCCCACCCACTTAGGGGAAAGGTTGAGGGGGCATCAAAAAGGGCCATGCGGCTTCCCTTGAACCGGGCAAACGAAAGCCAGGGGGTTTTTGGTCCCGGGAATTGAAATTCAGCTAAGCCGGGTTTAACTTTTAAAAATTTTTAAATTGTAATGGCTTGGGCGACTACGCCGAAAATAACGCCTAAACCCTCCTTAATTTTCCCCCCAAGACTGAAATCTTACAAACCGCTTAAACTCCCAAAAAAGGCCCCTTTATATAAACCCTGGGTGAGATCCACTGCGCAACACAGCACGAATGTACGTTTATCCTTGGGCTTTTTCAAATAAACCGGGAACATCCCCCTCGACTGCCCTGAAACCATGGCTCTAAACTATTTGCACAAACCGTAAAAAATTAGGGCGGGTATGGACGTTTGACCCGGGCCCACTGGGGGTCGGGGCTTGAGCCACAATTTGGACCCAACTGTCGCGGGGGCTTCGTTTCCCCTCCCCGCGTGCTCACCCTGGCTGAGGCACCTTGCGGCACCAAAGCGAATCTGGACTAAGGGCAGGGGCCACGGGGCGTGTCTTACCCATGACGAAATTGTTCAAATGCAAGTAGGTCACGAAGTTTGTAAACAGGTCGGGAGCAAAAAGGTATGAAAACCGGGCTAAAATTTCCCAAAACGAGTCAAAAGAAACTCAGCACCACAGAACTGGGAAAAACTGCTTAGTGATAGAAATTTTTTGAGCAAAACAAAAAAAAGGGGAAAATAGTGATACACTCGAAAAACAAAAATAAAGATGAAAGCAATAAATTTTAAAACTACGGGGAAAGTGCACAAAATGAACAAAGGGAAAGTCAAAAATTTCACCCAGGAATCTGGCAACAAAATTTATAAAAAGGGGTTGGGACTGAAAAACACGGTTTGCAAAAATTGCACAAAATTAAAATAAATCAGGGTTTCTACACAAACACTAAACCCGTCTGCCGCACAGGTTTTTTAAAAAAAAATTGCGGGGCTAAACATTCAAAAGAAACCCAAAAAAAAAAAAAAGGGGGAAATTTACTTGCACAAGGGGAATTGGGACAGAAAAAAATATCAGATATCGAATAAATGCCAAAAATCAAAGAAAAAAAAATACACTGTATCCAAAAATTGGGTATATTGCACACAAAATAAAAATTTTTTAAAAATTTCAGATTAAATTTAAAATTTAAGAATATGGGAAAAGGGTTTAAATGGTTTTTAGCAGGGGGTACACTTGGAAAAAAAAAAAAATTTGCACAATCCCCAAGGTTTAAAACTAATTTTAACCCTTTACAAGGGGAAATTTTTGGGAATTAATGGGAAATAAGCAGTTCCCCAAAAAAACACTCAAAGACTTGGGATATTTAAAAAAGCAAAATGCAAAGCACATAGGTGAATATTCACTGAAAAAAAAAAGAATATATGGGAAGCAAAAAAAAGGGGAACAGAAAAAAAAAAAAATTTTAAAGGGCCCAAAAGGGACAGATTTTAACACTCAGGTTTGAAAAATACAAAAACTTAAGTACTTTAAATTTCCTTATTTTAAAAAAAAAAAAAAAACTAACAAACAAAACAGTGCTAGGGGTCCCAAAAATCTTTTGGGTAACTTTCAGGGGCAAAATAAAAAAATAACAGCACCCAGGAAAAACAAGAAAACTGTATGTAAGGTAAATTGTTAAATGGTTTAACCCTGAACAATTTTAAAACAATAACTGGGTGGGAAGAAGCAGAATAAAATACGGGAAATTTAAAAAGTAGGATTTCAAAAATAAATTTCCCCAAAAAAATTTTAACTGTAGGGAAGTGGCAAAAAATTTCACTGTGACACGAACAATTTACTGAATAGGCTTCATAACTAACGAATTTTTAGGACGTTAAAAAATTTTCACAAAAAAATTAGGAAATCTAGGAAAATCACTTTTTCTTAACTTTGAGTGGGAGATGGAGAAAGTAAAGGGTCAAAGCTCCCGTAACACTACAAACCCCTCGTAGCATTTTTTTACGCTATGGGCTTTAATTTTCGTAGAAAAAATTAACAAATGGACTTGGAAGAAAAAGAAGGGCCCGGGGGAACTCTTGGGGAAAATAAGAAATATTTGGGACGTTTTAAAACCCGGGGTGAACCCCCAGCTTTTATGGTTGGTTTTTCACTGGCAAGCGGGTCCCGGGGGCGCTGGGCTGCTGCGGCCCTTTAACACGAAAAACAAAACATTTACTGGCATTTCCGAACGTGCTAAAAACAAGCTTTAAAGGAAAAATTTGAACTGGGACAGAAAATTTTCCCTTTTTCAGATCACTGGGGGAAAACAGAAAATGGGGGATGAAAAGGGAATAAAAAAAGCAAGGGAAAAGGAAAAAAAATTTAAACTGGACAACACAAAAAAAACTTTTTCTGGCTGGAGATACGTAAACCCGGGGTAAAAATTTTAGACACAATGATGAGTCCAAAGAGCGGGTTAGACCTGAAATTTTTCTTTGGGTTAAAGGGGGTAAAAACCAACCGGGGGCCCACGGGGGTTAAGCCCGGGGAAAAACTTCTTGGAAGGGAAATGGGAAGAAAAACAACACACGGACGGGGGAAAAATGACTCGTTTCTAGCAGAAAAAGGCCGTATAAGGCCCGGTGTGTTTAAAAAGCTGAAATTTTGGGGAAAAACCAACCCCAAACTGCCGTGGTCACGCGGACCACACGAAGCCAACACACTAAACGAAACCCCCAAACCCCTAAAATTTTTGTAGCGGAAAAAAGGGGGTTTGGGACCGGGGGTTAAAGGGGGCAGAGAATGGTGCTGGAGAGGTTGAAGGGCGTGAAGGGGGATGAGGTTTTAAAACGTGACCCGCTAAGGCTGGAGGGGACGCCGGGCGCCCCATGTCCAATTTGTGGGGAAAAATCCCAGACGAAAATCTATTTTCCGGGGCCCCCTCAAGACCCCCGGGGGTTAAAAGATAACTTTTAGGCTAGCAGGGGCGTTGGGTGACACGGGGTGATTGACTGGCCGACCGATCCCCTCCCCCCAAAAGAAAAAGGGTCACAATGCCGCGACCCGCTTCACACTGTTATTTCGTTCTTGCTGCTGAACAGGTTTAGTGCCGAGAAAGCAGGGAGGGAATTTTATTTCGGCCCCTGGACTAATTTTTCTTTTAATCGGGTAGGAGTGAAATCACAACGGGGATTTTGGGGGGGGAAATGACCGCAAGCCATCCGTGGAGGGGGGGTACTAGGTACTCAAGTCGGGAAAAAGGGCCAGGAGTAGAGAAAGGGGACTGTGCGTCCCCCCACCAGGGGGCCTACAGAGGCGCACTGAATTTCCGGGGAAATATGAAATATCAGAGCAGAATTTGGCTGTTGCTCTGAAGTACAGGCTGTCTACAGCAGCACAGCAACAGCACAAACAGCAGCAGCCCAGCAGCAGCAAAGCAGCCCCCGGGGGCAGCACAAGCAGCAGCAGCACAGCAGCGGGGCAAACAGCAGCAGCAAACCAAAACCGCAGCGGGGGGCACACAGCACAGCGGGACAGTGGGAGCAGCAGCAGCAAGCAGCAGCAGAAACGGCAGCCGCGGCGCAACAGCAGCAAACAGCAGCAGCAGCAAGCAGCAGCAGCAGCAAACGGGAGCACCCAGCAGCAGGCAGGGAGCACACGGGAGCAACAGCAGCAGCAAGGGAGCGCAAACGGCAGCAGCAGCAAACAGCAGCAGCGCACAGCAGCAAGGGACGGGAGCACGGCAGCGGCAGCAGCAGCAGCAGCACAGCGGCAGCGGCGGGGGACAGCCCGCAGCAGCAGCAGCAGCAGCAGACAGCGGCAGCAGCACAGCAGCAGCAGCAGCAGCACAGCGCGGGAGCAGGGACAGCATTTGCACAACAGGGAGCAGCAGCAGCTGCCACGAGTACTTGACAAAAGGTCAATTTTTTGAGCAACACGAAAAACGTGGCCAAAATGAAGTACACCTTTTTCTAGGGGGAAATACAAACCCTTGTCCCAGGGGAAGTAACACCCTTTGGGTTTTTAAAGGGGAAGTAAAACCTGGGCTAGGTGAAGTTTAACCCTTTCTAGGTGAAGTACCCTTTCCAAGGGAAATACACCTTTTTAAAGGTTTAAGTACACCTTGTCTAGGTGAAGTTTCCCCCTTGTCTAGGTGAAATACACCTTGTCCCAAAGGCCCGGGGTACACCTTGTCTAGGGGAAGTTCACTTTTTCTAGGGGAAGTACAACCCTTTTTCTAGGGGAAATCACCTTGTCTAGGTGAATTAAAACCTTGCTATGAAAATACACCTTTCTAGGGAAGTAAAACCTTGTCTTTGGGGAAGTACAAACCTTTTTCTAGGTGAAGTACACTTTGTCTAGGGAAGTAAAAACCTTGTCAGGTGAAGTTTCACCCTTTTCTAGGTGAATACACCTTTCTAGGGCCCTACACTTGGGGGTTAGGTGAAGTACACCTTGTCTAGGTGAAGTACACTTTGTCTAGGGGAAGTACACTTTGTCCCAGGGGGAAGTAACCTTTCTAGGTGAATACCCTTTTTTTCCCAGGTGAAGTACACCTTGTCTAGGTGAAGACACCTTGTCCAAGGGGAAGTACAAATTTGTCCCAGGTGAAGTACACTTTTTTCTAGGTGAAGTACACCTTTCCCAGGGAATACACTTTTTCCCAGGTGAAGTACCCTTGTCTAGGTGAAGTTTCACTTTTTTTCTAGGTGAATACACCTTGTCTATTGAATACACCCTTGTCCCAGGTAAGGGACCAAAACCCTTTTCTGGTGAAGTACACCTTGTCTAGGGGATTACACTTTTGGGCTAGGGGAAGTCACTTTGTCTAGGGGAAGTACACCTTTTTCTGGGGAAGTACAAACCTTTTCTAGGTGAAAAAACACCTTTTCTAGGGGGGGGGAAATAAAAAAAAAAATTTGTCTAGGGAATAAAACTTTGGGCCGGGGAAATTTCAAACCCTTTTCCCAGGTGAATTTCACCTTGTCTAGGGGAAGTACACCTTGTCCCAGGTGGGAATTACACTTTTTCTAGGTAAATAACCTTGTCTAGTTGGGAAAAACCTTTTTCTATTTTTTTACACTTTTTTCCCAGGGAAATTTCACCCGTTCCCCAGGGGAAAAATACACCTTTTTCTGGGGAAGTACACCTTTCTAGGGGAAGTCCCTTGTCCCATTTAAGTACCCTTGTCCAAAGGGGAAGTGCACCTTGTCTAGGTGAACTACACTTTGTCCTAGGTGAAATACAAACCCTTTTCTAGGGAAACTACACCTTGTCTAGGGTTAAATACCCCTTGTCCCAGGGAAAATTTCACCCTTTTTCCTAGGTAAAATTTCACCTTTTTCTAGGTGAAGGGACACCTTTTCTAGGGGAAATACCCTTTCCCAGGGGAAAATTTACACCTTGTCTAGGTTTAAATTTCACCTTTTCTAGGTTTAAAATTTCACCTTGGGCCCAGGTTTAAAAATACACCTTGCTAGGTGAAAAACACCTTGTCTAGGTGAAAATTCACTTTTTTATAAAAGGTTTGGGGAAATACACCTTTTTCTAGGGGAATTTCAACTTTCTAGGGGAAGTAAAAACCTTTTTTTAGGGAAGGGGCACCTTGTCTATGTAAAGTACACCTTTTCTAGGGGAAGTACACCCTTGCTAGGTGAAGTACAAACCCTTTTCAGGGGAAGTAAAAACCTTGTCTAGGGAAACTACCTTTTTGTAGGTTTAAATACACCTTGTCTAGGTGAATACACCCTTTTCTAGGTGAAGTACACCTTGTCCCAGGTGAAGTAAAAACCTTTTCCCAGGTGAACTACAAAACCCCGTCCCAGGTTAAACACACCTTGTCTAGGTGACGTCATCTTGTCTATTTTTCTACAAACCCTTTTCTGGATGAAGGTACTCCTTTCTAGGTGAAGTACACCTTGTCTAGGTGAAGTACACCTTGTCTAGGTGAAGTACACCTTGTCTAGGTGAAGTACACTTTGTCTAGGTGAAGTACACCTTGTCTAGGTGAAGTACACCTTGTCTAGGTGAAGTACACCTTGTCTAGGTGAAGTACACCTTGTCTAGGTGAAGTACACCTTGTCTAGGTGAAGTACACCTTGTCTAGGTGAACTACACCTCGTCTAGGTAAACTACACCTTGTCTAGGTGACGTACACCTTGTCTAGGTGAAGTATACATTGTCTAGGTAAACTACACCTTCTCTGGATGAAGTACTCCTTGTCTAGGTGAAGTACACCTTGTCTAGGTGAAGTATACATTGTCTAGGTAAACTACACCTTGTCTAGGTGAAGTACACCTTGTCTAGGTGAAGTACACCTTGTCTAGGTGAACTCCACCCTGTCTAGGTGAAGTACACCTTGTCTAGGTGAACTACACCTTGTCTAGGCGGAGTACACCTTGTCTAGGTGAAGTACACCTTGTCTAGGTGAACTACACCTTGTCTAGGTGAACTGTAGCTTGTCTAGGTGAGCTACACTTTGTCTAGGTGAACTACGCCTTTTCTTGGTGAACTACACCTTGTCTAGGTGAACTGTAGCTTGTCTAGGTGAGCTACATCTTGTGTAGGTGAACTACACCTTGTCTAGGTGAACTGTAGCTTGTCTAGGTGAGCTACATCTTGTGTAGGTGAACTACACCTTGTCTAGGTGAACTGTAGCTTGTCTAGGTGAGCTACACTTTGTCTAGGTGAACTACGCCTTTTCTTGGTGAACTACACCTTGTCTAGGTGAACTGTAGCTTGTCAAGGTGAGCTACATCTTGTGTAGGTGAACTACACCTTGTCTAGGTGAACTGTAGCTTGTCTAGGTGAGCTACACTTTGTCTAGGTGAACTGTAGTTTGTTTAGGTGAGCTACACCTTGTGTAGGTGAATTACCCCTTGTCTAGGTGAGCTGTAGCTTGTCTAGGTGAACTACGCCTTGTGTAGGTGAACTACACCTTGTCTAGGTGACCTACACCTTGTCTTGGTGAAGTACACCTTGTCTAGGTGTACTACACCTTGTCTAGGTGAACTGCAGCTTGTCTAGGTGAACTACACCTTGTCTAGGTGAACTACACCTTGTCTAGGTGAACTACACCTTGTCTTGGTGAACTGTAGCTTGCCTAGGTGAACTACACCTTGTCTAGGTGAACTGTAGCTTGTCTAGGTGAACTACACCTTGTCTAGGTGAACTACACCTTGTCTTTGTGAACTACTCCTTGTCTAGGTGAACTGCAGCTTGTCTAGGTGAACTACACCTTGTCTAGGTGAACTACACCTTGTCTAGGTGAACTACACCTTGTCTTGGTGAACTGTAGCTTGCCTAGGTGAACTACACCTTGTCTAGGTGAACTGTAGCTTGTCTAGGTGAACACACCTTGTCTGGGTGAACTGAAATTGTCTAGGTAACTGCCCCTTTGTCTGGGAACTACACCTTGTCTAGGTGAACTGCAGCTTGTCTAGGTAGTTACACCTTGTCTAGGTGAACGTGTTTGTCAAGGTGAGCTACATTTTGTGTAGGTAACTACACCTTGTTAGGTAACTGTAGCTTGCCTAGGTAACTGTTGCTTGTTAGGGAACTTTGCTTTTCTAGTGAACTATCCTTATCAAGTGAACTACACCTTGCTAGGTGAACTGTAGCTTGTCTAGGGAACTGAAAAGTTGTCTGGGAGCACATCTTTTTAGGTGAACTACACCTTGCTAGGGAACTGTAGTTTTGTCTAGGGAACTGTAGCTTGTCTAGGTGAACTGTTCTTTTCTGGGGTGAACTATCCCGTCAAGTGAATACACCTTTTTTCTAGGTGAACTGTAGCTTGTCTGGGTGAACGTAGCTTGTCCTAGGTGAACTTCACCTTTTTTTGGTGAACTACACCTTTCTTGGTGAATCACCCTTGTCAGGTGAATACCCCTTTCTAGGTTACCTGTACTTGTCTGGGTAACTATAGTTGTTAGGTAACTACCCCTTGTTTTGGGTAAACTACACCTTGTCTGGGTGAACTATACCTTTTTTTTTTGGTGAACTACACCTTTCTAGGTAAACTGTAGCTTGTCTAGTGAACTAACCTTGTCGAGGTGAACTACCCCTTTTCTAGGTAATCTTTTTGCTGGTGAACTACCCCTTTGTTTTGGGTGAACTACCCTTTTCTAGGTGAACTGCAGTTTCTCTGGGTAGCTACACCTTTGTCGTGTGGGTTCGGTGGGAGATTGATGATAAGGTAAACTCACTTTTGGTGGTAACGTTATTATCAGACTGTGGAAATGCCGTTTCGCCTTTCTTCACCCTTGCGTCGACTGAGGGGGGGCGTCGTCTCCCGCTGCTGCATCCCTACGTCATGCTCACAGGCCAAAGGGATCTTCTATGAAAAGCACTGATTTACAATGATACGTATAAAAACATATGGGGGGATCAGCAACTATGCTACAGCCGGTCATGTTAATTTATGTCGTCCATAACTACTATGCTTTAGGCTGAAGGGGCGGGGTTCTGGGCTGTTTCTATACAATAAAAAAATTTTTAAATATTTAATTTAGAATAATGGAGGGTATCATGCTGGATGTTAACAAAATGAGTTTTTACGTAATGGGTGTTAGTAATCATTTAAAACATCATGAGTTTTAACGTAATGCATTCAAACATAAGAAAAAAATCTTGTACAATAGGGGTGAATTGATCGATCGATTCTGTTTTCATGCACTCTACGGATTTGGGAAAGAATAAATATTTATAGGTTTTAAATTTAAAAGTAAGCTTCTGGTGCCCCCTCAATTCTTACTGAAAATTCTAGAAAAAACGGGGGAACGTGAACATGAAAAAAAAAATTTTTGAAAAAATGATCGATAAAAAACAAAAAATTTTAAATTTTATCTCGGACAATATTATACAGACTATGTACATGTAAACCCAATTTGCGAGGGTGAGGTTTACATATAGAAAGGTTATCTCTTGGGGGGTCGAATTCCTGCAATGGGTAACACATGCCTGATGAGGGAGACTGAAAGAGTTCTACAAAATTACTTGTGGGTTTTCATTATTGTTGAGTACGCAAGGAGTAACGAACTTTCATGTTGAATAATCTGGATGAGTATTTGAAGTAGAGGGTACAGAGTCAAGAGGATTTTCAGCATTCTATCAATTAGTCTGGGTAGCATTTATCATCTACATCGAATACTAATTTAATATGATCTAAAATGTGATTCTTTGTACTTACCCGTACTAAATTTTCTCGAACCTTATACTTATTGCAGAAGATATGTTCTTACAAACTCGATAATTGCCAACAAACTTTTGATCGTGCTTTAGGCATTTCGGATGTTATGTTTGAAGATTTAGCAGCATTAACTCTCGAAGCCTACTTTAACTTTTGATGGTTTAGCACGGCTATTAGTAACTCTAGTAAATTCTTGATGTTGATTTATAAAGTGTTTCACGGATTCTTCTAAAACAATCTGAACCAGCTTGTACGAGTTGCTACTCGAAATCATCAGGGTTGTAACTTGTAAATTGGTGTTCGGTGTGGATTATAACAACTTCATTAGGGTAAACGCTTGTCTACACTATTACAATGCCATTAATGTGGGGGTATCACCTGTGGAAACATTGTACCCAGAATTTATGGCACATTGGATCATCTGGTATTAATCTGACATCCAAAGTTTCACTATGGGTTGGTTGTGGCTCTCAAAGACCAATCAAGAGTATTTCTTATTGAGTATGTTCAGCTAAACATTTTCCTGGCAGGAATGATGAGGAAACAATGGTGGAATTTAGGAGAGTCTTGTTACAAAAGTACACAAATTTTCAAGATTATCACTCATTACAGAATTCACCTCCATTTTCTGTTACTAGGACTTAGGGGGTGGTATGCCTGCAGTTAATGCGTTCTTTAAAGCTTTAGCTACTGTTTCTGCAGTCTTATTCTGCAATAGGAACTAACCTCAAAATATTCTGGGGAAATGGTTACCATAACACACATGAGGTTGTTGCCTTGGATTGGGAACATTTAATATTGTGTTAACAAATCAAGGGCAAACTCTTTCCAAGGTTTCGCTAGTTTGGTTGGGTACACTTGAGATTGGTTATAGGACCATGACATTTTCTTTATGTTGGCATACACACCACTACATTTTCTTAACTAATTAGAATTGTCAGTTGCATTAGTGGCCCAAAAGTACTTCTTTTAGCTTGTTTCACAGAAAATGATCATACCAGGGTGTGCATCACTGGTGAATCGTGAACTAGCGTAGAGGCTACATTCACTAGCTGACTGTGGGGAATTTCTAACTGGTCAATTCTTCTACTTTGGAGTCTACCCAACCGGCTGTTGTATGTTCGATACAGTAATTCTTGGCTCATTACAAAGTCATAATGGGTGGCTGGGGGCGTGCTTACAGTCAGAATAAGATCTTTCCTGGAGATGGAATCGAATCACACAGACCACATGGGACTGTTCTTTGGGATTCTTTACATCCTCTGCCCAGTAATGAGGGATCTGGCTGTAAACTACTACTTACGCGTTTCACAATAAAGCATCTGCGACTAAGTTTGACTTGCCAGGTAAATTGTTCAAACACTGGGATTGGTTGGATTTGAACTCTTTGGATAGTGTTCAAGGTCATCTGGTTAAATTCCAGTTGAGGTTGTTTTTTTCTGGACATATTAAGGTATCAGTGGTTGTCTATCTATGGTCTGTAAGACTCATGAACAGAGGTTCTCGGTATATTTATGTCTTGGAGTGCTTCAAAACATTTCTTATTGGCTATAGATTATACTGCTCTAATTACTGTTATAATTATCATTCACCCTTCATTAAGGGCTCAGCTAGCAAAATGCAACTGCAATTGTAACTTGCCATCAGTCTTCTGAGTGACGCGCACTTATGCCAATTGAACTAAGCATCAGTTGTGAGAAGAAGGGTTAGAAAAATCTGGAATTTCAAAAATGGCGACGCGGACGTTAGTTTTCTTTTCTTAGCTAGTCTTGACTGTGTACAGGCTCTTTCTTGACGGATTCTGGTCCAAACGGATCGAGAAGGAGTTTCTTTCTTAAGACAATTCAGTTAGAGGGATGCTGCTGTTGAGAAAAATTAGCAATGTAAGATCTGTAGAGAACCTGCTAGGACCACAAAATCTTACAGCATTCAGAAGTTTTGGGGGATGGAGAAATTAGTAGTGCCGCTACTTTACTTTGATCGTCGTTAACCCATACGTGAGGATGACTTTACGTGACCAAGAACACTTAATTTCATGATCTGAAAAATTGACATTTGGACAGTTTGATCTTTAATTGGCTTCTTCAAGCTTACCAAGTAACTATATCAAGTCTATTTTAGGTGTTGCTATCAATCATCTTCGGAACATTGTCGATTAGTATTCTAGTACACCATAGAAGTGCTTTACCTTTATGACCTCTAAAGATATTAGTCATGAGTCTAGAGATCGTGAAGGAGAGGATCGTAATCCAAAGCCTTTCGAGCAGGAAGTGATAATGACCTTGTGGAGTAGAGAATGATGGTTTAACTCTTGGTGTCCTCGTGAAGAGGGATTGCTCCAAAACCCTTGTAACATGTCGGGTCGAGAAGACTTTGTTATCTCCATTGTTGCGTAAAAGATCACCTTGAGAAAGGACAAGTGGGTAGCGATCTTGAATAGTTTTCGCTATTTAAACTTCCTAAAGTCAATCAACGGGCGCCAAGTTACCGTCCTCTTTGGCACTAGGATTAAGGTGGCGTCATTCCAGGGTGAATTAATATGGGCAATAACTCCATTCATCGTTGGATTGATTGATTCAATTCCTCTGCGAACAGCAACTTGGGGAATGAGGGCATACTGCTACACCTGGGTATATAGATAGGTCTAGTACCCCCCAGGGTTTTTTTTATTTCAAAAAGTGGAAATTGGAATCAATGGGATAAACTGTTCGTTATACCCATCTTCTCACTGGTAAGGGGATGGCTATTACGGAAGTTTGTGTTCAACAAAAGTCAACAAACGTTGACTTTGCTGGGAAGTACAGTGGGAGCTATGTATCTCCTTCATCTGGTGGAAATGGATTGATCCAGTGAAGTGGATGAGGTCTCCCCAGTTGAAATAGCGCACCCGACCCACTGGCTTAGGTGGCACATCATCCGTTACTTGAACAGGGTAAGGATAGTGAAACAATGTCAACGAGTTGGTATTGCTCTGTACGAACGAAACACTGTGACCGATGTGTTAGCAAGGATTAATGGTTCCTTACTGTCTCATACAAAACGTGTAAAGGAGATTCAGTAGTAAACCCTTGACCTTGCAGGGAATCACTGTCAACTAGGACGTTATCACCATCTGGGGAAACATTGGGAACAACAACAGACCTCTAGTGGAGAGCACTAGCTGCGAAGAGGAAGCTTTCTGCATACGGAAATGTGACTTAAAAGAGATGGCATTACTAGTTGCAATTAATCGTACGGTAGGAGATTGATGGATAGGTAAGCTCACTCGTTGGATGATAACGCTATATTATATTGTCAGACTGTGGTAATGGAGATGGAGCCCTGGGTCCTACCGTGTTCTGCCTTCTTCTATGGCCTATGCATCGACCACTTGACCTGGTAGAGATTCGTTGGCAGCTCGTCTCACTCGCTCGCTGCATCCCATGACGTCATTGACAGTCACAGGCCCTAAGGGGTTCTTACTATATAAAAGCTCATGGATGGTTACTATTGATACGTATACAACACTATAGGGGTCAGCAACTATGCTGACATCCTTGTTGTCTAGGTGAATACACCTTGTCTAGGTGAACTACACCTTGTTCTTGGTGAATACAATCTTGTCTAGGGAATACACCTGTCTGTGTGAACTACACATGTCTAGGCTGAAACTACTCATTGTCTAGGTTATCTACCCTTGTCTAGGGTGAACTACCAACCTTGTTGGTGAACTTACACATTGTCTTGGTGAATTATTACACCTTGTTAGGGTGAACTACACCTGGTTCTAGGTGAACTACACCTTGTCTTGGTGAACTACACAATGTTCTAGGTGAACTACACCTTGTTAGGTGAACTACCACCTTGTCTTGGTGAATACTCCTTGTCTAGGTGAACTACACATTGTCTAGGTGAACTACACCTTGTTAGGTGAAAACTACACCTTGTACTTGGTGAAGTAACATTGTCTAGGTGAACTAACTAACACCTTGTCTAGTGTGAACTACACCTTGTATAGGTTGAACTACACCTTGCTTAGGTTTATATACACCTTGTCTAGAGTGAACTACACCTTGTTTAGGTGAACTGTTAGTTTGTCTAGGTGAAACTACACTTGTCTAGGTGAAACTACACTTGTCTTGGTGGAATTCAACCTTGTTCTAGAGTGTCGCAACTGTAGCTTGTCTTGTGAACTACACCTTGTCTAGGTGAACTACAACCTTGTCTAGGTGAACTACACCTTTTATTGGTGAACTGCAGCCGATCTTACTTTCCTATCTAGTGTGAAAGAATTCCTGTACCGCGACGAAGCTGGACGAGTATCGCCCGGGTCTTGGACCGTTATATGTTGCATGTGGATATTGATCAGGACGTTTATTATTGGGTTGTGCAAGTCGATAATGATCCAGGATCATAACAATGCTGTGAGTGGATAATGATCCAGGATGATCATGCTGTGAATGGATTATGAAGGATCATTGTCATGCTGCGAGTGGATAATGATCCAATATCATTGTCATGGTGTGAGTGGATAATGATCCAATATCATTGTCATGGTGTGAGTGGATAATGATCCAATATCATTGTCATGGTGTGAGTGGATAATGATCCAATATTATTGTCATGGTGTGAGTGGATAATGATCCAATATCATTGTCATGCTGCGAGTGGATAATGATCCAGTATCATTGTCATGGTGTGTGTCAGTACTGCTCGTAAGCAAGCGTGAACCTGGCCACTACAACAGTCAGTCAGTCAGGTCACAATATCAAGTTGTTTAACTTATGTAGGTTCATATAATCTTGGTAGGTGATAGATCTTACTCAGGCTTTTAACTGTATTCCCTTAACATTGTTTCGTTATTTACTTATCTACTAACATTATTTGTAATGCAAGACAGATATACCAAAGTTATATTCTACATTTTTCTTCAGATTTCTTTGTTTTGTTAACGTCTCAACTTTATCATGGAGTATTTAAATGTATGATGGAATCTATAAAAAATTTTCATTATTCCTTTTCTCTTATTTTTGAGTATATCTTGTTTCTGCAGTGTGCATGTTGTTAGTTATTATGTGAGTCGAGGATCTTCAGTGATGACATAGAGTCAGTAATAATTATAGAGTCAAGCTCAGTGTCATAAGTTACTTTTAGCGCTATTTGACCGGTAAACATTTAAGTTTGCAGTGTAGGCGCCTAGTTGTTAATTTTTATTTCTAATTCAACGTAGTTTCTATTGTTCATATGTATAGATGTGGAAACAAGAGAAGATGCAGCCCTGCCACTACACTCTTGCTTACGTCCATCAGTGTATGTAACTGGTGATTTATTATTAACAGATTCTTTAGCAGTTGCCTTTACAAGTGATTCAAGGAAAGGATTACTAGTGATGTGCTTCTTAGCAGAGGTTTGCAGGTATGTGGTAATAAATGAACACATCTTCCATTGAGGGGTGAGATACTGTTGTTGTGTACAGTGATAGTGAGATACTGTTGTTGTGTACAGTGATAGTGAGATACTGTTGTTGTGTACAGTGATAGTGAGATACTGTTGTTGTGTACAGTGATAGTGAGATACTGTTGTTGTGTACAGTGATAGTGAGATACTGTTGTTGTGTACAGTGATAGTGAGATACTGTTGTTGTGTACAGTGATAGAGTTCATGCAGGTTATAAAACTTCATATGTTTTCACAACCAATATTGATCTATGTTTATTCTAGACATTAGTAAGATATGTAGTGACAGTGTCTGGTTTATTTCTTAACATTGTAATACCAAGTACAGTAGTGTCTGGTTTATTTCTTAACATTGTCATACCAAGTACAGTATTAATGTTAAACCTGTCACTGACACTAGGCACAACAACCTCCTTCATCACATTAAGAAAGAATCTTGGTAGTTTTAGGACAGTCGAAAATAATTCTGAGGGTTTTGTTTTCCAATAACTCCAGAGGGCGGAGAGAATTTTTTTTAGGTGATATTAACATTGGCGCAGCATAATTAATTAAATAAGAAATGGAAAGATTGGCTAAATACCCTGAGTTTTTGCTGACTATAACTGGTACTAATGTAAGAGTAGTGAGAATGTTGACCATAACTCACATTAGATGGTGTGAGTGCATGACGCTCCAACATGATGATCCCAACAGTCATATAGTTTTATTTCCAGTTTGTGGCTTAGTTGAGGATTGTTGCAGCCAGAGTTTTGTCACCTTCGTCTACTAAGATGTACACGGGGTCTACCCGGAGTACATTTTGAGTTTTAGTGTCAAGCTTCAGTTTTATTAACATTTCTTGCAATTTGGATTTTTTTTTCATTATATTAGGTTAGGCTGGTTTAATTAACTCCGCATATGCAACGGAATGTCTGGGCAAACCCAGGCAGCGTTAATATGTGCACGCTTCTCACAGGTAGTGTGAGCATAGTTACTTGTGTGAGAGAGAGAGAAGCAGTGTCACTAGATAATCTCACACATAAAGTACTGAGAAACTCTTACACTACTAAACAAAATATTCATAACGTATAAGCAAATTAGGAGTATGATGTAGCAGTGGTGTGTTCAGAGGGACTGAAAGTTCTTCTCAGACTACGATGCTAAGAGATGTCTTCCACCTACAACAAAATATATGTGTAAGAACATAATATTGTAGGTATACCTTACACACCTGAAGTTAAGAACATAATATTGTAGGTATACCTTACACACCTGAAGTTAAGAACATAATATTGTAGGTATACCTTACACACCTGAAGTTAAGAACATAATATTGTAGGTATACCTTACACACCTGAAGTTAAGAACATAATATTGTAGGTATACCTTACACACCTGAAGTTAAGAACATAATATTGTAGGTATACCTTACACACCTGAAGTTAAGAACATAATATTGTAGGTATACCTTACACACCTGAAGTTAAGAACATAATATTGTAGGTATACCTTACACACCTGAAGTTAAGAACATAATATTGTAGGTATACCTTACACACCTGAAGTTAAGAACATAATATTGTAGGTATACCTTACACACCTGAAGTTAAGAACATAATATTGTAGGTATACCTTACACACCTGAAGTTAACAACATAATATTGTAGGTATACCTTACACACCTGAAGTTAACAACATAATATTGTAGGTATACCTTACACACCTGAAGTTAACAACATAATATTGTAGGTATACCTTACACACCTGAAGTTAACAACATAATATTGTAGGTATACCTTACACACCTGATGTTAAGAACATAATATTGTAGGTATACCTTACACACCTGAAGTTAAGAACATAATATTGTAGGTATACCTTACACACCTGAAGTTAAGAACATAATATTGTAGGTATACCTTACACACCTGAAGTTAAGAACATAATATTGTAGGTATACCTTACACACCTGAAGTTAAGAACATAATATTGTAGGTATACCTTACACACCTGAAGTTAACAACATAATATTGTAGGTATACCTTACACACCTGAAGTTAAGAACATAATATTGTAGGTATACCTTACACACCTGAAGTTACGTTCGGTATATTTAGTACATACCTTTACTTACGTGTTTCTTAATAGTTGTGGATCCTGTAACATTTCCTTTGTAACTCGAGATAATCTCCACAACACTAACACACAAACACTAAAATATTAAACAAACTTGATCCTGTATTTCGGTGAGTGTGATCCGAGAAAGATGTACCTGTAGTGGAGTCTACCTGAAGGTGTTGTGGGGGTCGACGCCCCTCCCTCCCTGCCTTGCCAACACTCACGCTCCAACAGCTCCACCTGAAGGTGTTGTGGGGGTCGACGCCCCTCCCTCCCTGCCTTGCCAACACTCACGCTCCAACAGCTCCACCTGAAGGTGTTGTGGGGGTCGACGCCCCTCCCTCCCTGCCTTGGCCAACACTCACGCTCCAACAGCTCCACCTGAAGGTGTTGTGGGGGTCGACGCCCCTCCCTCCCTGCCTTGCCAACACTCACGCTCCAACAGCTCCACCTGAAGGTGTTGTGGGGGTCGACGCCCCTCCCTCCCTGCCTTGCCAACACTCACGCTCCAACAGCTCCACCTGAAGGTGTTGTGGGGGTCGACGCCCCTCCCTCCCTGCCTTGCCAACACTCACGCTCCAACAGCTCCACCTGAAGGTGTTGTGGGGGTCGACGCCCCTCCCTCCCTGCCTTGCCAACACTCACGCTCCAACAGCTCCACCTGAAGGTGTTGTGGGGGTCGACGCCCCTCCCTCCCTGCCTTGGCCAACACTCACGCTCCAACAGCTCCACCTGAAGGTGTTGTGGGGGTCGACGCCCCTCCCTCCCTGAGTCTACCTGAAGGTGTTGTGGGGGTCGACGCCCCTCCCTCCCTGCCTTGCCAACACTCACGCTCCAACAGCTCCACCTGAAGGTGTTGTGGGGGTCGACGCCCCTCCCTCCCTGCCTTGCCAACACTCACGCTCCAACAGCTCCACCTGAAGGTGTTGTGGGGGTCGACGCCCCTCCCTCCCTGCCTTGCCAACACTCACGCTCCAACAGCTCCACCTGAAGGTGTTGTGGGGGTCGACGCCCCTCCCTCCCTGCCTTGCCAACACTCACGCTCCAACAGCTCCACCTGAAGGTGTTGTGGGGGTCGACGCCCCTCCCTCCCTGCCTTGCCAACACTCACGCTCCAACAGCTCCACCTGAAGGTGTTGTGGGGGTCGACGCCCCCTCCCTCCCTGCCTTGCCAACACTCACGCTCCAACAGCTCCACCTGAAGGTGTTGTGGGGGTCGACGCCCCCTCCCTCCCTGCCTTGCCAACACTCACGCTCCAACAGCTCCACCTGAAGGTGTTGTGGGGGTCGACGCCCCTCCCTCCCTGCCTTGCCAACACTCACGCTCCAACAGCTCCACCTGAAGGTGTTGTGGGGGTCGACGCCCCCTCCCTCCCTGCCTTGCCAACACTCACGCTCCAACAGCTCCTTATCAAATTGAATTTCACTCTCCGTCTTTGTCGAATTAGCAGGTAACTTTTTCGATTGGGCGGGTGGGAGGGAGGGGTGTGGGTGGGTGGGAGGGAGGGGTGTGTGTGGGTGGGTGGGAGGGAGGGGTGTGGGTGGGTGGGTGGGAGGGAGGGGTGTGGGTGGGTGGGAGGGAGGGAGGGGTGTGGGTGGGTGGGAGGGAGGGGTGTGGGTGGGTGGGAGGGAGGGAGGGGTGTGGGTGGGTGGGAGAGAAGATATGGGTCGGTTAGTGGGAGGGGTGTTGGTGGGAGAGGAGGGAGTATCGGTCTGTTAGTGGGAGGGGTGTTTGTGGGTGAGAGGCATGGGTGAGAGTGGGTGATCGGGAAGGGTGAGGGGGGGTTAGAGGAAGGGATGTTGGTGGGTGAGAGTCATGGGTGAGGGTGGGTGATCGGGAAGGGTGAGGGGGGTTAGAGGAAGGGATGTTGGTGGGTGAGAGTCATGGGTGAGGGTGGGTGATCGGGAAGGGTGAGGGGGGGTTAGAGGAAGGGATGTTGGTGGTGAGAGGCATGGGTGAGAGTGGGTGATCGGGAAGGGTGAGGGGGGGTTAGAGGAAGGGATGTTGGTGGGTGAGAGTCATGGGTGAGGGTGGTGTGATCGGGAAGGGTGAGGGGGGTTAGAGGAAGGGATGTTGGTGGGTGAGAGTCATGGGTGAGGGTGGGTGATCGGGAAGGGTGAAGGGGATTAGAGGAAGGGATGTTGGTTGGTGAGAGGCATGGGTGAGGGTGGGTGATTGGGAAGGGTGAAGGGGGTTAGAGGAAGGGATGTTGGTTGGTGAGAGGCATGGGTGAGGGTGGGTGATTGGGAAGGGTGAAGGGGGGTTAGAGGAAGGGATGTTGGTTGGTGAGAGGCATGGGTGAGGGTGGGTGATTGGGAAGGGTGAAGGGGGTTAGAGGAAGGGATGTTGGTTGGTGAGAGGCATGGGTGAGGGTGGGTGATTGGGAAGGGTGAAGGGGGTTAGAGGAAGGGATGTTGGTGGGTGAGAGGCATGGGTGAGGGTGGGTGATTGGGAAGGGTGAAGGGGGGTTAGAGGAAGGGATGTTGGTGGGTGAGAGTCATGGGTGATGGTGGGTTAGAGGGAGGGGTGACGGGGGGGGGAGGATAGTGCTCACACAGTAAGCTCCTGCCGCCTCACTTGTCGTGTCTCAGTGGCTGCCGACGCAGCTGTCCCTCATAAATCCCAATTACCGCAGGCAGCGCCGTCACTGCTGCCACTGCCGCAGCCGCGCGCACATCACTGCTGCACAACCGCAGGGGCGGCGCATATCACTGTCCCT
>NC_069430.1:4182092-4204496 GCF_026875155.1 Cherax quadricarinatus
CTTTTTCTTTTCTTTTCCTCAACACCATCCCCCATTCTCCATAGAGAGTTTTTAAGCCAAATTGCTTACTCAATCCATTTTTTTAAATATATTCACACAATGCCTTTAATTTTCAGTAAAACCCGCATTTTCATTAAATTTCAAAATAAAAAACCCCCCACCCCTTATCTCCTTTCCCTCACGTCTCTCTTTCACATAAAGGGACGTTTTGAGACTTAAAACTGTTCCCCCTACTTTCGAGTCGACTAAAGAAGCCTACTGTGTAGGCGAACTTTCGGAATAAATTCCTAAAGTTGCCTTGTGTTTTATCTCCCAACCCGTAGGTATTGTATCCTTTTGAAATCACTCTGTAGACCCCAAAACAAAATGGACTTGGACGAAGAGAAAACACATTGGACAACCTTTTCAAGTGAGAATTGTTTGATCTGAGAGGGAAGTGCCCTCCAGGGGGCTACATTCACATACTCTCTAAAACCTCTCCTTCCGACGTTTTTAATTCAACCTGCCCACTTGTCTTCGTTATTCCAGACTTTGGAAAGAAATTCTCCAGGTGAGGCCCTGACAACCCAAATTACGACTTCAAGGGTGATGGACTGTTCATCTCTTCCATCTTCCTCCCCTTTCCTATTTTTCTGTACAGACTAAAAAAGGCCATGTTGGCAAACCTTGGAAAAAGTTCGAAACTGTTCCTATTGCTTATCTACCAACCTGGGTATTGTAACCATTTAAAAAAATCAAGCCCTCAGGTTTTTCCTTTAACTTATATACCTTGGGTTGGGCCCATTTAGTTTTGCTGCCTTCTATTTTCCCATAAAACAAAATGTATGCAAATGCAGGGAAACGTACAGAGGAGGAAGAAAAAAAGATCCCTGTTCACAAAATGAAGCCATTGCAAACAAACCATACCAGGGGGGGTTTTGCCCCCGGGGCAGAGAGTCTAAAAACTCCAGACAGTCGGGTAACGCGTCGGCTGGAGTTTTTAGACTCTCTGACCGCGGAATCAAACCCCACCCGTGGTTTTTTTGATCCCCTGTTCAAAAATCTTCCCCCTTTAGGATGACTGAGGGCCTGAATCTGCACTTCTCGAAAGCGTAGAATTAGGGTGATATTATTGGGGTTTTTAAATGGAAAGCAGGAATAAATTAAAGGGGGTTTTTAAATAGTGTGTGAAATTTCCACCAAGACAGGGCCGCGCAATGGTTTCAAGTTTGGAAAAATTCAGTTCAGAAAGGGTATAGGAAAGCACTGGTTGGTAATAGAGTTGGGATGAGTGGGAAAAAAACTCCCGAGTAAGTTATTCGGCTAAAACGTTGTGATTTTTAAAAAAAGGTTTTAAATACATGGTGGGGGGGGGGGTGTGGTTGGCCTGAATAGTTTTGGTGTGGGTCTGGTCAGTGTCCCCCTTTAGTGGGGTGACAAGACGGGGGGTCATTGGGCTAATCTGGGGGGGGACATGGACCTGCTCCGCATGGGTCAGTAGGCCTGTTGTAGTGTTCCTTCTTTCTTATGTTCTTATGTTCTTAAGGAAACACGTCCAAACGTTTTCACCCGTACCGGGGATCGAACCATGGATCTCAATGTGTGAGGTGAGTGCGCTACCAACCAAGCTACGGGACAGTAAAGTAGTAATACGTCATTCAGCGAGGTCTTTAACGTCAGAAACGTAATTAATACATCACAGAATGTTAGTGAACACCAGATATCAACATGATCGATCTAATTATACTGGACATTGTTTAATGTTAGTTTATCTGTTAAGTTATTAACATGTTATACTTGTAAGTGAAGTAGTCATAATATAACACTACGACGACAATCTCTTGTAATAATTGATCAAGTGAACTGTTAGCAGTGCCTCATTGTTTAATGGAATAACATTGTCGACGGTATTATGCACAAATAACTCGTAAATAAGAGAAACTTATGACGACGTTTCGGTCTGTCCGTGACCTAGAAGGCATAACTCTCGCTTCACACGCTTAGGGTCCGGGTTCGATTCCCAGCACAGGTAGAAACATTGGGCGTGTTTCCTTACACCTGCTGTACATGTTCACCCAACCAAGTGACCCCTGAAACACACTGGCCAGCAGTAAAATCTGGGTGTTAATGGACTGGTGTGGGTCGCATCCTGGGTGTTAGTGGACTGGTGTGGGTCGCATCCTGGGTGTTAGTGGACTGGTGTGGGTCGCATCCTGGGTGTTAATGACTGGTGTGGGTCGCATCCTGGTGTTAGTGGATGCTGTGGGTCACTTCCTGGGTGTTAGTGGGTGGTGTGGGTCGCATCCTGGGTGATAGTGGACTGGTGTGGGTCGCATCCTGGGTGTTAGTGGACTGGTGTGGGTCGCATCCTGGGTGTTAGTGGACTGGTGTGGGTCGCATCCTGGGTGTTAGTGGTCGGGGGGGGTCGAAACCCGGGGGTGTTAGTGGACTGGTGTGGGTCGACCCGGGGTGTTAGTGTCTGGTGGGGCGCTCCGGTTGTTGTGGAGGGGTGGGGTCGCATCCATAACGGGTT
This sequence comes from Cherax quadricarinatus, assembly GCF_026875155.1. Lineage (NCBI taxonomy): Eukaryota > Metazoa > Arthropoda > Malacostraca > Decapoda > Parastacidae > Cherax > Cherax quadricarinatus. The sequence goes on from NC_069430.1 coordinate 4,184,605, forward strand.
TTTTGGTATTCTGGAGGGGGGGTTAAATAAAAACGTCTTCGGAGGTTCTTTGTTTATTGAAAAATAGTTTTGGGTTATACGGGCTTGTGTGTTTGTGCCCATGGCGGGCGGGCCAGCCCAGAGAGAGAGGGGGAGTACTTGTGTTTTGTGCCAGGCCCTGTGTGAGTGGCGCGAGGAAATTTGGCAATGAAGTGGAAAGGGCCTAGGGCGCAAGCATAGCGCGAAATTGAACTAAGCTGGCAGACAGCATGGGTGTGTGCAGACAGTACAGGCTGCTACATACGCTGGGCCACCTACCGCGCGCCCCCCGAGCGACAAAAAGGTAGTAAAAGAACCGGTCTCTCTTCGTAGGACGGGCCCCGAACAAAAAATAAAAAATATAATACATATGGACAGGAAAAAAAAAACTTCCTAAGGGGGGGAAAAAAAAAACAGGGTGTGCTAAACACGGGTCATAGGCAATGAGCGTCGTGGGCATACTGCACGACTTCCCTGGTTGGACAGATACTGAAACACGGGAGACATCGCTGCGGCTGACTGTGACTAACAGGGTACGGTCTCCTCTGGAACGGTGAAGCAGACAGTGGAGTCGCGCAGGTTTTCACTAACCGGGGCACGACTGGGTGCCCTCGATGAGGCGTCACAAAACCGGAAATGGGCGGATTTCGGAAAGCGATCAGGAGGACATTTCAGACGGTATGTCTTTGGGGCTGCACCCCCGGCGGGGTTTGGAGGGTTGGGAGGGTCGGGAAAAGGCGACTGGCAAAACATTGGGGTGTACATATACCCAGATGCTGAGAGAGTAGCAGTCAAAGTGACATCTCTATGTGCAGGCTGCTCATGAGTTGTGAACGAGGCTACACAGGTTCATTCTCTCGACAGTTGGGGTTATAGCGAGGTTACCCTAAGCGTCCCCAACTTTTTTTCCTAATATAACTGCACTCGGGGGGTCTGGAGGTAAGTGAAACAAACTCGATGGGAACGTAGGGGTACGATTCTACAGAACAACCGGGCGACGAATAAAAGCTTTCTGTAAAAGGGGGGCCATACGCTCAGGGCTGGTAATCAGCTGAAAAAACACACGGGTCACCGGGTGAAAAAAATGGTGCAACTCAAGGGTCTGCCCACAGACCATGGAACATGAAATTTTAAAAACACCCCGCTGAATCGGTACACTAACTGTGAGAACACTGACTGAGGGGAATTTAATTAACACACGAAAATTTATTTTTCTCTAAATCTTCTCGACAATATGAAATAATTATAGAAACACTAGTACTCATGTGATGTCAGGCGTGATGTCGCAAGGTGACGTCAACACTGACGTCAACGCATCTGGGAGGGAGTCAGGAGACATGGGGGTGACGTCGCAAAAATCGTGCTCATGAAGTGGGGCAGCGTGTGGGTGGCGTCGATGTATGGGGGGCGCAGACCACACATGAACCTGGGACACTGGTAACTCCTGGCTTTGTAGGTTACGTGACATCGCCACACCCAGTGGTCGTGACCACGGCTTCGAGTGGCCTCGGGACTCGGGAACACAGCACTGGGAATGAATTATACGAAAAAAAGCAGAAAAAAAAGGAGGGAAGGGGGAGTGGTGAGAGTGTATGGTAGGCTGGTGGGGAGGAGCGTGGTGGTTATGGCGGGCGGGGTTGGCCATTCCTCCTCCCCCTCCCCCCCACAAAAAAGTGGGAGAAATCACCTGGCGCAGAAAACAAAAAACCACCTTGGCTTGCGAACAGTGTGCTGAGCTGACAACAACAGCAACATACAGTACCGAAAACGTGATTGGAAACAGCGTGGGACACTTAGCGTGGGTACTGGGGCGCCCCGTCAAATTTCGAAGGGAAAATTTGACAAATTTCGGCTGGGTCCGCTTTTACCTGTGTTGGGTCAAAGGCAGAACGACATCAGGGTAACTCGTTGAGAGACGGAGCTTCTTGTGTAGGGTATGAAGTGAAGATGACTTCTACCTCTTTCCCCCCTCTCTCCAGGCAAAAAAACGTGCAAGCACCGCTGTCCCCTTTATTTTGGGTATTTGGTTTCTAGTAGCGAGTGGTTTAAAAGTATACGTCTTCGGAGGCTTCTTTGTTTAATTTAAAACAGTGTTGGGTTTTCACGGCTTTGTTTTGTGCCCCGGCCCGGGGAGGGGCCCTGCCCCCGAGAGGAGGGTGGGGGTACTTGGTGTTGATGCCAGGGCCCCTTGTGAGTGCGGGCAAGTCTGGGCATACTGAATGGCGGCCTAGGTGGCAGCCCACATGCGCGAAATTGAATAAGCTGGCAGGGAAACATGGGGGTTCTGTGAGACGTAAGGCTGTTACACCCTGGGGGTTTGGGATGGTGTGGGGCCCCTGGGTGTTGTGGATGGTGTGGGGGCACCTGGGGGTTAGTGGCTGGGTGGGTCGCTCCTGGGTGTTAGGGATGGTGTTTGGGTCCATCTGGGTGTTGTGGATGGTGTGGGTCGCAAACCCGGGGTTGTGGGTGGGGGGGGGGCATCGGGTTTAGTGGATGGGTGGGTGGCCCTGGGGGTTAGTGGATGGTTGGGTCGCCCTCCTGGTGTTTAGTGGACTGGGTTTGGGGCCACCTGGGGGGGTTTGTGGTCTGGTGTGGGGCGATCCTGGTTGTTAGTGGACTGCTGTGGGGCGCTCCTGGGTTTATTGATGGTGTGGGGCGGGGATCCTGGGTTATGGCAGGTGTGGGGCATCCTGGGGGGTTAGTGCACTGGTTTTTGGGGGCGCATCCCGGGTGTTAGTGGATGGTGTGGGTCGATCCCGGGGGTTTTGTGGACGGGTGGGTCGCTCCGGGGGGTTAGGGATGGGGGGGCGCATCCGGGGGTTTGTGGGCTGGGTGGGCCATCCGATTTTTGTGGGTGGGTGGGTCGCATCCTGGGTGTTAGTGGACTGGGTGGGGTCGCATCTGGGTGCTTAGTGGACTGAGTGTGGGGTCGGCCTCCTGGGTGTTAGTGGACTGGTGTGGGTCGCATCCTGGGTGTGAGTGGACTGGTTGGTGGTGCATCCTGATTGTTAGTGGGACTGGTGTGGTCGGCTGGGTCGCATCCTGGGTGTTAGTGGACTGGTGAGGGTCGCATCCTGGGTGTTACTGGGGACTGGTGTGGGTGGCATCCTGGGTGGTAGTGGTCTGGTTGTGGGTGATCCTGGGTGTTAGTGGATGATGTGGGTTGCCATCCTGGGGGTTAGAGGACTGGTGTGGGTCGCTTCCTGAGTGTTAGTGGATGGTGTGGGTCGCATCCTGGGTGTTAGTGACTGTGTGGTTCACATCCTGGGTGTTAGTGGGACTGGTGTGGGGTCGCATCCTGGGACCAATAAACTGACTAATTGCTCGGGAATGCCTCAGCTTAACAAGTGACTTATATATAGAAAGTATGTCACTGATGTCAACTAAGTGGTCTGTTACCTTCGTACTATGTACTTGTTATACCTCCTGTACATGTACTTGTATACCTTGTGTACATGTACTTGTATACCTTGTACATGTACTTGTATACCTTGTACATGTACTTGTTATACCTTGTATACATGTACTTGTTGTCCTTGTACATGTACCTTGTAATATCATACTTGTACAGCATGGTATTTTGTAATGCTCTTGTACATTGTCTTGCATACCGTGGTCTGTTACATGTATTGCGTTCTTATCCTCATTCGTTATCATGTTAACTTTGTCATTCCTTTGTACATGACCTGTAATAGTCCTCTGCACATGTATTTGTATTCCGCTCCTGTACTTGTACTTGTATTTACCTTTGTACATGTTCGCTTGTATACCGTGTTACATTGTACTTGTATACTTGTACATGTATTTTGTAGTCCATTTATGTACATGTACTTGTTACCTTGTACAAGTTACTTGTATACCCCTTTGTATATGTTCTTGTACCGCTTGTACATGTACTTGTTACGTATAATGTACTGACTTTGGTATACCTTGTTCTAACATGGTATTGTATGCCTTTGTACATGTACTTGTATAACCTTGTACATGTATTGTATACCTTGGACAGTATTGTATACCGCTGTACATGTACTTGTATACCTTGTAAATGTGTACTTGGTATACATCTTGGTACATGTTATCGTGTATACCTTGTCATGTGTTGTATTACCTGGGACATGTACTTGTTACCTTGTACATGTACTTTTATTGTCTTGTAATGGAATTTGTAGACCTTGTTACTGTACTTGTATACCTTGTACATGTACTTGTATACCTTTTACTGTACTTGTTATACTTGGACATGTTACTTGTATTCATTGTACTATGTTTTCTGTTATGCCTTGTACTTGTACCTGTTACTTTGTACATACTTGTATTACCTTGTACATGTACTTGTATACCTTGCTACATGTTCTTGTATACTTGTTACTTGTACATGTAGACATTGTACATGTATTTTGTTATACCTGTGTAATGTTTTGTATGATTTGTACATGTCATTTGTATGCTTGTACATGTTCTTTGTATGTCACTTGTACAGGTACTTGTATACCTTGTACATGGACGTGTATACCTTGTACATGTAACTTGTTATACTTGTAGATGTAATTGTATAACTTGTAATGTACTTGTATACCTTTGGTACAGGTATTTGTATAACTTGTTCATTTTGTTGTAGGCCTTGTACATGTTATGTATACCTTGTACATGTACTTGTAACCTTGTACATGTACTTGTATACTTTTTGTTTTTTTTTAAAAACATGTACTTGTTACCTTGTACATGTACTTGCATCCTTGTACTATATTGTATACCTTGTACAATGTACTTGTATACCTTGCTACATGTACTTGTATACCCTTGTACATGTACTTGTATCCTTTGTACATGTACTTGTATACCTAGTACATGTACTTGTATACCTTGTATATTTATTCTTGTTATTCCTTGTACATGTATTCGTATACTTGTTAAATGTACTTGCATACCTATTTTCGTGTACTTGTATACCTTGTTACATGTACATGTATTAGCCTTGTACATGTAATGTGTATAATCCGTGCTACTTGGTATTGTATACCGTGTACATGTACTGGGTTTACTTGTACATGTATCTTGTATTACTCTTCTACATGTACGTGTATACCTATGTACATGTTCTTGGTATACTTGTACTATGTACTTGATATTTCTTGTACTGTACTGGTATTTACCTTGTACATTGTTTCGAGAAATACTGATTCTTATTATTTACAAAGTGAAAATATTCCAGACGGAGTGAAACGTTGTGAAAGTTGGTGAGTTAAAGTGTAAGTGTAAGGTAAGGTGAGTTAAGTGTAAGTGTTGTTGTGGTAATCGTGAGTTATTGTAAGGGTAAGTTTAATAAGGTGAGTTAAGTGTAAGTGTATTTGAGGTGTTACGTGTATTTGTAGTTGAGGTGAGTTAAGTGTAAGTGTAGTTGAGGTGTTAAGTGTTACAGTGTTAGTTGTGGTGAGTTAAGTGTAAGTGTTAGTTGAGGTGAGTTAAGTGTAAGTTGTAGTTAAGGTGAGTTAAGTGTAAGTTGTTAAAGTGAGGTGTTAAGTGTATAAGTGTAGGTTGAGGTGAGTTAAGTGTAAGTGTAGTTGAGGTGAGTTAAGTGTAAGTGTAGTTGAGGTGAGTTAAGTGTAAGTGTAGTTAAGGTGAGTTAAGTGTAAGTGTAGTTGAGGTGAGTTAAGTGTAAGTGTAGTTGAGGTGAGTTAAGTGTAAGTGTAGTTGAGATGTGGTTAAGTGTAAGTGTAGTTAGGTGGAGTTAAGTGTAAGTGTAGTTTGTGAGGTGAGTTAGTGTAAGTGTAGTTGAGGTGAGTTAGGGTAAGTATGTAGTTGAGGTGAGTAGTGTAAGTGTAGTTGAGGTGGAGTTAAATGTAAGTGTAGTTAAGGTGAGTTAAGTGTAGTGTTAGTTGAGGTGAAGTTAAGTGTAAGTGTAGTTGAGGTGAGTTAAAAGTGTAAGTGAGTTGAGGTGAGTTAAGTGTAAGTGTAGTTTGAGGTGAGTTTAAGTGTAGTGTAGTGAGGTGTGAGTTAAGTGTATCGTGTATTGGGTGAAGTTAAGATAGTAAGCGTAGTTGAGGTGGGTATGTGTAAGTGTTGTAGTTTTAGGTGAGTCTAAGTGTTATTTTAGTTGAGTGTGAGTTTAAGTGTAAGTGTAGTTGGGTGTAGTTAAGTGTAAAGTGTATTTGAGGTGAGTTAGGTGTAAGTGTAGTGAGGTGAGTTAAGTGTAAGTGTGTTGAGGTGAGTTAGTGCAAGTTGTAGTTAAGGTTGAGATTAGGGTAAGTGTATGTTGAGAGTGTAGTTAAGTGTAAGGTGTAGTTAAAGGTGAGATAAGTGTGAGTCGTGTAGTTGAGGAGAGTTATGTGTAAGTGTAGTTGAGGTGAGTAAGTTATCGTGTTTGTGTCGTAAAGGTGACGTTAAGTGTATAAGTTGTAGTTAAGGTGAGCTAAGTGTAAGTGTAGTGAGGTGAGTAAGTGTAAGTGTAGTTAAGGTGTGTTAAAGTGTTAAGTGTAGTTGAGGTGAGTGAAGTGTAGTGTAGTTGAGGTGAGGTAGTGTAAGTGTAGTGAGGTGAGTTAATTGTAAGTGTAGTTGAGGTGAGTTAAGTGTTATGTGTTGTTGGAGGTGAGTTAAAGTGTATGTTGTAAGTTGGGGAGTTAAGTGTAGTGTAGTTGAGGGTGAGTTATGTGTAAAGTGTAGTTAAGGTGAGTTATAGTGTAAGTGTAGTTAAGGTGAGTTAAGTGTAAGTGTAGTTGAGGTGAGTTAAGTATAAGTGTAGTTGAGGTGAGATAAGTGTAAGTGTAGTTGAGGTGAGTTAAGTGTAAGTGTAGTTAAGGTGAGTTAAGTGTAAGTGTAGTTATGGTGAGTTAAGTGAAGTGTAGTTGAGGTGGTTTAGTGTAAGTGTAGTTGTGGAGTGTTTAAGTGTTTTTAAGTGTAGTTGATGGTGAGTGATGTGTAAGTGTAGTTGAGGTGAGTTAAGTGTAAGTGTAGTTGAGGTGAGTTAAGTGTAAGTGTAGTTAAGGTGAGATAAGTGTAAGTGTAGTTAAGGTGAGTTAAGGTGTAAAGTGTAGTTGAGGTGAGAAAGTGTAAGTGTCGTGAGGTGAGCTTAAGTGTAAGTGTAGTTGAGGTGAGTAAGTGTAAGGGTGTTGAGGTTAGTTAAGTGTAAGTGTAGTTGAGGTGAGTTAGTGTAAGTGTAGTTGGGTGAGTTAAGTTGGAAGTGTAGTTAAGGTGTGTTAATGGTTAAGTGTAAGTGTAGTTAAGGTGAGTTAAGTTTAAGTGTTAGTTGAGGTGATGTTTAAGTGTAAGTGTAGTTGAGGAGCTGAGTTAAGTGTAAGTGTAAGTTAAGGTGAAGTTAGTGTAAGTGTGTTGAGGTGAGGTTAATTGTTAGTGCAGTTGAGGTGAGTTAAGTGTAAGTGTAGGTTGAGGGAGTTATTAAGTGTAAGTGTAGTTGTGTGAGTTAAGTGTAAGGTGTAAGTTGAGGTGAGTTGTGAGTTAAGTGTAAGTGTAGTTGTAGGTGAGTTAAGTGTAGTGTAGTTGTGGGCATTAAGTGTAAGTGTAGTTGAGGTGTTAAGTTTAAGTGTAGTGAGGTGAGGTAAGTGTATGTGTAGTCTGAGGTGAGTTAAGTGTAAGTGTAGTTGAGGTGAGTTAAGTGTAAGTGTAGTTGAGGTGAGTTAAGTGTAAGTGTAGTTGAGGTGAGTTAAGTGTAAGTGTAGTTGAGGTGAGTTAAGTGTAAGTGTAGTTGAGGTGAGTTAAGTGTAAGTGTAGTTGAGGTGAGTTAAGTGTAAGTGTAGTTGAGGTGAGTTAAGTGTAAGTGTAGTTGAGGTGAGTTAAGTGTAAGTGTAGTTGAGGTGAGTTAAGTGTAAGTGTAGTTGAGGTGAGTTAAGTGTAAGTGTAGTTAAGGTGAGTTAAGTGTAGGTGTGGTTGAGGTGGTTAAGGTGTAAGTGTAGTTGAGGTGCGTTAAGTGTAAATGTAGTTGAGGTGAGTTAAGTGTAAGTGTAGTTAAGGTGATTAAGTGTAAGTGTAGTTGAGGTGAGGTTAAGTGTAAGTGTAGTTAGGTGAGTTAAGTGTAAGTGTAGTTAAGGTGAGTTAAGTGTAAGTGTAGTTGAGGTGAGTTAAGTGTAAGTGTAGTTGAGGTGAGTTAAGTGTAAGTGTAGTTGAGGTGAGTTAAGTGTAAGTGTAGTTAAGGTGAGTTAAGTGTAAGTGTAGTTGAGGTGAGTTAAGTGTAAGTGTGTTGTGTTGAGAGTGGTCGGTTAGTGAAGGTGTACTTTGAGGTGAGGTAAGTGTAAGTGTCAGTTGTTGTGAGTGTTTAGTGTAAGTGTGTAGTTGAGGTGAGGCAGTTAGTGTAAGTGTAGTTGTTATAGGGTGAGTTAAGTGTATGTGGAGTTGAAGGTGAGTTAAGGGTAAGTGTAGTTGAGTTGGTTAAGTGTAAGTGTAGTTGAGGGTGAGTTTTTTAGTGTTTAAGTGTAGGTTGATTGGTGTTTAAGTGTAAGTGTAGTTGAGTGTGTGTTAGTGTAAGTTAGTTGAGGTGAGTTAAGTGTAAGTGTAGTGAGGTGAGTTAGTGTGTAAGTTGTGTTGAGGTGAGTTAAAGTAAGGTGGTAGTAGAGGTGAGTTTAAGTGTAATTGTAGTTGAGGTGAGAGTTAAGTGTAAGTGAATTGGTGTTGAGTTAAGTGTAAGTGTAGTTCGAGGCGTGGAGTTATGTGTAAGTGTAGTGAGGAGGAGTTAAGTGTAAGTGTAGGTTGAGGTGAGTTAAGTGTAAGTGTAGTTAAGGGAGTTAAGTGTGTAAGTTGTAGATGGATGGTGAGTTAAGTGTAAGTGTAGTTTATATAGGTGAGTTAAGGTAAGTGTAGTTGAGGTGAGTTAAGGGTAAGTGTAGTTGAGGTGAGTTAAGTGTATGTGTAGTTGTGGTTGAGTATAAGTGTAAGTGTAGTTGAGGTGAGTTAAGTGTAGTGTTAGTTGAGGATGAGTTAAGTGTAAAGTGTAGTTTTTTTTGAGGTTTGTTTGAGTTAAGTGTAAGTGTATTTGAGGTGAGTTCATAAGTGTAAGTGGAGTTTGAGTGAGACTTAAGTGTAGTTGAGGTGATGTTAACGTTGTATGTGTAGTTGAGGGGGAGTTAGTGTATGTGTAGTTAAGGTGAGTTAAGTGTAAGTGTAGTTAGGGGGAGTTAAGTGTAAGTGTGTTGTTGAGGTGGAGTAAGTGTAAGTGTTTAGTTGAGGTGAGTTAAGTGTAAGTGTAGTTATGTGCGTTAGTGTAAGTGTGTTGAGCTGAGTTAAGTGTAAGGTAGTTAAGGTGAGTTACGTGTGTACGTGTAGTTGGATATGAGTTAAGTTTAAGTGTATTGAGGTGAGTTAAGGTAAGTGTAGTGATTGAGCTGCAGTTAAGTGTATGTTTAGTTAATGTGAGTTATGTGGAGTTGTAGTTAGGTGATGTAGTAAGTGTAAGGTGTAGTGAGCTGTGAGTTAATGTGTATGTGTAGTTAAGGTGAGTTACGTGTACGTGTAGTTGAGGTGTTAAGTGTAAGTGTAGTTAAGGTGAGTTAAGTGTAAGTGTAGTTGAGGTGTAGTTTAGGTGTAAGTGTAAGTTAAAGAGAGTAGTTGTAAGGTGTAGTGAGGGAGTTAAGTGTAAGGTGTAGTTGAGGTGATGTTAAGTGTAAGTGTAGTTAAGGTGAGTTAAGTGTTAGTGTAGTTGAGGTGAGTTAAGTGAGAAGTGTAGTTAGGTGAGTTAAGTGTAAGTAAGTGGTTTTGAGGTGAAGTTAAGGTAAGTGTAGTTAAGGTGAGTTAAGTGTCAAGTGTATTTGAGGTGAGTTAAGTGTAAGTGTTGTTATTGAAGGTGAGGTTAAGTGTAAGCGTAGTTGAGTGTGAGGTTTAAGTGTAAGTGTAGTTAAGGTAGTAAAAGATCGTTAAGTGTAAGTGTATAGTTTGAGGTGAGTGTTAAGTGTAAGTGTAGTGAGGTGAGATATTGAGTTAAGGTAAGTGTAGTTGGGTGAGTGTTAAGTGTTAAGTGTAGTTGAGGTGAGTTAAGTGTAGTGTTTGTTGAGGTGAGTTATGTGCAAGGTGAGTTAAGGTGTGTTATGTGTAGTGTAGATGAGGTGAGTTAAGTGTAGTGTAGTTAAGGTGAAGATATGTGTTAGTGTAGTTGAGGTGAGTTTAGTGTAAGTGTAGTTGAGACTTGAGTTAAGTGTAAGTGTCGTTGAGTTGAGGTGAGTTATGTGTAAGTGTAGTTTAGGTGAGAAATGTGTTAGTGTAGTTGAGGGTGAGTCTGTGTTAGTGTAAGTGTAGTTATGGTGAGTTAGTGTAAGTGAGAGTAGTTAGGTGAGTTAAGTGTAGTGTACTTGTGGTGAGTTAAGTGTAAGTGTAGTTAAGGTGAGTTAAGTGTAAGTGTAGTTATGGTGAGTTAAGTGTAAGTGTAGTTGAGGTGAGTTAAGTGTAAGTGTAGTTGAAGGAGAGTTTTAAGTGTTAGTGTTGTGAGGTGAGTGTTAAGTGTAGTGTAGTTGAGGAAAGTTAAGTGTAAGTGTAGTTGAAGGGTGAGTTATGTGATCAAGTGTAGTTTAGGTGAGTTTAGTGTTAGGTGTAGTTAAGGTGAGTTAAGTGTAAGTGTAGTTGAGAGTTTGAGTTTTGAGGTTAAGTGTAAGTGTAGTTGAGGTGGTTTAGTGTAAGAGTAGTTGAGGTGTGGTAAGTGTAAGTGTAGTTGAGGTGAGTTAAGTGTAAGTGTAGTTGAGGTGAGTTAAGTGTAAGTGTAGTTAAGGTGAGTTAAGTGTAAGTGTAGTTGAGGTGAGTTAAGTGTAAGTGTAGTTGAGGTGAGATAAGTGTAAGTGTAGTTGAGGTGAGTTAAGTGTAAGACTGTAGTTGAGTGTGAAGTTAAGTGTAAGTGTAGTTGTTGGGTAAGTTAAGTGTAAGTGTGGTTGGAGTGAAGTTAAGTGTTAAGTGTAGTTGAGCGTGAGTTTTAGCTGTAAGTGTAGTTGAGGTGTATAGTGTAAGTGTAGTTGAGGTGAGTTAAGTGTAAGTGTAGTTGAGGTGTTAAGTGTAAGTGTAGTTGAGGTGTTAAGTGTAAGTGTAGTTGAGGTGAGTTAAGTGTAAGTGTAGTTGAGGTGTTAAGTGTAAGTGTAGTAGGTGAGTTATAGTGGTAAGTGTAAGCTGTAGTTGAGGTGTTAAGTGTAAGTGTAGTTGAGGTGTTAAGTGTAAGTGTAGTTGAGGTGAGTTAAGTGTAAGTGTAGTTAAGGTGAGTTAAGTGTAAGTGTAGTTAAGGTGAGTTTACGTGTAAGTGTTAGTTAACGGTGAGTTAAGTGCGTTAAGTGTAGTTGAGTTGTGAGTTAAGATTGTTAGTGAATAGTTGAGGTGAGTTTAGTGTAAGTGTAGTTAGGGAGTTAAAGTGTAAGTGAGTTATTGGATGAGTTAAGTGTAAATGTAGGTTGAGGTGATGTTAAGTGTAAGTGTGTGTAGTTGTTAGGAGAGTGTTAATTGGTAAGTGTAGTTGAGGTGAGTTAAGTGTAAGTGTAGTTGAGGTGAGTTAAGTGTAAGTGTAGTTGAGGTGAGTTAAGTGTAAGTGTAGTTAAGGTGAGTTAAGTAGTAAGTGTAGTTAGTGTGAGTTAAGTGTAAGTGTAGTTGAGGTGAGTTAAGTGTAAGTGTAGTTGAGGTGAGTTAAGTGTAAGTGTAGTTGAGGTGAGTTAAGTGTAAGTGTAGTTGAGGTGAGTTAAGTGTAAGTGTAGTTGAGGTGAGTTAAGTGTAAGTGTAGTTGAGGTGAATTGTAGTGTAAGTTGCAGTTGAGGTGAGTTAAGATGTAAGTGTGTTGAGGTTAATAAGTGTAAGTGTAGTTGAGGTGGTTAAGTGTAAGTGTAGTTGATGTGGAGTTAAGTGTAAGTTGTAGTTAAGGTGTGAGTTAAGTGGTAAGTGTTAGTTGAGGTGAGTTAAGTGTAAGTGTCGTAAGAGGAGTTAAGTGGTAGGTTGTAGTTGAGGTGAGTTAAGTGTAAAGTGTAGTTGAGGTGCGTTAAGTGTTAAATGGTAGTTGAGTGAGTTAAGTGATAAGTGTAATTAAGGTATTAAGTGTAAGTGTAGTTGAGGTGAGTTAAGTGTAAGTGTAGTTAAGGTGAGTTAAGTGTAAGTGTAGTTAAGGTGAGTTAAGTGTAAGTGTAGTTGAGGTGAGTTAAGTGTAAGTGTAGTTGAGGTGAGTTAAGTGTTAAGTGTAGTTGAGGATTGAGTTAAGTGTAAGTGTAGTTAAGGTGGGTTAGTTGTAAGTTTCTAAGTGTAGTAAGGTGAGTTAAGTGTAGTGTAGTTAGAGGTGAGTTAAGTGTAAGTGTAGTTGAGGTGAGTTAAGTGTAAGTGTAGTTGAGGTGAGTTAAGTGTAAGTGTAGTTGAGGTGAGTTAAGTGTAAGTGTAGTTGAGGTGAGTTAAGTGTAAGTGTAGTTGAGGTGAGTTAAGTGTAAGTGTAGTTGAGGTGAGTTAAGTGTAAGTGTAGTTGAGTCGTGAGTTGAGTGTAAGTGTGTGTTGAGGTTGAGTTAAGTGTAAGTGTAGTTGAGGTGAGTTTAAGTGTAAGATGGTAGTTAATGTGAGTTAGGTAAGTGTAGTGAAGTGGAGTTAAGTGTATGTGTGTAGTTAATGTGAGTTAAGTGTAAGTGTAGTTGAGGTGCGTTAAGTGTAAATGTAGTTGAGGTGAGTTAAGTGTAAGTGTAGTTAAGGTGATTAAGTGTAAGTGTAGTTGAGGTGAGTTAAGTGTAAGTGTAGTTAAGGTGAGTTAAGTGTAAGTGTAGTTAAGGTGAGTTAAGTGTAAGTGTAGTTGAGGTGAGTTGTAAGTGTAAGTGTAGTTTCGAGGTGAGTTAAGGTGTAAGTGTAGTGAGGTGAGTTAATGAAAAAAAATAAAAGTTTTTTTTTTTGTAAAGTGTAGTTAAGGTGAGTTAAGTGTAAGTGTAGTTGAGGTGAGTTAAGTGTAAGTGTAGTTGAGGTGAGTTAAGTGTAAGTGTATTTGAGGTGAGTTAAGTGTAAGTGTAGTTGAGGTGAGTTAAGGTTAGTGTAAGTGTTGTTTGAGGTGAGAAAGTGTAAGTTGTAGTTGAGGTGGAGTGTAAGTGGTAAGTGATATGTTGAGGTGAGATAAGTGTAAGTGTAGTTGAGTGTGAGTTTAAGTGGTAAGTGTAGTTGAGGTGAGTTAAGTTGTATAGTGTAGTTGAGTGGTTAAGTGTAAGTGTATGTTGAGTGAGTTTAAGTGTAAGTGTTGTTGAGTGTGAGTTAAGTGTAGTGTTAGTTGAGGTGGAGTTAAAGTGTAGTGTAGTTGAGCGTGAGTTAAATTGTAAGTGTGTTGAGGTGAGTTAGTGTAAGTGTAGTTGAGGTGGTTAAGTGTAAGTGTAATTGAGGGGTGAGTTAAGTGTAAGTGTAGTTGAGGTGAGTTAAGTGTAAGTGTAGTTGAGGTGAGTTAAGTGTAAGTGTAGTTGAGGTGAGTTAAGTGTAAGTGTAGTTAAGGTGAGTTAAGTGTAAGTGTAGTTGAGGTGAGTTAAGTGTAAGTGTAGTTAAGGTGAGTTGTAAGTGTAAGTGTAGTTGAGTGAGTTAAGTGTAAGTGTAGTGAGTGTGAGTTAAGTGGAAGTGTAGTTGAGGTGAGTTAAGTGTAAGTTTGTTAGTTGAGGTCGAGTTAAGTGTAAGTTGTAGTTGGAGATGAGGTTAAAGTGTAAGTGTAGTTGAGTTGAGTTAAGTGTATGTGTATTTGAGGGTGAGTTAAGTGTTAAGTGTAGTTGAGGAGACTTAAGTCGTAGTTGAGGTGAGTTAAGTGTAAGTGTAGTTGAGGTGAGTTAAGTGTTAGTGTTAGTTATGTGGATGGTTAAGTGTAAGTGTAGTTAAGGTGAGAGAGTTTAGGTGTAAGTGTAGTTGAGGTGAGTTAAGTGTAACGTGTAGTTGAGAAGAGTTAAGTGTAAGTGTTATAGTTAAGGTGAGTTAAGGTAAGTGTAGTTGAGCTGTGTTAGTTGTAAGTTGTAGTTCAAGGTTGAGTTACGGTACGTGTAGTTGGAGGTGAGTTAAGTGTAAGTGTGTAGTTGAGGTGTGTTAAGTGTAAGTGTAGTTGACGCTGAGTTAAGTGTAAGTGTAGTTAATGTGAGTTAAGTGTAAGTGTAGTTAAGGTGAGTTAAGTGTAAGTGTAGGTGAGCTGAGTTTAAGTGTAAGTTGTTGTAAGGTGGAGTGTGTACGATGTACGTGTAGTTGTGGTGTTAAGTGTTAAGTGTTGTAGGTTAAGGTGAGTTAAGTGTATGTGTAGTGAGGGTGAGTAGTTGTAAGTGTTAGTTTTAAGTGAGTTATGTGTAAGTGTTGTTGAGTGGGTTAAGTTGTAAGAGAGTATGTAGTTGAGGTGAGTTATTAAGTGTAAGTGGAGTTAAGGTGATTAAGGTGAGTTAAGTGTAAGTGTAGTTGAGGTGAGTTAAGTGTAATTTAGATAAGGTGAGTTAAGTGTAAGTGTAGTTGAGGTGAGTTAAGTGTAAGTGTAGTTAAGGTGAGTTAAGTGTAAGTGTAGTTGAGGTGAGTTAAGTGTAAGTGTAGTTGAGGTGAGTTAAGTGTAAGTGTAGTTGAGGTGAGTTAAGTGTAAGTGTAGTTAAGGTGAGTTAAGTGTAATTATGTGTAGTTGAGGTGAAGGAGTTATAAGTGAAAGTGCTAGATGAGGTGAGTGAGTTAAGTGTAAGTGTATGTGAGCGTGAGTTTAGTGTAAGTGTAGGTGAGGTGAGTTAAAGTGTAGTGTAGTTGAGTGAGTTATGATGTGCATGTGTTGTAGTTAAGGTGAGTTAAGTTTGTATGTGTAGTGAGGTGAGGAGTTAAGTGTAAGTAGTAGTTAAGGTGAGATAGAGTGTAAGTGTAGTTGAGGTGGAGTTAAGTGTCAGTGTAGATTGAGCTGAGTTAAGTGTAAGTGTCGTTGAGGTTGAGTTAGTGTGGTAAGTGTAGTTAGGTGAGCTAAGAGTAGTGATAGTTGAGGTTGAGTTAATTGTAAGTGTAGTTAAAGGTTGAGTTAAGTGTAAGTGTAGTTAAGGGTGAGTTAACGTGTAAGTGTAGTTAAGGTTGGGTTAAGTGTAAGTGTAGTTGAGTGTGGGTAAGTGTAAAGTGTAGTTGAGGAGAGTTAAATTGTATAGTTGTAGTTGACGGTGAGTTAAGTGTATGTGTATAAGTGTAGATTGAGGTGATGTTAAGTGTAAGTTTAGTTGGGTGAGTTAAGTGTAGTGTAGTGTAAGGTGGAGTTAATGTAGTAGTGTAGTTATGGTGAGTTAAGTGTAAGTTTAGAGTTGAGGAGAGTTAAGTGTAAGTGTAGTTGAGAGTGAGGTTAAGTGTAAGTGTTAGTTGATGGTGAGTTTAGTGTATAGTGTAGTTGAGGGAGTTAAGTGTACGTGTAGTTGAGGTGAGTTAAGTGTAAGTGTAGTTAAGGTGAGTTAAGTGTAAGTGTAGTTAGGTGGAGTTAGTGTAAGTGTAGTTGAAGTGGAGTTAAGTGTATGTGTTTAAGTGAGGTGAGTAAGTGTAAGTGTAGTTGGGTGAGTTAAGTGTAAGTGTAGTTTAACGGTGAGTTGAAGTGTAAGGGAGTTGAGGTGAGTTAAGTGTAAGTGTAGTTGAGTGTGAGTTAAGTGTAAGTGTAGGTGAGGTGAGTTAAGTGTTATGTTGTAGTTGAGGTGGAGTTAAGTGTTGTAGTGTTAGTTGAGGTAAGTTAAAGTGTTAAAGTTGGTTGAGGTGAGTGTAAGATGTAAGTGTAGTTTGAGGTGAGTTAAGTGTAAGTGTAGTTGAGGTGTTATGTGCTAAGTGTAGTTGAGGTTGAGTTAAGTGTAAGTGTAGTTGAGGTGTTAAGTTAAGTGTTAGTTGAGGTGTTATGTGTAAGTGTTAGTTGAGGTCGAGTTAAGTTGATAAGTGTAAGTTGATGGTGTTTAAGTTGTGAGTTGTAGTTGAAGGTGATTTAAGTGTATGTGTAGTGAGGTGTTAAGTGAAGGGTAGTTTGAGGTGTAAGTGTAAGTGTAGCTTGAGGTGAGTTAAGTGTATGTGTATGTTAAGGTTGAGTTAAGTGTAGTGTAGGTAAGTGTGAGTTAGTTTAAGTGTTTGGTGTAGTTAGGTGAGTTAAGTTATGTTAGTTGAGGTGAGTTAAGTGTAGTGTAGTTGAGGTCGAGTTAAGTGTACAGTGTGTAGTTAAGGTGAGTTAAGTGTAAGTTAGTTATGGTGAGTTAAGTGTAAGTGTAGTTGAGGTGAGTTAAGTGTAAGTGTAGTTGAGGAGAGTTAAGTGTAAGTGTAGTTGAGGTGAGTTAAGTGTAAGTGTAGTTGAGGTGAGTTAAGTGTAAGTGTAGTTGAGGTGAGTTTAAGTGTAAGTTGTAGTTAGGTGAGTGTAAGTGTAAGTGTAGTTAGGTGAGTTAAGTGTAAGTGTAGTTGAGGTGGTTAAGTGTAAGTGTATGTAGTTGAGTTGAGTTAAGTGTTAAGTGTAGTTGAGGTTGAGTTAAGTGTAGTGTAGTTGAGGTGGTTAGGTGTAAGTGTAGTTTAAGGTTGATGTTAAGTATAAGTGTAGTTAATGTGAGATAAGTGTAAGTGTAGTGAAGTGAGTTAAGTGTAAGTTTAGTTTATGATAGAACACTATACCTATATATCTTTAAAAGTGTAAGTGTAGTTGAGGTGTTAAGTGTAAAGTGTAGTTTGAGGTGAGTTAAGTGTAAGTGTAGTTTAACGGATAGACTTAAGTGTAAGTGTAGTTGAGGTGAGTTAAGTGTAAGTGTAGTTGAGGTGAGTTAAGCTGTAAGTGTCGTTGAGTAAGTTAAGTGTAAGTTAGTTGAGGTGAGTTAGTGTAGGTGTAGTTGAGAGTGAGTTAGTGTAAGTGATTAGTTGAGGTAAGTTAAGGTGGTAAGTGTGGTTGAGGTGAGTTAAGTGTAAGTGTAGTTGAGGTGAGTTAAGTGTAAGTGTAGTTGAGGTGTTAAGTGTAAGTGTAGTTGAGGTGAGTTAAGTGTAAGTGTAGTTGAGGTGTTAAGTGTAGTGTAGTTGTATGTGTTAAGTGTAAGTGTAGGAGGTGAGCTAAGTGTAAGTGTAGTTGAGGTGTGAAGTGTAAGTGTAGTTGAGGTGAGTTAAGTGTAAGTGTAGTTGAGGTGTTAAGTGTAAGTGTAGTTGAGGTGTTATGGTTAAGTGTAAGTAAGTTGAGTGAGTTAAGTGTAAGTGTAGTTAAGGTGAGTTTAGTGTAGTGTAGTTAAGGTGAGTTAGTGATAGTTTAGTTAAGGTGTAGTTAAGTGTAAGTGTAGTTGAGGTGGTTAAGTGTAAGTGTAGATGAGGGATTGAGTTAGTGTAAGGGTAGTTAAGGTGGTGTAAGTGTAAGTGTAGTTTGGTGAGTTTAAGTGTAAGTCTAGTGAGGTGAGTTAAGTGTAAGTGTAGTGTTGGGGAGTTAAGTGTAAGTGTAGTTGAGGTGAGTTAAGTGTAAGTGTAGTTGAGGTGAGTTAAGTGTAAGTGTAGTTGAGGTGAGTTAAGTGTAAGTGTAGTTAAGGTGAGTTAAGTGTAAGTGTAGTTATGGTGAGTTAAGTGTAAGTGTAGTTGAGGTGAGTTAAGAGTTAGTGTGTTGAGGTGTGTTAAGTGTAAAGTGTAGTTGAGGTGAGTTAAGTGTACGTGTAGGTTGAGGTGAGTTAAGGGTGTAAGTGTAGTTAAGAGTGAGTTAAGTGTAAGTGTGTTAGGTGAGGTAAGTGTAAGTGTAGTTGATGTGAGTTAAGTGTAGTGTAGTTGAGGTGGAGTTAAATGTGTAAGTGTTGTTGAGGTGTGTTAAGTGTAAGTTGTTATTAGTTGAGTGTTAAGTGTATGTGTGTTGAGGTGTAGTTAAGTGTAAGTGTAGTTAAGGATAGTTAAGTGTAGTGTAGTTGAGGTGAGATAAGTGTAAGTGGTAGTTGAGGGTTGAGTTAAGTGTTAGTGTAGTTGAGGTGGTAAGTTTAAGTGTAAAGGTAGTTGAGGTGAGTTAAGTGTAAGTGTAGCAGATGGGTAGTTAAGTGTAAGTGTAGTTGAGGTGAGTTAAGTGTTGTTGTAAGTGTAGTTGAGGTGAGTTAAGTGATAAGTGTAGTTTGAGTAAGTTAAGTGATAAGTGTAGTGTTGAGGTGTTAAGTGTCAGTGTGTTTGAGGTGGTTAAGTGTAAAGTGTAGTTCGAGGTGTTAAGTGTAAGTGTAGTTGAGGTGAGTTATGTGTAAGTGTAGTTGATTGTGTGTTAAGTGTAAGTGTAAGTTGAGGTGTTAAGTGTAAGTGTAGTTGAGGTGAGTTAAGTGTAAGTGTAGTTGAGGTGTTAAGTGTAAGTGTAGTTGAGGTGAGTTAAGTGTAAGTGTAGTTGAGGTGTTAAGTGTAAGTGTAGTTGAGGTGTTAAGTGTAAGTGTAGTTGAGGTGAGTTAAGTGTAAGTGTGTTAAGGGTGGTACTTTAAGTGTAGTGTAGTGAAGGTGAGTTGAAGTGTAAGTGTAGTTAAGGTGAGTTATGTGTAAGTGTAGTTGAGGGTGGAGTTAAGGTTGTATGTGTAGTTAAGGTGAGTTAAGTTTACGTGTACATGAGGTGAGTTTAAGTGTAAGTTTGTGAGGTGTTAATTGTAAGTTCGTTGAGTGTTAAGTGTAGTGAGTTGAGTGAGTTAAGTTGTTAAGTGTAGTTGAGGTGTTTTATAAAGTGTAAGTGTATTGAGGTGAGTGTTAGTTGTAAGGTGTAGTTGAGGTGTTAAGTGTAAGTGTAGTTGAGGTGTTAAGTGTAAGTGTAGTGAGGTTGAGTGTAAGTGTAAGTGTAGTTAAGGTGAGTTTTAAGTGTAAGTAGAAGTAGTTAAGTGAGTTAAGTGTAAGTGTAGTTAAGGTGAGTTAAGTGTAAGTGTAGTTGAGGTGAGTTAAGTGTAAGTGTAGTTAAGGTGAGTTAAGTGTAAGTGTAGTTGAGGTGAGTTAAGTGTAATGTGTAGTTGAGGTTGTTAAGTGTAAGTGTAGGTGAGGTGGTTAAGGTGTATGTGTAGTTGAGGTGAGTTTAAGTGTAAGTGTTGTTGAGGGTGTTAAGTGTAAGTGTAGTTGAGGTCGAGTTATGTGTATGTGTAGGTGGAGGTGTTAGTGGGTAAAGTGTAGTTTGAGGTGTTATGTGTAAGTGTAGTTGAGGTGTAGTTTAAGTGTAAGTGTAGTTGAGGTGTTAAGTTGTAATGTGTAGTTGAGGTGAGTTAAGTGTAAGTGTAGTTGAGGTGTGTTAAGTGTAAGTGTAGTTGAGGTGAGTTAAGTGTAAGTGTAGTTGAGGTGTGTTAAGTGTAAGTGTAGTTGAGTGTTAAGTGTAAGTGTAGTTGATGGGGAGTTAAGTGTATGTGTAAATTAGGTTAGTTAAGTGTAAAGTGTAGTGAGGTGAGTTAAGTGTTAAGTGTAGTTGAAGGTAGTTAAGTGTAAGTTTGTGTTGAGGTGTTAAGTGGAAGTGTAGTTGAGGTGAGTTAAGTGTGTAGTGTAGTTAAGGTTTAGTTTGTGTGTAAGTGTAGTTGTAAGGTGAGTTAAGTGTTAAGTTGTAGTTTGAGGTGTTAAGTGTAAGTGGAGTGAGGTGAGTTAAGTGTAAGTGCTAGTTTAAGGTGAGTTAAGTTCGTAGTGTGTTTTGTAGTTGAGGGCTTTGTTAAGTGTAAGTGGTAGTTGAGGTGTTAACGTGTAAGTTTAGTTGAGGTGTTAAGTGTAAGTGTTGTTAGGTGAGTTAAGTGTAAGTGTCGTTGAGTTGTTAAGTGTAAAGTGTCACGCATTAAGGTGAGTTAAGTGTTAGAGTAGTTGATGGTGTTAAGTGTAAGTTGTCTTTAAGGGAGAAAAGTGTAAGTGTAGTTGAGGTGAGTTAAGTGTAAGTGTAGTTAAGGTGAGTTAAGTGTAAGTGTAGTTGAGGTGAGTTAAGTGTAAGTGTAGTTGAGGTGAGTTAAGTGTAGTGTAGTTAAGGTTGAAGGTAAGTGTAAGTGTAGTTCTGGTGAGTTAGTGTAAGTCTGTAGTTGAGGTGAGTTGAAGTG
>NC_069430.1:4204996-4308405 GCF_026875155.1 Cherax quadricarinatus
TTGGGGGGTTTTTATAGTTGGAGTGGAACCTTTGTTATAGTGTGGGAGGGAAACCTTTGTTTTGTGTCTAGATGGAACCTTTGTTATAGTGTCTAGATGGAACCTTTGTTATAGTGTGGAGATGGAACCTTTGTTATAGTGTCTAGATGGAACCTTTGTTATAGTGTGGAGATGGAACCTTTGTTATAGTGTGGAGATGGAACCTTTGTTATAGTGTCTAGATGGAACCTTTGTTATAGTGTCAGAGGGAAACCTTTTATAGTGTGGAGAGGGAAACCTTTGTTATAGTGTCTAAGGGAATCTTTGTTATGTTGGAGATGGAACCCTTTGTTATAGTGTGGAGATGGAACCTTTGTTATAGTGTGGAGATGGAACCTTTGTTATAGCGTCTAGAAGGTACCTTGTTATAGCGTCTAGAAGGAACCTTGTTATAGCGTCTAGAAGGAACCTTGTTATAGCGTGTTGCAACCCCTGAATGGTTGCAATGATTATTATGTATATATATAATTATTACTTTTTCATATAATTTTATATTACTTATATTTGCGATAATAGCTAAATCGTAAATGTATTGCTTTATATTGTTATTTGACGTAGTTTCCTTTGTTAGGTACGATGTAACATATTATTGCTCATTCAAATCTTTTGTCAACTACTGTATTATCGTTTTTGCTCTTTATATTCCCGGCTTCTTGCTGGGGCGACGCTGCCCCAGGAGCTTCACGTGTCGAGGGGGGGGGGGGGTGTCCTCACCTTGCCTGAAGTATTGAGTCTGCTCTAACTCGCTTGGGGGTTTGGACAGATTGTCTGTCTCATTTTCTTGTTAGTTCTGTAAAAACCTGTTACAGAACTTGTATAGATTTTGTTTTTCGTGTTGTATGGGTTGTGTGTTGCATGACATTTGGGTACCCTCAGCCCTTACTGTAGTTTGACCTAACTTTGTAGGGTTTCGTATTTTTCACAGTCGGGGATTTTCTTATGCTGAACTTGTTTCGTGTATGGGATTTTTTGTGCTTTTTTGGAAAGATTGTGAGGCCCCTATTAGTGTCGTTTTTATCTCCTTTTTTCCTGATTCGTGTTGCTTGCTTTTTTAATTGCTATTGGTCTTAGCATTCTTTATTGTTCAAGCAGACTGTTTGGTTCCCAGCGGAAAAGATTAGTTTATTTGGGGAGGACTTTGTCAGTCATTGTTTAAGTTTTAGTCAGTCGTGAGAAATAGCGAACTACTTTGAGCACTTACATACATATTTGTACATATTTGAAATTTTCTTATTAAATGTTAATGTGCCGAGGTACTTAGAATTTAGATGGATAGTGCTTTCAAACACAATAAACTGTAAACGAGAATGTGATTTAAAATTTGATTATGTGTTTTTTTTAATTTTAATTTAAATTTTTGAAAATTTCCCTTGACAATAAATTTATTAAATTTTAATTTCTCTAGTTAGTACCTACCAGTTGAAACCCTGAAGCATATTGAATAATACTAAATTCTAATGGATAATGGACAAGGATCTGACTCTTTTTAAAAAAAAAACCCCAAAAAACAGGCTGGATGCAAAAGGGGCCCCTTTCTGTTTTAATGGAATCTCTAAGTTTTGATTCGCGTTTTTTGTCTAAAAATGGGGGGCCTCCCAGGAGGCTTTGACCCAAAGGGTTTTGGGGAGAAATTGTCCATTTGACATATGTAACCTATGGTCAAACATTTGGTACTTTCCCAATTGAAGCTTTGATTTTTGTCTTGTAAAAACATACCAGGTGGTGTATTACCGCTCTTTTAAACTAAGGAGAGGAAATATTTTTATATTCTGCTCTGGAAACTAACACAAAAATTCCTTTCAAGATTAATTTTCCCCATAATCACTCCTCGTATACAATTTTTTTCGTGTGTTCCCCAAAGTGAAACAGTTAATTGAAAACGACTTTGTCTGGTTGAGTACTTTAAAAAATTGACTTTTGGCGAGTACCCAAAATATTCGGTGTGGTATAACGGGAATTAACCGCAGAAACTGCAAGCATTGTTTAAAGAATATTGTTTCCCTGCTTATCAGGATGTTATTTTGTTTCAGATTCAAAATTTGTTTTTTTACAATTGGAAGTATAAACTCTCTTGATGAGTAGAAGAAAGAGCAACAAAGGCAGAAGTGAGCCTAGTGTTGACCTAGTTACCCTCAGTTCTCGCTCACGCCTCCCCTCCTAACTTTTTTGCTGACAAGCCTAATATGTACAGTGTAGCTAAACCTGTATTATTTACCCTAGACCAGATCTAGACTCTCAAAACGGTGGACAAAGTGTCCGCCCTAAGGACCATCCAGACCATGTTTTTTCCCCTATCCCCCATTACAACTGGTCCTATCTTCAGGAACTTTTTGAGGGGTTTTGAATCCTCTTTTGTGTTGCAGACTGCAAAAAATAGAGGCACAGGGGGAAATTGAAACAAAAAGTTTTCCCAAAAGAGAAAATGTTCGCGGGAAGACAAAGACTGATAGATCACAGGACCATTTAATGTCAGAAAGCTGCATCAAGGTTCCTAATTTTTTTGAAAGGACTTAGAACCTTTTTTGATTTTTTGAAATCAGGCACTTACTATAACGGGCCCAATAAGCACTGGGAACCTTGGATACAGCTTTGACGGGAAGAGCTCAAATTGTACTGCCCCTTACCTTTAAAAGACATAAGTTATGATGCTGTCAAAAATTAGAGACTAACAGGGGGCCCCCCGGTTTAAACGATATTTTTTCACTAGAAGTTTTTTTTCAGGTCCCTACGACCGAATTTGTTCCCATAAGAAATATTGTGAAGTAATTGTCCATTTCGCCCCTCAAACAACACGACAAACGCATTACTTAAAAACACTTACAAAATTTGGGTCGCTTGGGAGGTAATCGTTTGCGGGGGCCCACGTAAAATTTGTTACCTGAAGTTAAAAAGCGCTTTCGTATTTTACAAGACGAAAAGACAAACTTGTGTAGAATTTGCTCGGAGAGAAAGTTGCTTTTGAGAGGGGTTAGAGTCCCAAGTGAAACAACAAAACAGCCTTGTTCAGTTGTTAAACGAAGATTTTAACAATGTTGCTTCTGACATACAAAAATACTGATCAACAACTCTCGGATATTCTGGAAACTGCAGCATTAGCAGCAATTAGGGAATTTCTCACAAACTTGTACGTTTTAAAACAAAAGAAACAAGTAACAAAAAATTGCCCTAGAAGTTGTCAACCTAAATCAGCTGCTCTTTGCCGCTGATGTACCTGCTACTGTAACTTCTCGTACCTTTACCAGGAAAAATCACAATCCGAATCTGTCCTGTGGGGTAGACAGAAATCTGATTCGAAAGAAAAAGTTAAATTAAAATTGTAAAAAAAAAGGCGTGGGGAGTTTGCTATAAGTTAGAAAAAGTACGAGAAGCAGTCGTGCAGCGGCACCCCCCCACAATCGTATTCCCTTTTGAGCAAAAAAAGGCACCCAAAAACCTAGTAATGCCTCTGATCCTATGTTTTAGAAAATGTTATCAGGATAAGACTAGCGTCGAAATGTATATGGAAAGATTCGTTCACCCTGGGCCTTCTTTTCGAGAGGGAAGTAGGGTTTACGAATCACATCTAACTAAATAGTTACTTTTTAGAGCCATGGCAGTTATTCCGTTATTAAATGAAGTGTTTTCTGCCCAAACTGACGATACCTATACCAAGAAGGGTTATTGTTAAAGCCTAGGAGGGGCTTTTTTTAAAAAAATGCCTCTGCACAAAATTTATATTTAAAAAAGTATAACTGGTTTTTTTCAGTGGGTATACCAGTGGGGTATTTCCCATAGGGGCAGGGACTTGTTGATAGGGAACGATATCCTTCATGCTGGTATTGTTTGGAACACTTTTGATTGATAAAAACATGAGATAATTTTTGCCATTTAAGCTTCGAGAGAAACCTTTTTATTTAAACGCAATTACTAGAGCTATGCAAAGATAACAACCCTCCCTGTCTCCCGTTGAGTTAGGATGCAATGATTTGGGGTTGAATATGTTGTTTTGTGACGCTCTGCGCCCAGGTCATTAACACGGGGCTCCCCCCCTCATCAACCTAGTCAGGACACAATACTTAAATTTTTTACTCACAGTTTTTAAAAAGGATCAGTTTTTGATCAGTCACGGAAAGCTGAGAGATATAGCAGTTATGAGAGTGAAGCAAAGGATTCGTAATTGTTTCTATTATAGTAATGGGGTTTCTGATGGAGAAAAAAAATTTTCAAGTTGTCAGCTGATAGTGTTTCCCCACAGTCAGGCATTCGTTGTGTTACCAGTTACATTTCGTGAACAAGCATTGATTTTGCTCACAATAGTCCCCTAGGAGGATTTGGGGGTCAAGAAGACACTCGGTAAACTGGCAAAAATATTTTACTTGGCCAAAGATGAAGGAACAGTAGCTGTCCAGGTGCGACTTTTCCAGTGGTCAAGTGACGGGGAAAGCCAGCGCCCACCTCCACCGGCCTCTATTCCTTTTACTGTGGTTGGTGAACCTTCTCACGTCTTTTATTTTATTGTGTTTGGCCTTTGCCAGAACCCAAAATAGGAAACCCAAAACTTATTTACATTTTTGGACGCTGCAACACGCTTAAACCCGAAACTATTTCCTTGAAAAAATTAATGCTCGTGTATTTTGAGACGTGATGAAAATTTTTCCCCAGGGTTTGGGTTGCCACGAGGATCGTCACTGACGATTTTCTTTGTAACCTTTGGGGTTGAAAAGCTGGTGATATTAAAAAAAATTTAATTTTTCATTTCCCCGAATTTTTCAGTGATGTTTCCCAAACGTTATCTCGGGGGGGACATGACGTTGATTACAGGGAGCATCACCCCTTAAGCAATCACCATAAAGGATGAGTCCAAAAAGCTAAGCATTGAGAGAAAGGTTGATTTTCTGTTATTCACGGACTTATTGAACCCCTAAAAGTTCATGGGCATCTCCCTGTATTTTAAGCAAAAACCCCGGGGGAGTTTCGGTGTGCACTGATTACAGGAAAGTGAACTTTGTCACCTTTCCCGAGGTTATCCCTACCTCGCATTTCGACGTTTGACCGGTTCAGGAGCCCAGTATGTCCCGTTTTTATCTCTTACGAGGTATTATCAAGTCCCGCTTCGAACGTGCTCAAGAAATATCAGCTTTTACTGTTCAAAATGGATTGTTTTTCTACCTCACTTTCCCTTGGCCTATGTAACGCGGTTTTTCATTCCAAGTATAAAGAAAAGTTGACCCCCAAAATTTGAAGGAGTAGAAGCCTACTTGACGACTTTGTGGTGTACAGTGACGAGTGGGAACGCACTTGACGGTTCAGAGCATTTTTTGAGAGATTGGGGGCCAAAAACTTCACTGTTAAAATTTTCTAAATGTATTTTGGTCAAGCCAAGATTACCTATCTGGTTTTGTTTGGCCAAGGTGAGGTTTTTCCTATGGAGGCTAAGGTTTGTAAAATTTTTTAATTTCCGTGCAACAGGATAAGAAGGGGTAAAAGATTCCTAGGTAGGCAGGATATTATCCAGGGTTTTTTCTAAACTTTTCTCAATCGGGTCCTCTCACGACTTACTATAGAAAGTTTAGTTCCTGGACTGAGATTTTTCAGGGGCTTTTAAAAGGTTGAAACGCTTTCTATCCTTGCTCCTGTGTTAAAGTCCTAATTTCAATCTTCCCCTTCTTTTTAATATAGATTTTGCGAGGGGCTACGCGTGGGCGCTGTGCTGCTCCAACAGTCAACATCCACTGACTTTCCATCCTATATTTCTTTTCATCTAAGCAAAAAGACCCCAAAAAAAATTTATGCCCTATTGAGAAAGAGGCTCAAAGCTCTTGTGGTGCCCTTTAAACTTTTTGACATTTTGGCACTCCCTTTTTTAAAATTACGTAATTTTATGCCCAAATACCTTTTTTTACTTGCTATGTAAATTCGTAAAGAAACGTAATCCCCCCCAGCCCATATTAACTATGATACTCTGCGTTTTTTTTTTTTTTTTTTTTTATCACGGGCCCGATTCCCCCAAAGGCAGGGGGGGGCTCAAAAAAAAAATTTTCCCATCTTTTCACTCCACCCTATTTGTGGGGGTGTTTCCTACTTTTTTTAAACTCAGCAAAAACACCCTCCTTCAGAGTGCGGGCACTGTATTTCCCCCTCTCCGGGGACCAAGTCGGCCTGCTTTTTCCCCTGAAAACCCCTCAAAATGTTACTTTGTCACACTCCAACAGACGTCAAGTATTAAAAAACCATTTATCTCATTCACCCTATCAAAAAACGCCCGCATCCCTGCTGGAAGTCCAAGCCCCTCCACTTTTAAAAACCCCCTTTACCCCCTCCCCCCAAACCTTTCCTAGGCCGACCCCTACCCCGCTCCTTCCATACAGACTGATCACTCTTGAATTTATTTTTTTGCTCCATTCTCTCCACATTCCAAACCACCTCAAAAAAACCCTCCCATCCCTCTGGAAAACATTTTTGGTAACCGCCCCCCCCCAAAACTTCCAAACTAGAATTCTCGTTATATTCACACCCACTTGCTCTCAAAATAAATTTCTCCACGCCTCCAGCCTTCCCCCTCCCCTGCAAATTCATACCCATGCTTCACACCCATTAAGGCTTTGGGAAAAAATTTTACTTCATACATTCCCCTTTGCCCCAAAGGGAAAAAAGTTTTTGTCCCCACAACTCCTAATCACCACTCACTCTTTTTCCCTCATAAATTTAGATTACCTCTTTTTCATGACCCATCCGCTGACGTCCACTCCCAAATATCTGAATCATTCACCTCCCCATACCCCTCTCCCCCCCAACTGTATCCAATCTTTCATCCCCTAATTTTTTTTGTTATCCTCATAACCTTACTCTTTCCTGATTCCTTTCAATTTTTTTTTGCACCCCCTACCAAATTCATGTCTTATTATTATATTTATATATTCACAGTATTGTTGTGTGTGTAAGGAGACATAAGTGAGTTTAGGGGGTGTGCGGTGTGGGCAATGTACGCGTGGGGCGCAACACTGTCCGCAGCAGACCCCCCCCCCCTTATACACACCTTAAGCTGTTTCATACTCAGATTCCTACTAATGTTTTCCACAACCATATTTAAAGAGTGGAATGCATCTCCTTACTTGATCGACCCTCATCGGTTACTTGTCTGCGCTATCCTGTTTCTACATGAGTACATAACCAGGGGTATGCGAGATCGTACTGTGTACTCCCCTGTCTAGGGGCAATCCGTAAAAACTGCACTGTTGAATGTTAGAAGTGCTGGCCAGAGTGACTCTGTTAATTTATATATTGGTTTAGAAAGACACGTAAGCAAACACTATAACATATTTATTAGAAAACGTTTCGGTCCGGGACCCTTGTCACTCTAACTACAGGGGTAGAAAGTTAATATAGGGGAGAGTGAGTTGTGACGCAGTGACCTGGGGAATGTCATAAAAACATAAGTGGAAAAAACACTGTAAAGCCTCCCGGCCCATGCGAGGCGGTCTTATCAAAAAACCTCTGCCTTGATGAGGACGGGTAGACGTGAAATCGTGACCCCGGTTTTTGGGGTTTGGTGCTGCTTAAGTTTCATGTAGCCAATTTTTTTTAAAATTTTGTATTTCCAGTTTGGTTCTAAAGTGTCGGTGGGGGGATTGTGAGGCTTCAGGCCCCTCGGTTGAGTCTGGTTCGGTGAAAAAGAGTTGTGCCTCATTCCATTCATCAAATGCCCCGTGGAGTCTCTGGGAGGACACTGCGTACCTTACATCGTTTTTTTAGAGGGTTTCGAGCTCATTCAGGGGACTGCAAGTCTTGCCTGTTTCCCCCTACATATTTTTGGGGCAGAACCAAGGGGTAGTGTAGTGCCTGCTGTAGAAGTTAGAGGGGGGCTGCGTTTCGAGTGAGGTCTTTGATAGATGATTGTTTATGGGGGAACGTTTATGTTATCATAGCTGCCTGGAGTATTTGGGCAACATCGCCACAGGGGTATTAATGTTTAGGGGGGTGTTCCCTGGGGGGTTTTTTGAGGATAGCTTGTGCCTTGGTCAGCAATCCGGATGAAGAAGATGGGAACTGAAGACTTAAAGGGTTGGTTTTGAAGTGCTTTTTCTAGAAAACAAGGGTGGAGATGCGAAAAGCTTCAAGAAGAAGCCCAATGAGGATCCTCTCTTAGTGGGGTGTCTTGGTGTGAATAAAGGTGAGATCGTCCCTTTTTGGGAGGTTTTCTATACACTTTGAAGGAAGTTTTTCATGTGGGAGATCTCACATAGAACGTCGAGGAAAGGAAGTCTGCCCTATTTTTTGAGTTCAAGGTAAACTTTATTGATGGTTCAACTGCATTGATCTTGTTTAGAAGGGGCCCGGATATTGGAGTTCGGGTAGAAAACCAATATATCATCAAGTATCTTAGCCAGGGAACGATGTTTGGGAAAGAGGGTGCTGAATTTCTCTGTCTCAGGGTTTTCCCTGAAAAGGGTTGGGAAGCAACACTGAGCGGGGCCCATTGCCATCCCCAAAACATTGTTTGTAACAGTTGTCCTGATACTTTAAGAAATTGAAATTAACACAAATTCCCCTAGTTGATGAAATCTGAACAATCTAGTGGAATTCGTGTTTAAATTTTAACTTCTTCAAGTATCAGGGCAACTGTTACAAAAAAAGCTTTGGGATGGCAATGGGGAGCCACCAGTGCTGTGCTTGTCAACCCCTTTTTGGAAAACCTGGGACAGGGGAAATTCAGCACCCTATTCCCAACACCTTTTCCTGGCAAATACGTTGATGATATATTGGTTTTTTTATCCAAGACTTCAAAATCCCGGCCCTTCTCAAAAGATCAAAGCATTTTAACATCAATAAAGTTTTAAATTGAACTCGAAAATGATGGCAAACTTCCCTTTTTCGACGTTCTACTGTGCAGATCTCCCGACAGGGACAAACTTTTCTTCAAAGTGTATAGAAAACCCCCAACAAAAAACATTTATAAAAATTTTTATTCACACAAGACACCCGACTAAAGAGGGTCCTCATTTGGGTTCTTCTTTAGAGCTCTTCGATCTCCGCCCTTGTTTTCTAGAAAAAGAAAGCACTTACATAACATAAGCCTTTCCGTCCGTTCCCTCTTTCTTCATCCCAGATTGCAGATCAAGGGACAAGCTATCCTCAAAAAACGCCCATGGGAAAAGCCCCCTAAACAATTCATGTACTCCCTGTGGCGATGTTGCCCCCAAAACCGCGGGACTTGCTTGGGTTTAACATCAACGTTTCCCCCATAAACACACTCTGTCAGAGACCCCACTACGAATGCAGCCCCCCAAACCCCTAATTCTACAGCAGGCGTCTACACTATCCCCCGTGGGTTCTGTCCCCAAAAATTGAGGGGAACAGGCAGAGATCTTGCAGTCCCTGAATGAGACGAAATGCCTTAACAGAGACGATGTAAAGGGACGAAAGTGTCCTCCACAGAGACTCCCCGGGGCATTTGATGAACTGGAATGAGGACAACTCGTTTTTACCGAACCAGACCTAGACCCGACGGGGGCTAGAAGCCTCACTAACACCCTCACCGCACTAAGAACGCAACACTGGAAAAATACAAAATTTCAAAAACATTGGGATACATGATACTTAGACCCAACCCCCCAACACAGGAACCCCGATTTCATCTCTACCCGTCCCCATCATGGAGGGTTTTTTGATAAGGACCTGCCCCGCATGGGCCTTTGGCTTCTACAGTGTTCCCCCATTTTATGTTTTATGACTTCCCCCAGGTCATGTGTTTTACACCTCCCTCCCCTATATTAATGTCTTTCTACCCTCTGTATGTTAGAAGTGATCAAGGTCCCCGGACCCCAAACGTTTTCTAATAAATTTGTTATAGTGTTTTTTTTTACTTTGCCCTTTTTTTAAACCCAACTTTGTCGGTATTTATTCCCAAAGGGTTTTTATCCCAATTTATATATTTATATTGTTAGAAATTTGTACCCTGAGAAATCAGTAATTTTAAAGACTTTAAATGCAACCCCCCTAGTGCCCCGGGGTTTTCGTTTTTGGGGGGGGGGGGTTTGTTGAAACCCCTAAAAGGGTTGCAATGATTATTATGTATATATAAAATTTTTATTACTTTTTCATATAATTTTTATTGCTTATATTGCGTAATAGCAAAATCTTTAAAGTTTTCCCTTTTTTATTTTATTTGACGTATTTCCCCTTTGTTGGGTGGGATGTAACATTTTTATGTGCTATTTTTCAAGTCTTGTTTTGTTAACTACTGTAATTACCCGCTTTTTCCCTCTTTTATATTCCCGGCTTCTTGCTGGGCGATCTGCCCCGGAGCAACCCACGTGATCGAGGGGGGGGGTTTTTCCTACCTCGCCTGAAGTTTTCCAGTCTGTCTAGACTCGTTTTGGTGGTTGGCCCAAAAAGCTGTCTCATTTTTTTTGTTAGTTCTGTAGAACTCTTTCACAGAACATTGTATAGAATTAGTGTTTTTCGACTTTGGGTTTACTGGGTTTTTTGTTTTGGGCTAGACACTCTGGTTCTAGGCCCTTTAGCTGTAGCTTTGCCTAACTTTGAAAGGTTTTTTTTAAATTATCACAGTGGGGATTTTTTTTAAAATTGCTAAATTTTAAGATTCAGTAGTAGGGGGATTTTTTGGGATTTTTGTGGAGGATCTGCTGTTTGGGTCCCAAAATTTAAAGTTTTCATTCCCTTATCTCCTTGTTCCTGATTCGTGTTCCCAGTTGTTGTTTTTTTGCTATTGGGCTTAGCATTCTTTTTTTGTTCAAGAAACCCCGGTTCTTGGTTGCCGTGGGTTTAAGAATTTTAGTTTATTTGAGGACTTTGTCAGTCATTTGAAAAAAGCCCTAGTTGAGTCGTGAGACATAGCGAATACTTAGAGCACTTAAAACCACATACTACTTGTACATATTTTAATATCTTATTAAATGTTAATGTGCCAGACGGTACTTAAAAATTATAAATGTGGTTTGTTTTTAAAACCACAAAAATACGTAAACGAGAATGTGAATTATTTTTTTTTCTGTAAAAAATTTTAAATTTTAAAATTTTAAATTTGATAATATACCTCTAGACTTAATAAATTTTTTAAAATTTTTTAATTTCTCTATTTAGTACCTCCCAGTTGAAATTTGAAGCACTATTGAATAATACTGAATTCTAATTGGGTAATTGAACAAGGATACTGACTACTTGTTTCGAAAACCCAAATAAAAAAGGGTGGATGCTAGAAGGGCAGTCCTTTCTAGTAAATTTATTTGGGGATCTCTAAGCTTTTTGAATCCGGGTTTTTTTTAAAAATTGCGCAGAAGGGAAACCTTTTTTTATAACGTCTGAAAGGAACCTTGTTATAGGGGCTAAAGGAACCCCTTTTTTATAGCGTCTAGAAAAGGGAAACCCTTTTTTATAGGGTCCCCAAAGGAACCTTTTAAAAGTGTCTAGAAAGGAAAACCTTTTTATGCCCTCTGAAGGAACCCCTTTTTTAGTGTCTTGAAGGGAAACCTTTTCATAGCATTCCCGAAGGGAAACCCTTTTTATAGCGTCTAGAAGGGGAAACCCTTTTATAGTGTGATGGTGGGTGGAAAGCCTAAAAAAAACATATAAACCAGTAGGTAGCTACACAAGGGTAGGTATAAATTTTGGGGGTGATAAAAAAATAGGAAGAGGGGGCATGAGGAGGCCTACTGACCCGGGGAAAGGCCCGGGTTTAGTGTTGGGGGGGCACGATTTTTTAAAGTTCATATTGTAATTTTAAGGGAGTTTATCAGTGTGGTGTTTAGAGACATTTGCACAGTGTGGTGGGTGAGAGAGATATTGTGCACAGTGTTTGGGGGAAAGGGGACCTTGTCACAGTGTGGTGGATGGAGGATATTGTGGGAAAAGTGTGGTGGGGTTAAAAGGGGACCAAATTGGGGCCAGTGTGGTGGGTGAGAGAGACTTTGTGCCCCAGTGTGGTGGGGTGAGAGAGACATTGTGCACAGGGGTGGTGGAAAGAGGAGACATTGTGCACCCTTTTGGGATGAAGGGGACTGGCACAATGTGGTGGTGAGAAGACATTGGGGAAAAGTTTGTTGGATAAGAGACATTGTTCACAAAGTGGTGGGAGAGAGAGACATTGTGCACAGGGGGGTGGATGAAAGAACTTGTGCACAATGTGGGGTGAGAGAGACATTGTGCACAGTGTGGGGGAAAAAGAGGGAATTGTGCAAAAGTGTGGGGTTTAGAGAGACATTGTGCACGACCGAAAAGAACCTTTTCCTGGGCCCCACACAAAAATGGCGGGTATGTCGTCTGTCTTTATGTAAATCCTCAGGTTTCCCCCAGGGCATATGACTTCCCGTAGAATTGGGCCCGTTTAAATTTGGGGAGTAGTCTGTTGCAATGCTTAGTTCGTGCGTGGGGTTGGGGGTGCGGCGTGGTTTGGGGCTGGCATGATGCGTGTGTAAGTGGGTTGCCCGAAAAGGTCGATGAAGCCCCCACCACCCAAAACACCAACACAAAATTTCACACATTACCTTTTCCCCAATATTATTTTCACCCTCATGGGTTTTTCGAAAATTTTGGGAAAAAGGTGAGGTTTAAAAGGAATATCTCATGTTTAATTTTTTAGTGGGGGGATGGTGTGGCAGCTTGTTGGGGCCTGGGGGAGGTCTTCCCTTATAAATTCTTTTCCTGTTGGAGGCCTGGGTGAGGTGCTTCATTATACGTTTTTAACCGTTGGAGGCCGGGTGAGGTGCTTCCCTTATACGTTTTACCTGTTGGAAGGGGGCCCGGGGGAGGTGCTTCATTTTACGTTCTTTCCTTTTTGGAGGCCCGGGTGAGGTTTCTTCATTATTTTTTGTTCTTTTCCTGTTGGAGGCCTGGGTTTAGGTGCTTTTTTATACGTTCTTTCCTGTTGGAGGGGTGGGTGAGGGCTTCATTATACGTTCTTACCTGTTTAAAGGGCCCGGGGTGAGGTGCTTCATTTATACGTTCTTTTTCCCGTTTTGGGGGCCTGGGGGGGGGTTGGGAAAATTTTCCCCCAAAATGGTTGGGGGGGGTTTTTCCCCTTTTAAAGTTTTCCTTTTGGGGCCGGGTGGGGGGGAAAGGTCCTTTTTAAAGGTGTTAAGGTTTTTGGGTTAAAGTTTTTTTTTGGGGTTTGGCCGGGGTTGGGGTTTTTTTTTTGGGGGGTTTTTTTAAAAATTTTTTTGTTTTTTGCCTTAAATTTTTTTTTAAAATTTTAAAAATTTAAAATTTGGGTGAAAAAAATTTTAAAAGGGGGGGGGGGTTACCCTTTTTTTCCCCCCCCCCCCGGGGGGGCCCCCCCCCCCCCAAAAGTTTGCCCTTTTTAAGTTTTTGGAAGGGGGGGGGGGGGGTTTTTTTTAAAAAAAGGGGAAAAAAACCCCAAACCCCACCAAAAATTTTTTCCCCCCTTTTAATTTTTTCCCCCCCGGGAAGGGGGGTTAAGGGTTTTTTTTAAAGTTTTATTAAAAAAGGGGGGGGTTTTTCAAACCCCCTTTGGACCTATTTTCCTTATCCCCTTTTACCCCTTATCTCAAATTTTCCGGGGGGGCCTTATTTTTTTACTTCACCGTTACCCGGGTGATGCCATTTTTTCCCCCCAAAAGGCCTGGTTCCAAAACGCTTACCTTTGGACCGGGGTTTATTGCCAAAACTTCTTACCTTTATTTGGGGGGGTTTTTAAAATTCCCCCCTTAGGCCCGGGGGGGGCTTCAAACCCCCCTTTTGGGAGGCTTATCCATATGCACGGGGGGCCCGGGGGACCAAACTTTTTCCGGGACCCGGGGGGGGGGCCATTTACTTCACCTTTGGGGGGCTTATGTTTCATTATCCTTACCTTTAGCCATGTTTCCTTTTTTCCCTTTTGGACCGGGGTACCATTTTTTCTTATGTTGGACCCCTTATGCTTTTTTTCTTCCTTTACCGGGTATGCTTATTTTGTTTTTCCCCTTTGGGGCTGGGGATGCTTCAAACTTCCCCTGTTGGGGGCCGGGGGGGGCCTTCCATAATTCCACTTCTTATGTTATTATATCTTAAACGGGGTGGAGGCTGGGTAGGTGGTTCTCTTTATCGTTTTCTTACTTTTTTGGAGGCCTGGTGAGGTGCTTCTTATGGTTCTTACCTGTTGGAGCCTGGGTGAGGTGTTCATTATACTTCTTACCTGTGGAGGCCTGGGTGAGTGCTCTTTATACGTTCTTACCTGTTGGGGCCGGGGGGAGGTGCTTCATTATACGTCTTACCTGTTGGAGGCCTGGGTGAGGTGCTATTATACGTTCTTACCTTTTGGAGGCCGGGGAGGTCCCTTCTTTTAACGTTCTTCCCTGTTGGAGGCCTGGGGAGGTGTTTCTTATACGTTCTTACCTGTTGGAGGCCTGGGTGGTGGTCTTATTACGTTCTTACCTTTTTAGGCCTTTGGTTTTATTTTTACTTCTTACCTGTTGGAGGCCTGGGTGAGGTGCTTCATTATACGTTCTAACCTTTTGGAGGCCTGGGTGAGGGTTTCCCATTATACGTTCTTACTGTTGGGGCCTGGGGAGGTGCTCATTATACGTTCTTACCTGTGGAGCCTGGGGAGGTGTTCTTAACTTTCTTACCTGTTGGAGGCCTGGGTGAGTGCTTCTATCGTTCTTACGTTGGAGGCTGGGTGAGGTGCTTCTTATACCCCGTTAGGCCGGGGATTTTTTAAACCCCCTTTGGGGGCCTGGTTATCCCCAACGTTCTTACTGTTGGAAGGCCTGGGTGAGTGCTCTTTATCGTTCTCTGATGGGGCCCGGGTGGGGTTTTCTTTTCGTTTTATTTTGGGGCCGGGTGAGGGCCCCAAACTCTTACCTTTACCCTTATTTATTTACGTTCTTACCTTTGGGGGTGGGTGAGGTTCTTCATTTTAGTTTTATGTTGGAGGTGGGTGGGGGGGTTGTTTCATTATACTTCTTCCCTGTTGGAGGCCTGGGTGAGGTGCTTTCATTATACGTTCTTACCTGTTGGAGGCCTGGGTGAGGTGCTTCTTATACGTTCTTACCTGTTGGAGGCCTGGGTGAGGTGCTTCATTATACTTTTCTTACCTGTTGGAGGCCTGGGTGAGGTGCTTCTTTTATACGTTCTTACCTGTTGGAGGCCGGGGTTGGTGCTTCATTATACGTTCTTACCTGTTGGAGGCCTGGGTGAGGTGCTTCATTATACGTTCTTACCTGTTGGAGGCCTGGGTGAGGTGCTTCATTATACGTTCTTACCTGTTGGAGGCCTGGGTGAGGTGCTTCTTATACGTTCTTACCTTTGGAGGCTGGGTGAGGTGCTTCATTATACGTTCTTACCTGTTGGAGGCCTGGGTGAGGTGCTTCATTATACGTTCTTACCTGTTGGAGGCCTGGGTGAGGTGCTTCATTATACGTTCTTACCTGTTGGAGGCCTGGGTGAGGTGCTTCATTATACGTTCTTACTGTTGGAGGCCTGGGTGAGGTGCTTCATTATACGTTCTTACCTGTTGGAGGCCTGGGTGAGGTGCTTCATTATACGTTCTTACCTGTTGGAGGCCTGGGTGAGGTGCTTCATTATACGTTCTTACCTGTTGGAGGCCTGGGTGAGGTGCTTCATTATACGTTCTTACCTGTTGGAGGCCTGGGTGAGGTGCTTCATTTACGTTCTTCCCTGTTGGAGGCCTGGGTGAGGTGCTTCATTATACGTTCTTACCTGTTGGAGGCCTGGGTGAGGTGCTTCATTATACGTTCTTACCTGTTGGAGGCCTGGGTGAGGTGCTTCATTATACGTTCTTACCTGCTCGTCTTGACTCATCATCTATCATTATTATCCATTATGTCATCATACTTCACTACCATTATCTTCACTATCATCATCACTGCTATCTTCACCACCAACACTGCCACTACTACCACCACCACCACCACCACCACCACCAACACTGCCACCACCCACCACCCCACCACCACCCCAACAGCCACAAACTACCACCCCACCACCACCACACCACCAACACCCCACTACCACCCACCACCACCACCACCCCACCACCACCACCACCACCCCCCACCACCAACACTCCCACTACTACCACCACCACCCACCCCCACCCCCCCACCTGCCACTCCACCCCACCACCACCACCACCCACCACCACCACCCCACCAACACTGCCACTATTTCCGCCACCCCCCACCCCCCCACCACCACCCCCACCACCAACACTGCCACTACTACCACCACCACCACCCCCCACCACCCCCAACCACCAACCTGCCACTACTATCGCCACCACCCCACCACCCACCACCACTGCCACTACTACCCCCACCACCACCACCACACCCCAACACTGCCACTACCACCACCACCCCCCACCCCACCACCACCACCCCAACACTGCCACTACTATCGCCACCCAACCACACCACCACCACCCACCACTGCCACTACTACCCCCACCACCACCACCCACCCAACACTGCCACTACCACCACCCCCACCACCCCCACCACCACACCCCAACCTGCCACTACTACCGCCACACCACCACCCCCACTGCCATCTACCGCCACCACCCCACACCACGGGCCACTACTACCGCCACCACCACCACCACCACCAACACTGCCCTTTACCACCACCACCACCACCACCACCACCAACTTCCCATTTACTATGCCACACCACCACCACCACCACCACCACCAACACTGCCACTATACCGCACACCACCACCACCACCAACACTGCCACTACCACCACCACCACCTCCACCACACCACCAACACTGCCACTACTACCGCCCCCCAACACCAACCACTGCCACTACTACCGCCACCACCTCCAACACTGCAACTACTGCCACCACCACCACCCCAGCAACCCCACCAACACTTCCACATTCCCCACCCCACCATGCCATTATACTCACCCCCACCCCCACCAACACTGCAGTATCCTCCACCCCCCCAAGCCATATCCTCACCCCCACCAACTTTGCCACTTCTCACCACCACCACCCCCAACCCTGTCGTACCCCTCCCACCACCACCAATGCCACTTCCTCACCCCACCAACTTGCCAATACTCACCACCCACCCCACCAACACTGCAGTATCCCTCCCACCCCCCCCAATCCCCAAACCTCACCACCCCCCCACTGCCATTAAAAACCCACCCCCACCCCCAACACTGCCAGTTCCCCACCCCCACCCCCAATGCCCTATCCTCCCACCACCCTGCCCTTAACTCCACCACCCCAACACTGCCAGTATCCCCCCACCCCCCAATGCCCTATCCTCCCCCCCAAAAACACTCCCATATCCTCACCACCAACACTCCCCCAACCCCACAACCCCCACCAACACTGCCACTACCCCCCACCCCAAAAAAACACCCCACTGTCCTCCCCCACCCCACCAACACTGCCACTATTCCTCACCACCACCAACATGTCACTATCCTCACCACCACTAACAACACTGCACTATCCCCACCCACCAAACAACACTGCCACTATCCCCACCACCATCAACACTGCCACTATCCCCACCACCACCAACACTGCCACTATCCTCACCACCATCAACACTGCCACTATCCCACCACCACCAACACTGCCACTATCCTCACCACCCCAACACTGCCACTATCCTCACCACCATCAACACTGCCACTACCCTCACCACCCAACAAACACTGCCTATCCCCACCACCATCAACACTGCCACTATTCCCCACCACCCCCAACACTGCCACTATCCTCACCACCCCCAAACCCACTGCCACTATCCTCACCACCATCAAACACTGCCACATCCTCACACCACCAACACTGCCACTATCCTCACCACCACCAACACTGCCACTTTCCTCACCACCACAACCTGCCTTTTATCCTCACCACCACCAACACTGCCACTATCCTCACCACCATCAACACTGCCACTATCCTCACCACCACCAACACTGCCACTATCCTCACCACCATCAACACTGCCACTATCCCCACCACCACCAACACTGCCACTATCCTCACACCATCAACACTGCCACTATCCTCACCACCTCACACTGCCACTATCCTCCCACCATCAACATGCCACTACTCCCCACCACCAACACTGCCCTATCCTCACCACCCCACACTGCCACTGTCCCCACACCATCAACCTGCACTACCCCCACCACCACCAACACTCCCACTATCCTCACCACCATAAAACCCCTGCACTATTCCTCACCACCATCACACTGCCACATCCTCACCACCACCAACAACACTGCCACTATCCTCACCACCATCAACACTGCCACTATCCCCACCACCACCAACACTGCCACTATCCTCACCCCACCAACACTGCCATATCCCTCCCACCCCCAACACTGCCACTATCCTCACCACCATCAACACTGCCACTATCCCCACCACCACCAACACTGCCACTATCCTCACCACCACCAACACTGCCACTATCCCACCACCACCAACACTGCCACTATCCTCCCACCACCAACACTGCACTATCCTCACCACCATCAACACTGCCACTTTCCCCACCACCAAACACTGCCACTTCCTCACCCCCACCAACACTTGCCACTATCCTCCCCACCACCAACACTGCCACTATCCTCACCAGCACCAACACTGCCACTATCCCCACCACCATCAACACTGCCACTATCCTCACCACCACCAACACTGCCACTATCCCCACCACCATCAACACTGCCACTATCCTCACCACCACCAACACTGCCACTATCCTCACCACCCCCAACACTGCACTATCCTCCCACCACCAACACTGTCACTATCCTCCCACTAACAACACTGCCATTTATCCTCACCACCACCAACACTGTCACTACCCTCACCACCACTAACAACACTCCCACTATCCCCACCCCCACCAACAACATGCCACTATCCCCACCACCATCAACCTGCCACTATCCCACCACCACCTCAACACTGCCATATCCCCACCACCAACAACACTGCCACTATCCCCCCCACCACCAACACTGCACTATCCCCACCACCATCA
Organism: Cherax quadricarinatus; assembly: GCF_026875155.1. Taxonomy (NCBI): domain Eukaryota; kingdom Metazoa; phylum Arthropoda; class Malacostraca; order Decapoda; family Parastacidae; genus Cherax; species Cherax quadricarinatus. The sequence goes on from NC_069430.1 coordinate 4,224,037, forward strand.
ACACTGAAACGGGTCCTCACCACCACCAACACTGCCACTATTCCTCAACCCACCAACACTGCCATATTCTCACCCCACCAACAACACTCCCACTATCCCCACCACCACAACACTGCCACTATCCTCCCCGCTACCACTCCCACCACCTCCACTACCACCACCACCAGTGCCACATTTACAACTACCACCACTTTCATTACTACTACCACTACCACCACCCAAACTACGACCACCACCACCACAACTACGACCACCAACACCACCACCACTACAACACCACCACCACTCCCAAAACCCCACCACCAATCCCAAAACCCACAACCCCAACTCCCAACCCACCACCAATACCACACCCCGCTACTACATCACCATTACCAACTCCACCACTACTACCACCCCATTACTTTCTACTACCACCACTACTGCCATCACCAAGCTGCCATCACCACAACTACTACCACCATTTACTACCGCCACTTTTCCCACCCCCCAAAACTACACACCACAACACTACAATTACCATCACCACCACAATACCACTCAACTACCACAAGAACTCCCACCACCCACAACTACCACCTCCACCACCTTCAAACCCACACTACCACAACTACACCACCACAACAAACCATCCCACCATTACCATCACCACCATTACCATCACCACCATTACCACCACCACTACTGGCCGCCACCACCACCACAACTACCCCCAATACCAGCACCACAACTACCACCACAATACCCCCAAATTACCAATACCACAACTACCTCCACCACCACAACTACCACCTCCACCCCCACTACCACAACTACCACCACCACAACCACTTACAATTACCATCACCACCACAACTACCACCAAGAACTACCACCACCACCACACACTACCACCTCCACCAACCACTGCTCCACCACTACCACAACTACACCACCAAACTACCATCACCACCATTACCACATTTACCATCACCCACCATTACCACCACCACCATTACCACCACCACTACTGCCGCACCACCACCACACTACCCCCAATACCAGCACCCAACTACCACCACCACCACCACAACTACCACCAATACCAAGACCCCAACTCACCACCACCACCACTGCTACCACCACTACCACAACTACCATCACCACAACTACCATCACCACCATTACCATTCACACCATTACTACCACCATACTACCGCCACCACCACCACTACTACCGCCACACCACCACCACCACAACTACCACCAATACCAACCCAACAACTTACCACACCGCCATCACCCCACTTCCACCACATCCACTACACCACACACACCACCACTTTCACCATCACCACCACCGCCACTTCAGTCACCACCGCCACCTCCACCACCACCACTTCTACCACCACCACCATTTCACCCCCCACCATACTACCACCACTTCCACCACTACCACCAATACCTCCACCAGGGACTACCACCACCATCACCACTACCACCACCACTACCACAACTACCACCACCACATCTACCACCACCACCACATCTACCACCACCACCACATCTACCACCCCCACCACAACTGCCACCACTACCACTTACCATAACTACCACCACTATACCACCACAACTACCACTACCACCACCAAAAACTACCGCCACCGCAACTATCACCACTACCACCACCACAATTTCCCACTACCCCACCACAGCCCCCACAACCACCACCTCCACAGCTACTACACCACCACCACAGCTACCACCACTACCACCAATACCAATACCTCTACCACTACTGCCACCACCAAAACTACCACCACCACAAACTACATCCACCACTTCTACACCAGTACCTGCACCTCCAGTTACCACCACCACCACTCCACCACCCAGCCACCACCCACACCACAGAATCCGCACTACCCCACCACACAACTACCACCACCACAAACTGCCACCTCCACCACAACTACCACCACTAACACCACAACTACCACCACTATACACCACAACTACACCCTAACAACCACAACCTACCACCATAACACCACAACTACCACACTAACACCACACGAACCACCACTAACACCACAACTACCACCATCCGAGCTTCACAAGTTAACCTGCCTCAACGTTTTTCCAAACCCGAGTCTAACATTAACATATTAACATATTACTGTGTTATTTGTGATTACACTTTAATAAGTGTTACTTTACCACCATTATTGTTATTAAATAAGTTACCACTATACTGCACTTTATACCTTCAATGTTTGTCAACATGAATAATGACTTACGACTGTAAGTATATTACAAGTACTGTGAGTATATTACAAGTACTGTGAGTATATTACAAGTACTGTGAGTATATTACAAGTACTGTGAGTATATTACAAGTACTGTGAGTATATTACAAGTACTGTGAGTATATTACAAGTACTGTAAGTATATTACAAGTACTGTGTGTATATTACAGATACTGTGGAGTATATTACAAGTTTACTGTGGTTTAATACACGTACTGTGAGATATTACAAGTACTGTGCAGTATATACAAGTACTGTAAGTATATTAAAGTACTGTGGAGTATTTACAAGTTCTGTGAGTATTATTACAAGTACTGTAAGTATATTTCAAGTACTGTGGTATATTACAAGTTTCTGTGAGTATATTGACAAGTACTGTGATATATTACAAGTAATGTGAGTATATTACAGATCTTCTGTGAGTATATTACAAAGTAATGTGGAGTATATTACAAGTATGTAAGTATTTTACAAGTACTGTGAGTTATTACAAGTAATGTGAGTATTATTTACTAGTACTTGTGAGTTTATTACAAGTACTGTAAGTATATTTCAAGTTTACTGTGAGTTTATAACAAGTACTGTAAGTATATACAAGTACTGTAAGTATATTACAAGTACTGTGAGTTTTTACAAGTACTGTGAGTATATCGACAAGTACTCGTGAGTATATTACAAGTCTGTGAGTATATTACAAGGTACTGTAAGTATAGTTACAAGTACTGTAGTATATTACAAGTACTGTGAGTATATTACAAGTATGTGTGTATATTACAAGACTGTAGTAATTTACAAGTACTGTAAGTATATTACAAGTACTGTGAGAATATTACAAGTTATGTGAGTATAGTTACAGTACTGGGAGTTATTACAAAAGTACTGTGGTGTATAATAAAGTACTGGGAGTATATTTCAAGTACTGTAAAAGTATATTACAAGTTCTGTAAGATATTACAAGTACTGTGAGTATATTACAATTACTGTGAGTATATTTACATTACTGTGAGTATTTTACAAGTACTGTGAGAATATTACAAGTACTGTGAGTATTTTCAAGTTACTCGTAAGTATATTACAAGTTACTGTAAGTATTTTACAAGTTACTGTGAGTATATTACCAAGTACTGTGTGTGTATATTACAAAGTACTGTGAGTATATTACAAGTACTGTGAGTTTATTACAAGTACTGTGAGTAGATTACAAGTAATGTGAGTATATTACAAGGTACTGTAAGATATTACAATTACTGTAAGTATATTACAAGTAATGTGAGTTTATTACAAGTATCTGTGAGTATATTCAAGGACTGTGAGTATATTACAAGTACTGGAAGTATTATTACAAGTACTGTGAGTATATACAAGTACTGTGAGTATATTACATGTCTGTGGAGTTTATTACAAGTTACTGTGAGTATATTACAAGTACTGTGAGTATATTACAAGTACTGTGAGTATATTACAAGTACTGTGAGTATATTACAAGTACTGTGAGTATATTACAAGTATGATGTGTATATTTCAAGTACTGTGAGTATTTACAAGTACTGTAAGTATATTACAAGTACTGGAGGATATTACAAGTACTGTTATGTATATTACAAGTACTGTGAGAATTTACAAGTACTGTGAGTATTTTTACAAAGTACTGTGAGTATATTACAATTTACTGTGAGTTATTACAGTACAGTGAGTATGTTACATGTACGGTGAGTATATTAAAGTACTGTGAGTTTATTACGTACTGTGAGTATTTTACCTAGTTACAGGTACGTTATTAACAAGTACTGTGAGTATATTTACAATGTACTGTGAGTATATTACAAGTTACTGTGAGTATATTACAAGTACTGTGAGGTTATATGACAAGTACCTGTGAGTTTATTACAAGTACTGTAAGTAACTTACAAGTACTGTAAGTAATTACAAGTACTGTGAGTTTATTACAAGTACTGTGTGTTTATTACAAGTTCAGTAAGTATATTTACAAGTACTGTGGTATATTTACAAGTACTGTGAGTATATTACAAGTACTGTGAGTATATTACAAGTACTGGAGTATATTACAAGTTCTGTTGAGTGATTTACAAGTACTGGTGAGTAATTACAAGTACTGTTAGTATATTACAAGTACTGTGGTATATTACATGTACTGTGATGTTTTATGACATGTTCTGTGAGGTATATTACAAGTACTGTAAGTATATTACAAGTACTGTGAGTATATTACAAGTACTGTAAGTATATTACAAGTACTGTAAGTATATTACAAGTACTGTGAGTATATTACAAGTACTGTGAGTATATTACAAGTACTGTGAGTATATTACAAGTACTGTGAGTATATATACAAGTACTGTAGTATATGACAAGTCTGTAAAGTTATTACAAAGTACTGTGAGTATATTACAAGTAATGTGAGGATATTACAAGTACTGTGGTATATTACAAGTCTGTAAGTAATTTACAAGTACTGTGTGTTTATTACAGTAACTGTGAGTATTTTACAAGTACTGTGAGTATTTTACATGTTCTGTGAGTATTTACAAGTACTTAAGTATATTACAAGTACTGTATGTATATTACAAGTACCTGTGAGTATATTACATTACTGTGAGTATATTTACAAAGTACTGTGTAGTATATTAAAGTACTGTGAGTATATTACAAGACTGTGAGTATATTACAAGTACTGTAAGTATATTACACGTACTGTAAGTTATATTAAATTGTACTGTGAGTATATTACAAGTACTGTGAGTATATTACAAGTACTGTGAGTATATTACAAGTACTGTGAGTATATTACAAGTACTGTGAGTATATTACAAGTACTGTGAGTTGATTACAAGTATGTGGTATATTACAATACTGTAAGTATAGTACAAGTACTGTAAAGTATTTTTCAAGTACTGTGTGTATATTACAAGTACTGTGAGTATCTTACAATACTGGAGTTAAGTACATGTGCTGTAAGTATATTACATAGTACGGTGAGTATATTAAAGTACGGTGTGTATATTACAGTTACTGCGAGTATATTTCACAGTTACTGTGAGTTATTACAAGTTACTGTGAGTATATTACAAGTACTGTGAGTATATTACAAGTACTGTAAGTATATTACAAGTACTGTGAGTATATTACAAGTACTGTGAGTATATTACAAGTACTGTGAGTATATTACAAGTACTGTAAGTATATTACATGTACTGGGAGTTTTTTAAGTACTGTAGTATATTACATGTACTGTTAGTATATTACAATTACTGTGGTGGATTACAATTACTGTGAGTATATTACAAGTACTGTGAGTATATTACAAGTACTGTGAGTATATTACAAGTACTGTAAGTATATTACAAGTACTGTAAGTATATTACAAGTACTGTGAGTATATTACAAGTACTGTGAGTATTATTACAAGTACTGTGCGTAAATATCATTACAGATAGTCTTGCTGTGAGTTAATTACATGTACTGGTGAGTATATTACAAGTATGTGAGTTAGATTTACAAGTATGTGAGTATATTACAAAGTACTGTAAGTTATATTTACAAGTACTGTAAGTATATTCAAGTACTGTGTGTATATTACAAGTTACTGTAAGTTATTACTAGTTACTGTGAGTATTATTACAAGTACTGTGAGTATATTACAAGAACTGTGAGTTTATTACAAGTACTGTGGTATATTACAGTACTGTGAGTATATACAAGTACTGTGAGATATTACATGTACTGTGTGTATATTACAAGTACTGTGAGTATATACAAGTACTGTGGAGTATTACAAGTATGTGAGTATTATTACAAGTACTGTGAGGTTATTACAAGTACTGTGAGTATTTCAAGTACTGTGAGTTATATTACAAGTACTGTGAGTATATTACATGTACTGTAGTATATGACAAGTACTTGAGTATTTACAAGTACTGTAAAGTATATTACAAGTACTGTGAGTAAATTACAAGTACTGTAAGTATTTTTACAAGTACTGTAGTATATTACAAGTAACTGTTAGTATATTAAAGTTAAGTGAGTATATTACAAGTATGTAAGTATATTACAAGTACTGGTGGTATTTTACAAGTACTGTAAGTTTATTACAAGTACTGTATGTTTATTACAAGTACGGTAAGTATGTACAAGTATTTGTGAGTATATTACAAGTACTGGTGAGTATATTACATGTACTGTGAGTATATTACAAGTACTTGTAAGTATTTACAAGGTATGTAGTAATATTACAAGTACTGTAAGTATATTACAAGTACTGTGAGTATATTACAAGTACTGTAAGTATATTACAAGTACTGTGAGTATATTACAAGTACTGTAAGTAATATTACAGTACTGTATGCTATAATTACAAGTTCTGTAAAGTATATTTCAAGTACAGTAAGTATATTACAAGTACTGTAAGTATATTACAAGTACTGTAAGTATATTACAAGTACTGTGAGTATATTACAAGTACTGTGAGTATATTACAAGTACTGTAAGTAGATTTAACGTTACTGTGAGTATATTACAAGTACTGGTAGTATGTTACAGTACTGTTAGTATATTACAGTTACGGTATGTTTATGTATCAAGTACTGTGTGTATTTTACAAGTTTTTACTGTAAGTATTTACAAGTACTGTGAGTATATTACAAGTACTGTAAGTATATTACAAGTCTGTAGTATATTAACAAGTACTGTAAGTATATTACAAGTACTGTGAGTATATTACAAGTACTGTAAGTATATTACAAGTACTGTGAGTATATTACAAGTACTGTAAGTATATTACAAGTACTGTGAGTATATTACAAGTACTGTAAGTATATTACAAGTACTGTGAGTATATTACAAGTACTGTAAGTATTATTACAAGTAACCTGTGAGTTATTACAAGTACTGTGAGTATATTACAAGTACTGTAAGTATATTACAAGTACTGTAAGTATATTACAAGTACTGTAAGTATATTACAAGTACTGTAAGTATATTACAAGTACTGTAAGTATATTACAAGTACTGTGAGTTATATTACAAGTACTTGTAGTATTTTACAGTACTGGATGTATATACAGTACTGTAAGTATATTACAAGACTGGGAGGATATTACAAGTACTGTAAGGGGGTGTATATTACAAGTACTGTAAGTATATTAAAGTACTGATAAGTATATTACAAGTACTGTGAGTATATTACAAGTACTAAGTATATTACAAGTACTGTGAGTATATTACAAGTACTAAGTATATTACAAGTACTGTGAGTATATTACAACTACTGTGAGTATATTACAAGTACTGTGAGTATATTACAAGTACTGTGAGTATATTACAAGTACTGTGAGTATATTGCAAGTACTGTGAGTATATTACAAGTACTGTGAGTATATTACAAGTACTGTGAGTATATTACAAGTACTGTGAGTATATTACAAGTACTGTTGAGTATTTTACAAGTTTGTGAGTATAGTACAAAGTACTGTGTGTTTCTTACAAGGACTGTGAGTTATATTACAAGTTACTGTGAGTATATTACAAGTTACTGTGAGTATATTACAAGTACTGTGAGTATATTACAAGTACTGTGAGTATATTACAAGTACTGTGAGTATATTACAAATACTGTGAGTATATTACTAGTACTGTTACCTGGAGTTTACCTGGAGAGAGTTCCGGGGGTCAACGCCCCCGCGGCCCGGTCTGTGACCAGGCCTCATGGTGGATCAGGGCCTGATCGACCAGGCTGTTACTGCTGGCTGCACGCAATCCAACGTACGAGCCACAGCCCGGCTGGTCAGGAACCGACTTTATGTGCTTTTCCAGTGCCAGCTTGAAGACTGCCAGGGGTCTATTGGTAATCCCCCTTATGTGTGCTGGGAGGCAGTTGAACAGTCTCGGGCCCCTGACACTTATTGTATTGTCTCTGAACGTGACTTGTGACACCCTGCTTTTCTTTGGGGGGATGGTGCATCGGTGCAAGTCTTTTGCTTTCGTAGTGAGTGATTTTCGTGGCAATGTTCGGTACTAGTCCCTCTAGGATTTTCCAGGTGTATATAAATCATGGATCTCTCCCACCTGCGTTCAAGGAGTACAGGTCATGAAACCTCAAGCGCTCCCTTAATTGAGGTGTTTTATCTCCGTTTATGCGGACGTGAAGGTTTCTCTGTTACATTTTCTAGGTCAGCAATTTCATCTGCCTTGAAAGGTGCTGTTAGTGGTGCACAATATTCAGCCTAGATAGAACAATTGACCCTGACGAGTTTCATTCATGGGTTGGCATCCTAGTTTTGAAGGTTCTTATTATCCATCCTGTCATTTTTCTAACAGATGCGATTGATACAATGTTATGGTCCTTGAAGGTGAGATCCTCCGACATGATCACTCCCAGGTCTTTGTCGTTGGTGTTTCGCTCTATTTTGTGGCCAGAATTTGTTTTGTACTCTGATGAAGTTTTAATTTCCTCATGTTTACCATATCGGAGTAATTGAAATTTCTCATCGTTGAACTTCATATTGTTTTCTGCAGCCCACTGAAAGATTTGGTTGATGTCCGTCCGGAGCCTTGCAATGTCTGCAATGGAAGACACTGTCATGCAGATTCAGGTGTCATCTGCAAAGGAAGACACGGTGCTGTGGCTGACATCCTTGTCTATGTCAGATATGAGGATGAGAAACAAGATGGAAGCGAGTACTGTGCCTTGTGGAACAGAGCTTTTCACCGTATCTGCCTCAGACTTTACTCTGTTGACTACTACTCTTTGTGTTCTGTTTGTGAGGAAATTATAGATCCATCTACCAACTTTTCCTGTTATTCCCTTAGCACGCATTTTGTGCACTGTTATGCCTTGGTCACACTTGTCAAAGGCTTTTGCAAAGTCTGTGTATGTTACATCTGCATTCTTTTTGTCTTCTAATGCATCTAAGACCTTGTCATAGTGGTCCAGTAGTTGGGACAGACAGGAGCGACCTGTTCTAAACCCATGTTGCCCTGGGTTGTATAATTGATGTGTTTCTAGATGGGTGGTGATCTTGCTTCTTAGGACCCTTTCAAAGATTTTTATGATATGGGATGTTAGTGCTATCGGTCTGTAGTTCTTTGCTATAGCTTTACTACCCCCTTTGTGGAGTGGGGCTATGTCTGTTGTTTTTAGTAACTGTGGGACGACCCCTGTGTCCATGCTCCCTCTCCATAGGATGTTAAAAGCACGTGATAGGGGCTTCTTGCAGTTCTTGATGAACACGGAGTTCCATGAGTCTGGCCCTGGGGCAGAGTGCATGGGCATGTCATTTATCGCCTGTTCGAAGCCATTTGGCGTCAGGATAACATCAGATAGACTTGTGTTTACCATATTCTATGGCTCTCTCATAAAAAATTAATTTAGATCTTCGACTCTCAGTCTGGTTAGCGGCTTGCTAAAAACTGAGTCATATTGGGACTTGAGTAGTTCACTCATTTCCTTGCTGTCGTCTGTGTAGGATCCATCCTCAACACTCAGCTTCTGTCTCCAACTGTCTCCTCCTCACAAAAACATATATCACCACTACTGTGAATATATAAATAGAATAATTAGACATGACATGAGTATACGTAGTTAACATGGGCTGGATAGATTACGTTACTTTACTGAGTTTGACATAGCAAGTAACAAAAGGAATTTGGACATAAAATTAACGTAATTTAAATGTAACAATGATAATTAAGGACGTGACAGAGCATCAGCAATTACATTACAATGACCACTGATATGTTGTATACTAATAGAGTAAGGCTGGATTCTGAGAGCCCACCTCATGATCCTAGCATTTTGACTCTTCATAGTGTTTATGTAGGTGAGTGGATTGTGGTCTGAAAAAACGTTAATTTTAAATGGGGAAGTGCCCAAATACACGTCAGAATGTTCCAAGGACACCACAAGAGCTAGAGCCTCTTTCTCAATAGTGGCATAATTTTTCTGGTGTCGTTTGAGCTTAGATGAGTAGTAACATATAGGATGGAGAATGTCAGTGGATGTTGACTGTTGGAGCAGCACAGCACCCACTGCATAACCACTAACATCTATATGTAAAAAGAAGGGAAGATTGAAATTAGGACTCCTCAATACAGGAGCAGATGAAAGCAGATGCTTCAGCCTTGTAAAGGAGTCTGAACAATCCTTAGTCCAGAAGAATTGAACTTTGCTTCTAGTAAGCTCAGTGAGAGGTGTAGGTGGAGGTGTGTATGCTGGCTTGCCTGTCACTTGACACACGTGGCAACGTCGCACATGATCAGCAACTGTTTCCTTCATCTTTGGCCAAGTAAAATGTTTTGCCAGTTTACCGAGTGTCTTCTTGACACCCAAATGTCCTCCTATGGGACTATTGTGAGAAAAATCAATGGCTTGTTCACGAAATGTAACTGGTAACACTACGAGATGCTTGACTGTGGTGGAAACACTATCAGCTGACAACTTGCATGTATTTTTCTCCATCAGTACACCGTTACTATAATAGTAACAATTATCGAGATCCTTTGCTTCACTCTCAGTAACTGCTATATCTCTCAGTCTTTCCAGTGACTGATCAACAAACTGATCCTTGATTAAATCTTCATGAGTTAGAAATTTAACGTCAGTAGTGTCCTGACTAGGTTGATGACAGGGGAGAGTCAGTGTTAATGATCCTGGGCGCAGAGCGTCACTAAACAACATAGTCAACCCCAAATCATTGTCATCAACTAACTCAACAGAAGACAAGGATGGTTGTTTTATCTTTGACATAGCTCTAGTAATTGTGCTGAGAGGAAATAAAATAGGCTCCTCTCTATGAGCTTCAATGGCATAATTATCATCAGTGTTATTGTCAATCACAAGTGGTTCTTTACATATACCAGCATGAAGGATATCGTTCCCTATCAACAAGTCCACTGACCTAATGGGAAATACACCACTGGATATACCCACTGAAATATAACCAGTATAATAACTTCTTTCTATGTAAACTTTGTGCAGAGGTACTTTTATAACAGCCCCACCATAGGCTTCTAACAATACATCTATCCTGCAATAGGTATTATCAGTTATAGGCAATACATCTTCTCTCAGTAATGTGAGATAGCTGCCAGTGTCTCGGAAAGTAATTATCTCAGATGTGATTCGTCAAGTCCTACTTTACCTCTCGATAAGTAAGGACTCATCACTGAACGAATCTTTTCGTCAGATACACTTTCTGATGCTAGTCATCTATTCTGAGTAATATTATCTAAAACAGTGGGATCAGAGGTATTACTAGGATTATGGAGCCTTTGTTGCATGGAAGAGGATACGACTTGTGTGGGGGCGCCAGCCACAGGACCGTCTCTTTTATCTCTTTCTAACTTATAGCAACACTCTCTAGCATGTCCTTTTCTGTTACAATAGGTACATTTAACTTTCTTCTTCTCGGTACCAGATTTCTGTCTAACCACAGAGACAGATTCAGGATTGTGAGTTACAGTAGCAGGTACATCATGCCGGCACTGATCAGCTGATTTAGGTTGCCAACTTCTAGGGCAACTTTTATTTACCTTGTTTCTCTGTGTTTTAGTACGTGCAAGTTTGTAAGAAATCTCGTAATTGTCTTCTAATGCTGCAGTTTCCAGAATATCCAAGGCAGTATGATCGATCAGATATTCTTGTATGTCAGCGGACATACAGTTGTAAAACTCTTTGTTAGTAACAACTGAACTAGACTGTCATAGTTATTACTCTTAGCGGCTCTACACCACCTCTCAAATGCAACTTTTTTCTCACAAGCAAACTCTACACAAGTTTGATCTTGTCGTCGTTGCAACATACGGAATACACGTTGATAACTTACAGGTAACTAGTTGTATGTTTCTAGAATAGTTTTCTTGACAGCATCATAACTAATGTACTTGGCAAATGGTAAAGCTGCAGTACAAGTTTGAGCTCTTCCTGTCAAAGCCGTGTGCAACAAGGTAGCCCAGTGCTTACGTGGCCAGTTCATAGCATGTGCCTGGTTCTCAAACACATTAAAATAGGTGTCTAAGTCACTCTCAAAATCTTAGGAGCCATTGAGGCAGCTTTCAGCACATTAAATGTGTCCTGCATTGTAGTAACAGGTTTAACAACTTTGTCAGATCTATCAGTCTGTTGTCTTCCGAGACGAACATTTTCTCTCTGGAAATCTTCTTTGTTCAATTTCCTCTACGCTTCTATTTGTGCATTCTGCAACATAATGAGGCATTCCATCCTCTCAAATTGTTCCTCAGAGATAGGACCAGTAGGTAACGGAGGAGTGGGGAAATTAACATGTCTTTCTGGATGGTCCTTAGGTCGGGCACCTTGTCCAGTCATCCCTAGAGAGTCTAGATCTGGTCTAGGATAAGTAGATACAGGTGTAGCATACACAGTACTAGTATGAGGCTGAGTCATACTACCAGCTATACTCTGTACTATTGTGTTAGTGAGGCGGGAAGGTGTGAGCGAGAATGAAGTTACCCTAGGCTCAGATACTTCTGCCGTAATTGCTCTCTTTTCTACGTCATCAAATAGTCATACTTCCTAATAGCAACACTGTGCTCTCTGTATCTGAATCATAATCAGACATCTCAGCATGAGCAGGAAACAGTATATCTTTAATTAATGCTCTGACAACTTCTGCGGTGTAATTCCTGTTATACGTCACACCGAGATATTTGGCTACTCGCCAACACGTCTGAAGTTTTAATGTACTCAACTCAGATGAAGTCAGAGTATCAATTAACTGTTTCACTTTGACATACATTACGAAAATAAATGCACTACGAGAGAGTGATTATGGGAAACTATAATCCTAACAGGAATTTTAGTGTTGGTTGTCTTAGAGATAGAGCTCATAAACAGTATTTCCATCTCCTTGGATCAAGAGACTCAATCAAGTACATACATCCACGTAGTATGTTGTACAAGACAAAACTCAAAGTCTTCAGATTTGGAAAGTACTCAAAGTGTTTGACCGTAGAGTTACTAGTGTGTCAAACTGGACAATTTCTCCAACACCTTGGATCAAGAGCATCCCAGACAGGCCCCCATTTGTTACAAAAAATGCAATTTCTAATAAGCATAGAAATCTCCAGTGAATACTAGAAAGGACTGCCCTTCTAGCATCCAGCCTGTTACTGGGTTTTTGTAACAAGTAGTCAGTATCCTGGTCCAGTTATCCATTAGAATTTAGTAAGATTCAATAGTGCTTCAGGATTACAACTGGTAGGCTATCTAAAGAAACTAAAATTTATAAGTCTATTAATAACAATAAAGTTGTCTAGGCGTATAATATCAAAATAAATTAATCAAAATAAACACTTCTCTGGTGTACAGTAGTATTGTACTGAAGGCACATATATCTTTATGGTTTTTAAGTACCGTCTGGTATATTAGCATTTAATAACATAATACAAATATATACAAGCAAGTTTGTGTGTATGTGTGTAAGTGCTCTAAGTAGTTCGCTATGTCTCAAGACTCGACTAGACTTAACCAGTGACTGACTAAAAGTCCTCACATAAACTAACTTCTTGACCAACCTGGCAATCGGAACAGCTTGCTTGAACAATAAAACGACTGACAAGCCAAACAGCAATATAACAAGCAACAGCGACACAGAATCAGGAACAAGGAGATAATATAATGACATTAAATAGGGACCATCTGCAGATCCTCCACAAAAGTCACAAAACTCCCATACTACTGAATCTAAGTTCAGCATTAGAAAATCCTCGACTGTGACAGTGCACAGATTCCAGTACAAATTAGGTCAGAAGCTACAGCTCAGGACCTGAGTTTCTCAGAGTGTCTATGTAACACACAACCTCAGTACAACGTCGAAAATCACTAAGTCTAGGCTATGTTCTGTGAACAGAGTTACACAGAACCAACAACAAGAGAGCGACAGAGACAATCTTCCAACAAGAGCCAGCAAGGAAGACACGTCAGAAGCCAAGCCAAACAGAAAAGAGGGCGAGTCAAAGCAAGACAGTCTCACCGAGGTGAGGTGTGATCCCCCCCCCCCCGATCACGGATCTCTGGGGATGTGTGCCCAGCAACACAGAGAAGCGGCAGGGAAACAGGGAACTGGTGTTAGACAATCGTCTGTACTTAACCTCTTGAACTACGAGCACGAATAAAATAAATTTCTCCACCTAAAAAAAAAATAAGTCAAATAAAATACAAAGCAATATTTTTAAGATTTAGCTATTATCACAATATAAGAATTTAAAAAATTTAAAATTTAAACGGTAATAAACTTTATATATTGTACCCATTGGGGTCGAACATGTCTTCTCCCTCTCTGGCCCCTTTCCGCTCTCAGTGACGCCCCACCCATTGCTTCATACACGGGCTGTGGGTGGTGGTGTTGGGGTATACCTGGCTCCCACGTTTTGAGTGTGCAAGCAGTCGGCTCCAACATAGTGTGGGGAGCATGTCGGCCCCCAGTTTTTGGTGTTGCGAGCATGTCGACCCCCATGTGTTGGTGGTGGGGGATATCGGGCTCAAAGTGGGGTGTGTGGGAGCATTCGGGCCCCCACTGTTGGTGGTGGGAGATGTCAGGCCCCCCACTTTTGGTGTTGGGGCATGTCAGGCTCCCACTGTGGTGTGTGCGAGCAGCAGCTCCAGGGTTTTGGTGTGTGCGAGCTGTCAGACCCCCAGGGTTTGGGTGGGGAAAATTCGGGCTCAAACGTGTTGGTGTTGGGAGCATGTCAGGCCCCACTGTTGGGTGTGGGAGCATGTCAGGCCCCCACGTTGGTGTGTGCGAGCATGTCAGACCCCCAGTGTTGGTGGTGGGAGCATATCGGGCTCAACGTGTTGGGTGGGGGCATGTCAGGCTCCACTTTTGGTGTTGCGAGTGTCAGGCCCAATGTTGGGTGTGGAGTATCAGGTAAAAACGTGTTGGTGTGGGGGGAGCATGTCAGGCTCCCCGGTTGGGTGTGGGAGCATGTCAGGCTCCCACGTTTGGGTTTGTGGGAGCTATCAGGCTCAAAGTGTTGGTGTGTGGAGCATGTCAGGCTCCCATGTTGGTTTGTGGGAGCTGTAGGCTCCCCTGTTGGGTGTGGGAGCATGTCAGGCTCCCCGTGTTGGTGTGTGGGAGCAGTCGGGGCTCCCAGGGTTTTGGTGTGTGGGAGATGTGGGCCCCCACGTGTTGGTGTGTGGGAGCATGTCAACCCCCACGGTTGGTGTTGGAGCAGTCAACTCCCACGTTTTGGTGTGTGGGAGATGTCAGGCCCCCACGTGTTGGTGTGGGGGCATTCGGGCCCCCCACGTTTTGGGTTTTGGTGGAGCTGTCAATTTCCCCGTTTTGGGTGTGGGGAGATTCAAAATCCCATGGTTGGTGTGTGGGAGGTCAGACTCCCACGTGGGGGGTGTGGGAGATGCAGGCCCCCACGTTTTGGGTTTGTGTGGGAGCATGTCGACCCCCAGTGTTGGTTTTGGGGGGAGATGTCAGACTCCAGGGTTGGTGTGTGGGAGCATTCAGACCCCCCACTGTTGGTGTGTGGGAGCAGTCAGGCCCCCCCGTGTTGGTGTGTGGGCTTCGACCCCCATGTGTTGGGTGGGGGAGCAGTCAGCCCCCCGGGTTTTGGTGTGTGGGAGCATGTCAGGCTCCCACGTGTTGGTGTGTGGGAGCATGTCAGACTCCCACGTGTTGGTGTGTGGGAGCATGTCAGACTCCCACGTGTTGGTGTGTGGGAGCATGTCAGGCTCCCACGGGGTGGAAATGGGGGTTTTGTTGGCTCTTTTCAGGAAGTCACTTCCTTCCCTGATTATTACTCTCTCCCACCTCTCCCTCCCCCCCCCCACATACGTCCCCCCCCCCCTCCCCCCCCCCTCCCTCCTTCCCTTCTCACATCGTATATTACAGGTAATGTTGCGCAAGGAAAACTTGCCCACTTTTTAAATGAATGTCTGTGTGGGCCTGTGGTCAGGAAGCCAGGGTGGGCCCTGTGTGTCAGGAAGCACAGGTGTGGTGACCTGTGTGTCAGGAAGCACAGGTGTGGTGACCTGTGTGTCAGGAAGCACAGGTGTGGTGACCTGTGTGTCAGGAAGCACAGGTGTGGTGACCTGTGTGTCAGGAAGCACAGGTGTGGTGCCTGTGGTCGGAAAGAAAGGTGTGGGACGTGTGTGTCGGGAAGCACGGGTTTTGTGGTACCTGTTGCAAAAGACAGGTGTGGTGACCTGTGTTCAGGAAGCAAGGGTGGTGACCTGTTGTCAAAAAGCACAGGTTGTGGTGACCGGGGGTGTCAGGAACCGGTGTGGTGCCCTGTGTGGGGAAGCAAAGGGTGGTGCCCTTGTGTCGGGAAAGCAAGGGTGGTGATTTGTGTCGGAAGCAAGGTTGGCCCTGGTGTCGGGAAAGAACACTGGGTGTCGTTTTTCAGAAGCACGGGGTGGTGCCTTGTTTGGAAAACACGGGGTTTGGTGCCCTGTGGTCGGGAAGCACAGGTGTGGTGTCTGTGTGTCAGGAAGACAGGTGTGGTGACTGTGTGTCAGGAGCACGGGTGTGGTGACGTGTGTTCGGGAAGCACAGGTTGGTGCCCCTGTGTGTCGGAAGCAAGGTGTGGTGACCTTTTGGGTGGGAAGCCAGGTTGTGGTGACCTGGTGTCAGGAAGCACGGGTGGTGACCTGTGGCGGAAGAAGGGTGGTGACTGTGTGTCGGGAAAGCCAGGTTGGTCCCTGTGTGCAGGAACAAGGTGTGGTGATCTTGTGCGGGAAAAGCACGGGGTTGGTGCCCTGTGTTCAGGAACCACAGGGTGGGGGTTTTTGTGTCAGGAAGAAAGGGTTTGTGGTGCCCCTTTTGGGTCAGGAAGCACGGTGTGGGGGCCCCTGGGTCGGGAAGACAGGTGGGTGCCCTGTGTGTCGGGAAGCCGGGGTTGGGGTGAGGTTGTCAGGAAGCAAGGTGTGGTGACCTGTGGTCAGGAAGCAAGGTGGTGACTGGTGTCAGGAAGCACAGGTGTGGTACTTTTGTGTCGGGAAGCACAGGGTGGTGGTGGTGTCAGGAAGCACGGGGTGGGTTTGCCCCTGTGTGTCAGAAGCACAGGTGTGGGCCCTGGTGTCAAAGCAAGGTGTGGTGACCTGTGTGTCGGGGAACCCAAGTGTGGGTGCCTTGTGCAGGAAGCACAGGTGTGGTCTGTGTGTCAGGAAGAAAGGGGTGTGGTGACTTGTGTAGAAGCCAGGGGGGGTTACGTTGTGTCAAAAAGCACAGGTGTGGTGACCTGTGGTCAGGAAGGTGCCCTGTGTGTCAGGAAGCACAGGTGTGGTGCCGGTGTCAGGAAGCACGGGTGTGGTGACGTGTGTGTCAAGAACACAGGGTGGTGACCGTGTGCGGGGGTGCCCTTGTGTCGGGGAAGCACAGGTGGGTTTTGACCGTGTGTCAGGAAGCACAGGGTGGTGACCTGTGTGCAGGAACACAGGTGTGGTGACTTGTGTCAGGAAGCACAGGTGTTGTGACGTGTGGCAGGAAGCCGGTGTGGTGCCCTGGTGTCAGGAACCACGGGGGTGACCTGTGTGTCGGGAAGCAAGGTTGGTACCTGGTTTCAGGAAGCACAGGTGGGGTGAGTTGTTAAAGAAGCCAGGTGTGGTGCCCTTGTGTCGGAAAGGTGACCTGTGTCAGGAAGACAGGTGTGGTGCCCTGTGTGTCAGGAAGCACAGGGTGGGACTTTGGGGGTTGTAAAGAAGCAAGGTGTGGTGACCTGGGGTCAGGAAGGTGCCCTGTGTGTAGGGAAGACGGGTGTTGACCTTGTTCGGGAAAGCATGGGGGTGACGTGTGTGTCAAGAAGAAGTGTGGTGACCTGGGTCGGGAAGGTACCTGTGTCAGGAACACGGGGGGTGACCTGTGGTCGGAAAGCCTGGTGTGGTGACGTGTGTGTCAAAAAGCACAGGTGTGGGACCTGTGTGTCAGGAAGCACAGGTTGGTGCCCTGTGTGTCGGGAAGCCGGGTGTGGGACCTGTGTGCGGAAGCCAAGGTGTGGTGAACCTGGTGCGGGAAAGCAATTTTGGGCCTTGTGTCAGGAAGCACAGGGGTGGTGACCTGTGTGCAGGAAGCAAGGGGTGGTGACCTGTGGTCGGAAGAAAGGGTTTTGGGTGACCGTGTGTAAAAGCACAGGTAGGTGCCCTTGTGTCAGGAAGCACGGGTGTGGTGACCTGTGTTTGGAAGACAGGTGGGTGACCTGTGGTTAGGAAGCACGGTGTGGGCCCTGTGTGTAGGAAGCACGGGTGTGGGACCTTGTGTCAAAAAAGCCAGGGTGGTGACCGTGTGTCGGGAACAAGGTGTGGTGCCCTGTTGCAGAAGCACGGTGGGGACCTGTGTGTCGGGAAAGCACGGGTGGGACCTGGTGTCGGAAGCACGGGGTGTGGTGCCCGTGTGCAGAAGCACAGGTTGGTGACCTGTGTGGGGGAAAGCCAGGTGGGTGACCTTGTGCAGGAAGACGGGTTTGTGGTGCCCCTTGTGTCGGGAAAAGCACAGGGTGGTGCCCTGTGTTGGGAAAGCAAGGGTTTTGGGGTGATGGGGGTTTCAGGAAGCACGGTGTGGTGCCCGTTTCGGAAGCACGGTTTGTGCCCTTTGTGTCGGGAAAGCACAGGTTTGGGGGGGGACCCTGTGTGTCAGGAGCACGGTGTGGTGCCCTGTGTGTCGGAAGCACGGGTGTGGTGCCGTGTGGGGAAGCAATTTTGGGTACCTGTGTGTCAGAACCAGGTGGGGTGACCTGTGTGTGGGAAGCACGGTTGTGGTGCCCCTGTGTTCAGGAGCACAGGTGTGGTGCCCTGTGTGCAGGAAGACAGGGTGGTGCCTGGTGTAGGAAGAAGGGTGGGAATGGGTCGGAAGCACGGTGTGGACCGTGGTCGGGAAGACAGGTGTTTTACCTGTGGTCAGGAAACAGGTGGGGGGACCGTGGTCGGGAAGCCGGGTGGTGACCTGTGCAGGAAGCACAGGGTGGTGACCTGTGTGTCAGGAAGCAAGGTGTGGTGACCTGTGTGCGGGAAGCAAGGGTGGGACCGTGTGTCAGGAAGCACAGGTGTGGGGTGTGTGTCAAGAAGCACAGGTTGGGGGGCCTGTGTGTCAGGAAGGTGCCCGTGTAGGAGCACGGGTGGTGACCTGTGTGTCAGGAAGCACTGTGGTGACGTGTGTGTAAAGAAGCACGGGGTTTGGGGGTGCCTGTGTGTCAGGAAGGTGACCTGTGTGTCAGGAAGCACAGGTGTGGTGACCTGTGTGTCAGGAAGCACTGGTGTGGTGACGTGTGTGTCAAGAAGCACAGGTGTGGTGACCTGTGTGTCAGGAAGGTGACCTGTGTCAGGAAGCACAGGTGTGGTGACCTGTGTGTCAGGAAGAACTGGTGTGGTGCGTGTGTGTAAAAAACACGGGTTTGGGTGACCTGTGGTGGAACACGGGTGGTGGACCTGTGTTCGGGAAGCACAGGTGTGGGACCTGTGTGTCGGAAGCACGGGTGGGGTACCTGTGTGTCGGAAAGCACAGGTTGGGTGACCGGGGGTCGGGAAGCACAGGTGTGGTGACCTGTGTGCGGGAAGCACAGGTGTGGGCCTGGGTGTCGGGAAAGCACGGTATGGGCCCTGTGTGCGGGAAGCACAGGTGTGGTACCTGTGTTTAGGAAGCACAGGTGGGGTGCCCTGTGTGTTAGGAAGCACAGGTGTGGGCCCTGTGTGCGGGAAGCCGGTGTGGTGACCTGTGGTCAAAAAGCCCCCCGGGTGGTGACCTGTGTGTAGGAAGACGGTGTGGTGCCCTGTGTGTCAGGAGAAAGGTGTGGTGACCGTGTGTCAGGAAGCACAGGTGTGGTGATGTGGCGGGAAGCACAGGTTGGTGACCTGTGGTCAGGAAGAAAGGTGTGGTGCCCTGTGTGTCAGGAAGCAAGGTGTGGTGACCTTTTGGTCAGGAAGCACGGGTTTTGTGGGCCCGTGTGTCGGGAAGCACAGGTGTGTGACCGTGTGCAGGAAGCCGGTGTGGTGACCTGGTGTCGGAAGCACAGGTTGGTGCCCTGTGTGCGGGGAAACGGGTGTTGTGCCCTGGTGTCAGGAAGCACGGGTGTGGGCCCGGTGTCAGGAAGCAAGGTTGGTGACCTGTGTGTCAGGAAGCACAGGTGTGGTGACCTGTGTGTCAGGAAGCACAGGTGTGGTGACCTGTGTGTCAGGAAGCACAGGTGTGGTGACCTGTGTGTCGGGAAAAAGCACAGGGGGTGGTGACCTGTGTGTCGGGAAGAAAGGTGGGGTACCTGTGGGGCGGGAAGCACAGGTGGTGGACCTGTGTGTAAGGAAGCACGGGTGTGGTGAATGTGTTCGGGGAAGCACAGGTGTTGACCTGGGTCAGGAAGCACGGGTTTGGGGTTTCCCTGTGTTCAGGAAGCACAGGTGTGGTGACCTGTGGTCGGAAGCACAGGTTGGGACCTTGTTCAGGAAGCACAGGTGTGGTGACCTGTTTTCGGGAAGCCAGGTGTGGTGACCGTGTCTCAGGAAGCCAGGTGTGGTGACCGTGTGTGGAAGCAAGGTGGGGTGACCTGTGTGCGGAAGCCAGGGTGGTGCCCTGTGTGTCGGGAAAGCACGGGTTTTGGGTGGTGACCTGTGTGTCAGGAAGCACGGGGTTTGGTGACCGTGTGTCAGGAAGCACGGGGTTTGGGACTGTGTGTCAGGAAGCACGGGTGTGGTGACCTGTGTGTCAGGAAGCAAGGTGTGGTGACCTGTTGTCGGGAAAAGCACAGGTGGGTACCTGTGTGTCAGGAAGAAGGGTGGTGACCTGTGTGTAAAGGAAGCACAGGTGTTGTGCCTGTGTGTCAGGAAGCACGGGTGTGGTGACCTGTTGTCAGAACCCCGGTGTGGTGACCTTTTCAGGAAGCACAGGTTTGGTGACTGTGTTTTAGGAAAAGCACGGGTTTGGGTGACCTGTGGTCAGGAAGCACGGTGTGGTGACCTGTGGTAGGAAGCACAGTGTGGTGACCTGGTGTCAGGAAGCACAGGTGGGGGGACCTGGTGCGGGAAGCACAGGGGGGGGACCTGTGTGTCGGGAAACCCAAGGTGTGGTGATGTGGTCGGGAAGCACAGGTGTGGTGATGTGTGTCAGGAAAGAAAGGGTGGTTGGTGCCCAGTGCAGGAAGCACAGGTGTGGTGACCTGTGTGTCAGGAAGCACAGGTGTGGTGACCTGTGTGTCAGGAAGCACAGGTGTGGTGACCTGTGTGTCAGGAAGCACAGGTGTGGTGACCTGTGTGTCAGGAAGCACAGGTGTGGACCTGTGTGTCAGGAAGCCAGGGTGGTGACCTTTGTGTCAGGAAGCAAGGTGTGGTGCCTGTGTGTCGGGAAAAGACGGGTGTGGTGGATGTGTGTCAGGAAGCACAGGTGTGGTGCCCCGGTGTCAGGAAGAAAGGGTGTGGTGCCCCTGTGGTCAGGAAGAAGGGTGGTGACCGTGTGTCAGGAAGACAGGGTGGTGCCCTGTGTGTCAGGAAGAAAGGTTAGTGACCTGTGTGTCGGAAACAAGGTGTGGGACCTGTGTGTAGGAGCACAGGGGGGGTGCCTGTGTTTAGGAAGCACGGGGTGTGGTGCCTGGTGTCGGGAAGAAAGGTGGGGTGCCCTGTGTGTCAGGAAGCACGGGTTGTGGTGCCCTGTGTGTCAGGAAGCCGGTGTGGTGATCTGGTCAGGAAGCACAGGGGGTTGGGTGACCTGTGGTAAGAAACAGGTGTGGTGACCTATGGTCAGGAAGCACGGTGGGGGTGAAACCTTGTGTAGGAAAGCACAGGTGTGGTACGGGTGTGTCAAGAAGACAGGTGTGGTGACTATGTGTCGGGAAGCCGGTGTGGTGATCTGGTGTCAAAAGCACAGGTGTGGTGCCCTGTTGTAAGGAGCACAGGGTGGGGCCTTTGTGTCAGGGGGGACGGAGTGGTGCCCGTGTGTCAGAACCCCAAGGTGGGGTGCCCGTGTGTGTCGGAAAAGCACGGTGTGGTGACCGTGTGTCGGGAAAAAGACAGGTTTTGGTGCCCTGGTGTGGGAAAGCCAGTTGATTGTGTGTCAGGAAGCACGGGTGTGTGCCCTGTGTGGGGAAACAAGTGTGGGGGCGTGTGGTCAGGAACACATGTGGTGGTGTGTGTCAGGAAGCAAGGTGTGGTGCGGTGTGTCGGGGAAGAAAGGGTGTGGTGGGTGTGTCAAAGCAAGGTTGGTGACGTGTTGCGGAAGCACAGGTGTGGGGTGTGTGTCAGGAAGCACAGTGTGGTGACGTGTGTGTCAGGAAGACGGGTGTGGGACGGTGTGTCGGGAAGCACAGGTGTGGTGACGGTTGTCGGGAAGCAGGTGTGGTGACGTGGTGTGGAAAGCCGGTGTGGGAGTTGTGTCAGGAACACAGGTGTGGTGATGTGTGTGTCAGGAAGACGGTGTGGTGACGTGTGTGTCAGGGCAAGGGTGTGGTGAGTGTGTGTCAGGAAGCAAGGTGTGGTGGGGTTGTGTCAGAACACGGGTGTGGTGACGTGTGTGTCAGGAAGCACGGGTGTGGTGACGTGTGTGCGGAAGCACGGGTGGTGCGTGTTGCGGGAAGCACAGGTGGGTGGAGTTGTTCAGGAAGCACGGGTGTGGTGGTGTGTGTCAGGAAGCACGGTGTGGGACGTGTGTGCGGGAAAGCCAGGTGTGGGACGTGTGTGCGGGAAGCACGGGTGTGGGACGTGTGTGTCAGGAACCCCGGGTGTGGTGACGGTGTGTCGGGAACACAGGTGTGGTGACGGTGTGTCGGGAAAAGCACGGGTTTTTGGGTGCCTGTGTGTCGGGAAGCACAGGTGTGGGACCGTGTGTCAGGAAAGCCAGGTTGGGGGGACCTGTGTGTCAGGAAGCACGGTGTGGGGATGTGTGTCAGGAAGCAAGGTTGGTGCCCTGTGTGTCGGAAGCACAGGTGTGGTGACCTGGTGTCGGGAAGCACAGGTGTGGTGGGTGTGTGTCAGGGAAGCACTGGGTGCCCCTGTGTGCAGGAACACGGGGTTTTGGTGACCTGGTGTCGGAAGCACAGGTGTGGTGACCTGGTGGGGAAGACAGGTGTGGGACCTGGGTCAGGAAAAGCACAGTTGTGGTGCCCTGTGGCGGGAAAGCACAGGTGGGGGTGTGTGTGTCAGAAGCACGGGTGGGGGACCGTGTGTCGGGAAAGACGGGGTGTGGGGACCGTGTGTCGGGAAGACGGGTTTTGGGTGACCTTGTGTCAGGAAGCAAGGTTTTGGGACCTGTGTGTCAGAAGCACGGGTGTGGTGACTGTGTTCAGGAGCACAGGTTGGTGCCCGTGTGTCAGGAAGCACAGGTGTGGTGACGTGTGTCAGGAAGCTGGTGTGGTGACCTGTGTTTTCGGGAAGAAGGTGGGTGACCGTGCAGGAAGCACAGGTGTGGTGACCTGTGTGTGGGAAGCACATGTGTGGGACCTGTGTGTCGGAAGCACGGGTTTTGGTGACCTGTGTGTCAGGAAGCAGGGGGTTGGTGCCCTTGTCGGGAAGCACGGGTGTGGTGACTGTGTGTCGGGAAGCACAGGTTGGGGTGACCTGGTGTCGGGAAAGCACAGGTTGGTGACCTGTGTGTCGGGAAAAGCACAGGTGTGGTGACCTGTGTGTCGGAAGCACGGGTTGGGACCTGTGGTCAGGAAGCACGGGTGTGGTGACCTGTGTGTCGGGGAAGCACAGGTGGGGTGCCCTGGTGTCGGGAACACGGTGGGGCCCTGTGTGTCAGGAAGCACGGGTGTGGTGACCTGTGTGTAGGAAGCACGGGTTTTGGGTGATGTGGTCGGAAAGCAAGGTGGGTGCCTGGTGTCAGGAAGCACAGGTGGGTGACCTGTGTGTCAGGAAGCAAGTGTGGTGCCCTGTGGTCGGAAGCACCGGGGGTGACCTGTTGTCAGGAAGAAGGTGTGGTGCCCTGTGTGTCAGAAGCCGGTGGGGTGACCTGTGTGTCGGGAAGCACGGGTGTGGTGACCTGTGTGTCAGGAAGCACGGGTTTTGTGGTGACCTGTTGTCGGGAAAGCACAGGTTGGTGACCTGTGTGTCAGGAAAAGCACGGGTGTGGTGACCTGTGGTAAGGGAACCGGGTTTGGTGACCTGTGTGTCAGGAAGCACAGGTGTGGGACCTGTGTGTCGGGAAAGCCGGGTGTAATGCCCTTTGGGGCGTCGGGGAAGCACAGGTGGGTGACCTGTGTGTAAGGACGGGTTGGGGTGCCCTTGGTCAGGAAGCAAGGGTGGTATGTGCGCAGGAAGACAGGTGTGGTGACCTTGCGTCAGGAAGCTAGGGTGGTGCCCTGGTGTCAGGAAGCACAGGTGTGGTTCCCTGTGGTTCGGAAGCACAGGTGGGTGACCTGGGTTTTGAAGGCACAGGTGTTGACCTTGTGTCTTGAAGCACGGGTGTGGTAGTGTGCAGGAAGCACGGGGTGGGTGACGTGTGTGTAAAGAAGCAAGGTGTGGTGCCCTGTGTGTCAGGAAGGTGACTGTGTGTAGGAAAGCACGGGGTTGGGGGGCCCTGTGGTGGGAAGCACAGGTGTGGTGAGTGTGGTCAAAAGCAAGGTTGGTGACCTGTGTGTCGGGAACACGGGGGTGGTAGTGTTGAAAAGAAGAAAGGGTGTGGTGACCTATTGTCGGGAAAGCAAGGTTGGTGACCTTGTGTAAAGAAGCACAGGTGTGGTGCCCTGTGTGAGAACCAGGTTTGGGGACGTGGGGAGGAAGCACAGGGGGGTGACGTGTGTGTCAAGAGCACAGGTGTGGTGCCCTTGGTCGGAAGCACAGGTGGGTTTGGACCTGTGTGTCGGGAAGCACAGGTGTGATTGTGTTCGGAAAAGCACAGGTGGGGTGCCCTGTGTGTCGGGAAAGCACAGGTTGGGATTTGGTGCGGAAGCCAGGTTTGGTGACGTGTGTGTAGGAAGCACGGGTTTGGGTGACGTGTTGTCGGAAAGAAGGGGTTTTGGAGTGTGTTCAGGAAGACGGGTTGGTGAGGGGTGTGTCGGGAAAGCAAGGGTGGGGTGAGTGTTGTCAGGAAGCCGGTTGGTGACGGGGTTTTGGTCGGAAGCCAGGTGGGGTGACGTGGTCAGGAAGACAGGGTGGGTGTGTACCCCAGAGTATTCAACAGTGTGGGTTGACACGATGTCAGCTGGGGGAGTCTTGGTGAAGGAAAAAAAATGTCGAAGCTGTTCGTGAACCCAATCCTTTTCTTTTGTAGGGGTTTGTTGGACCGCTGGGCCTAAGGTACCGGGGTAGGTTTTTAGTGATGTTTTGGACTGGGGGGACCTACAGATGGGTAGGTTGTAGTGATGTTTTGGGACCTGTGGGCCCTACATTTTCCTGGGTATTTGTTGTAGTGATGTGTTGGACCTGGGGGCCCTAAGGTACTGGGTGGTTGAGTGATGGTTGGACCTGCTGGGCCTACAGGCCGGGGTAGGTTGTAGTGTGGTTGGACCTGCGGGCCCTACAGGTCCCTGGGTGGGTTGTAGTGTGTGTTGGCCCTGGGGGACCAAGTACCTGGGTAGGTGGTGAGGGGGTTGGACCTGCGGGCCCTACAGGTACCGGGGAGGTTGAGTGGGTTGGCCTGCTGGGCCCTATAGGTCCCTGGGTGGGTTGTTGATGTTTTTTGGAAGCGGGCCCTTAAGGTCCGGGGTAGATTGAGTGTTGTTGGCCCTGTGGGCCCTGGCCCCTCGTGGCGTAGTGATGTGGGGACCTGCGGGGCCCTAAGGTATGGGTAGGTTGTGTAGGTTAACAAAACAAAAAAATGGGGGGGAACACTGCAAAAAAGGCCGACGGGCCCTTTACAAGGCAGGTCCTTATCTAACCACCAAACCCCCAAAAGGTCCCCAAGATTTCTCTCGTACCACGACACCAATCAAACCCACCCCCTCCCACTCTAATTTGCCCAACCCTTTTTAAATCCACTAAAGGTCCCTACCTCTATCCCCTTATGGGAAGTTTTTCCCAACGCATCCACAATTCTCAAAAAACCATTTTTTCCTAGTCCTTTGTAATTAATTTAGCTAATTTAAATCCGTTTTTTTGTTTTTATCTGGTTCGCATTTCAGTACTTTTTACTATCAATTGTTTTTTGACCATATAACTTATACATTCATTAACTCCCTCATTCTACGTCTTCCAAGAGTGGATTTTAAAGGTTTAAGTCCATCTTCATCGGGGTTTTTCCCTTAACAGAAAATTTTTTTTACCCATTCTTTCTTTTGTTTAAATGGTTCTATGTCCATCCTTTGTAAGGGAGCCCAAACGGCAGCTGATCTAAATGAGGTCTACTAGGAGTATGGGTTTGTAAAAAAATTTTTTGGATTATGTTCTTATCTTCTCAAAATAAATCCTAGTAATCTGTTAGCCTTGTTGTGCACACAAAGGGCATGCTGTTTTGGGCTTTAGATTTCTGCAAACCCATGACCCCCAAATCTTTTCACTTTCTGTATGCCCAAATTATTTCCCCTAGTTTATAATTTCGAGGTTTATTTTCTTTACCAAGGGCTAGTCCTTAATTTTCCCCATTGAACTTCATCTGCCTTTTCGACCAAGACATTAATTTGTAATCCCCGGGATTTTCATTGGTATCCTCCTCAAATGAAAAAGGCCTTTTTTTGTATCATAAAAATTTGCTATGTCACTTGAAATTTCCCCTTCTAAAGGCAAAAGAAATTACGAACAACAACAACGGGCTAATCTGATCCTTGGGGAATGCCATAGTGACAAATCCTCATTTAGTTTTTGCCCAAAAATTAAGGGAAACTCTCTGCTTTCTATTGGTAAGCCATGACTGTATCCATGCTAGAACTTTCCCCTCCTGTACTGGCTGCTTTTTTCTTAATTTTTTTGTGAGTACTCGTTGTGAGGTACTCCAAATAAACATTCAAAATTCTTTATCATGTCTATGTTTCAAATTTTTTAAAATAAAAACCTGGGATTCATTAATCAAATTTGCTCTTCAATGTGATTCTAAAATTTTCACAAAATTTATTTAATTTGTTTTGAGATGTCAGGCTTATTGGAGGGTAATTTGATGGAGTGGATTACCCTGATTTGAATATAGGAATACATTGCGTTTTCCACTTTTGGCACAACACAGTTAAAAGGGGACGCATTAAAAACGTTCGTTAATGGCTGAAAAACCATCCCGGAAAAAAATCTCAGGCCCCGGGGAAATTATTTTCAGTTTACTTTTGTGACCATGTCCTTCGTGAAGTATTATTATTTAATTTAAATTTTCTTTGGAACTGAAATTGTTAATTTCTGGAATCTCATTTGTTTTTCCTTCTTGTGTAAAGCTGAAAAAAAAAATTAAATGGGAAAACATATTTCCTTTTCTTTTATCTCAGTGTCCTAAAACTTGAAAAAACCCTTTGGATTAGTCTTTGATTTTCAATTATAATTTCATGTCAGTTTAGCTTTTTCAACCCCCATTTTTTTTTTCTTTTAAAGTGAATATATTAGTCAAAGTTAACCTCTCCTCTTCTGATGCGCCTATAAATTCCTCTTCTCTCCCCTAATAGATGCTTTAGTCTCCTGTTAACCCATTTGGGATCGTTATTGTTTGACCTAATTTCTCTCTGGGGAATATATATAATCTGAGCACGGTGTACATTATTAAGAAAAAAATCATAAATGCAGATCCCTTCGTAATCGTATAATCATCGTCAATAAAATCATTAGCTAGATAACCCCAGTCAAGATTAGACAGGTGTTTCCTAAGTCCATTATAATCGGCAGAACGATAATTGGAGACCTATACAGTATTATCTTTTTTCTGGTTCTCCCAGGTAATATTAAAAGTTATGGATTTGTGATCACTTGCGCCAAACTCTTCAGTGATCTCCAGATTATTTACGAGGGTTTCTTTATTTGACAAGACTAGGTCTAGCAAATTATTACCTCTGGTGGGCTCTGTTATACACAGTTTCAGAAAACAGTCCTGAACTGCTTCCATGAAGCCGTTGGACTCCAGATTACCGGTCAAAGACGGTCAGTCAGTTTGACTAAAGTTAAAATTCCCTACTATCACTATGTTATTGTGTCTAGAAGCCCTAACAGTTTCGTCCCAAAGAAGTCTCCCTCTATCGTGATCAAGCCTGGAGGGCGGTATATTACACCTAGAATTAGTTTTTCTTGACCTTCTAGAAACTTTACCATATCTCGAGCTTCGCTGCCCTCAATTCCTCCTTAAGCTGCTCGTAAAGTTGCTCACTGGAGGGCATCTTGGTTCGGTTGTAGGGATGTGTTGGACCTGATAGGACCTACAGATACCTGGGTAGATTGTAGGGATGTGTTGGACCTGATAGGATCTACAGATACCTGGGTAGATCGTAGGAATGTATTGGACCTACTGGGACCTACAGATACCTGGGTAGGTTGTAGGGATGTGTTGGACCTGCTGGTACAGACAGGTACCTGGGTAGGTTGTAGGGATGTGTTGGACTTACTGGGTAGAACTTTTAAATGTAACAGAGGGTGCTGGGCTGTACATATAAGCATATATCTCGTTAATGTGTCAATCAAATCAGGACTTACAAATGGTCAAAGTTGGGCATCATCTTTCAGCAATCATCGCTATGAAAGAATTGTGTCCAGTAAGAGGTTGTGTCCTGTAGACCGCTTTATACTCTCTGCACTAATATATTGCCCTAACTTCTAGTGTGACTGATGCTTTCACCTTGATAGTTGTAAGAGAAGGCAGCTGGTGCTGTTGTGATCCCGTAACTAACGATAGGCTGACAGTGGCAGTCCCTCGCACTATAAAACTAACTGCCACCCCCTGTACTGATACAAGCTGCCACCGCATGTACTGATACTAGTTGCCACCACCTGCACTGATACTAGCTGCCACCACCTGCACTGTTACTACTTGCCACCACCTGCACTGATACTAGCTGCCACCACCTGCATTGATGCTATCTCCCACCACCTGCACTTACACTAATTGTCACCACCTGTACTGATACTTGCTGCCACCACCTGCACTGATACTAGCTGCCACCACCTGTACTGATACTACCTGCCACCATCTACACTGATAGTAGCTGTCACCACCTGCACTGATACTAGCTACCGCCACCTGCACTGATAATATCAGCCGCCAGCTGCACTTATACTACCTGCCACCACCTGCACTGATACTAGCTGCCACCACCTGCACTGTTACTACTTGCCACCACCTGCACCGATACTAGCTGCCACCACCTGCACTGATACTAGCTGCAAACACCTGCACTGATACTAGCTGCCACCACCTGCACTGATACCTGCTGCCACCACCTGCACTGATACTACCTGCCAACACTTGCAATGATACTAGCTGCCACCACCTGCACTGATACTAGCTGCCACCACCTGCACTGATACTAGCTGCCACCACCTGCACTGATACTACCTGCCACCACCTGCACTGATACTACCTGCCACCACCTGCACTGATACTACCTGCCACCACCTGCACTGATACTACCTGCCACCACCTGCACTGATACTACCTGCCACCACCTGCACTGATACTAGCTGCCACCACCTGCACTGATACTTGCTGCCACCACCTGCACTGATACTACCTGCCACCACCTGCACTGATACTAGCTGCCACCACTTGCACTGATACTAGCTGCCACCACCTGCACTGATACTAGCTGCCACCACCTGCACTGATACTAGCTGCCACCACCTGCACTGATACTTGCTGCCACCACCTGCACTGATACCTGCCACCACCTGCACTGATACTAGCTGCCACCACCTGCACTGATACTAGCTGCCACCACCTGCACTGATACTAGCTGCCACCACCTGCACTGGTACTTGCTGCCACCACCTGCACTGATACTACCTGCCACCACCTGCACTGATACTACCTGCCACCACCTGCACTGATACTAGCTGCCACCACCTGCACTGATACTAGCTGCCACCAACTGCACTGATACTACCTGCCACCACCTGCACTGATACTAGCTGCCACCACCTGCACTGATACTAGCTGCCACCACCTGCACTGATACTTGCTGCCACCACCTGCACTGATACTACCTGCCACCACCTGCACTGATACTAGCTGCCACCACCTGCACTGATACTAGCTGCCACCACCTGCACTGATACTAGCTGCCACCACCTGCACTGATACTTGCTGCCACCACCTGCACTAATACTTGCTGCCACCACCTGCACTGATACTACCTGCCACCACCTGCACTGATACTAGCTGCCACCACCTGCACTGATACTAGCTGCCACCACCTGCACTGATACTAGCTGCCACCACCTGCAACTGATACTTGCTGCCACCACCTGCACTGATACTAGCTGCCACCACCTGCACTGATACTAGCTGCCACCACCTGCACTGATACTTGCTGCCACCACCTGCACTGATACTACCTGCCACCACCTGCACTGATGCTAGCTGCCACCACCTGCACTGATACTAGCTGCCACCACCTGCACTGATACTAGCTGCCACCACCTGCACTGATACTAGCTGCCACCACCTGCACTGATACTTGCTGCCACCACCTGCACTGATACTTGCTGCCACCACCTGCACTGATACTAGCTGCCACCACCTGCACTGATACTAGCTGCCACCACCTGCACTGATACTTGCTGCCACCACCTGCACTGATACTTGCTGCCACCACCTGCACTGATACTAGCTGCCACCACCTGCACTGATACTTGCTGCCACCACCTGCACTGATACTAGCTGCCACCACCTGCACTGATACTAGCTGCCACCACCTGCACTGATACTAGCTGCCACCACCTGCACTGATACTTGCTGCCATGTTACAAAAAACGCGATATCTTATATTGATAGAGATCTCCAGTGAATACTAGAACGGATTGCCCTTCTAGCATCCAGCCTGTTACTGGGTTTTTGTAACAAGTAGTCAGTATCCTGGTTCAATTATCCATTAGAATTTAGTAAGATTCAATAGTGCTTCAGGATTACAACTGGTAGGATATCTAAAGAAACTAAAATTTAATAAGTCTATTAATAACAATAAAGTTGTCTAGGCGTATAATATCAAAATAAATTAATCAAAATAAACACTTCTCTGGTGTACAGTAGTATTGTACTGAAGGCACATATATCTTTATGGTTTTTAAGTACCGTCTGGTATATTAGCATTTAATAACATAATACAAATATATACAAGCAAGTTTGTGTGTATGTGTGTAAGTGCTCTAAGTAGTTCGCTATGTCTCAAGACTCGACTAGACTTAACCAGTGACTGACTAAAAGTCCTCACATAAACTAACTTCTTGACCAACCTGGCAATCAGAACAGCTTGCTTGAACAATAAAACGACTGACAAGCCAAAAAGCAATTTAACAAGCAACAGCGACACAGAATCAGGAACAAGGAGATAATATAATGACATTAAATAGGGACCATCTGCAGATCCTCCACAAAAGTCACAAAACTCATATACTACTGAATCTAAGTTCAGCATTAGAAAATCCTCGACTGTGACAGTGCACAGATTCCAGTACAAATTAGGTCAGAAGCTACAGCTCAGGACCTGAGTTTCTCAGAGTGTCTATGTAACACACAACCTCAGTACAACGTCGAAAATCACTAAGTCTAGGCTATGTTCTGTGAACAGAGTTACACAGAACCAACAACAAGAAAGCGACAGAGATGATGTTCCAACAAGGGCCAGCAAGTGACCTGGAGAGGCACATCTTGTTGGAAGCAACGTCAAACAGACAAGGAGTGCAGGCCAGACAGACTCTCACTCCTGGTGAGGTGTGACCCCCCCCCCTGATCACTTGACTCTCCGTAGACTGCTGCTGCCCAGCAACACAGAAGCCGGCAGTGAAACAAGCGGATTGAAAATTACAGTAGTTATACATTGCTGTCAGCTACTTAACACTGGAACTACGAGCACTGAATAATATATAAATGTTACATCCTACCTAATAATATAACTAAGTTAAATAATAATATAAAGCAATATATTTACGATTTAGCTAATATCGAAAATATAAGCAATATAAAATTATATGAACAGGTAATATACATTATATATATTGTGACCCATTCAGGGGTCGCAATAGACACCACCTGCACTGATACTAGCTGCCACCACCTGCACTGATACTATCTGCCACCACCTGCACTGATACTAGCTGCCACCACCTGCACTGATACTAGCTGCCACCACCTGCACTGATACTATCTGCCACCACCTGCACTGATACTATCTGCCACCACCTGCACTGGTACTAGCTGCCACCACCTGCACTGATACTAGCTGCCACCACCTGCACTGATACTAGCTGCCACCACCTGCACTGATACTAGCTGCCACCACCTGCACTGATACTAGCTGCCACCACCTGCACTGATACTAGCTGCCACCCCCTCCCATGATCTAGCTGCCCCCCTGCATGATACTGCGCCACCCCTGCATGAACTCTGCCCCCACCTGCTGATACTCTGCCACCACCTGCACTATACTATGACACCCCCTGCACTGGTACTGCTGCCCCCCACCTGACTGATCTGCTCCCACCCCTGCAGATAATAGCTCCCACAAATGCAGATATAGCTCCCACCCCCTCACTGATACTAGCTCCCCCACCTGACTATACAGCTCCCACCCCGCATGTCTGCTGCCACCCCCGTCTGATCCACCGCATGATACTTCGCCCCACTTGATGAACTACCTACCACCCCCTGCAAAATATTCCTCCCCCACCTGATGATCTACTGCCACCACTGCATGTACTCCCGCCCCCACTGCATGTTTTTACCCCCACACCTGCACTGTACCTGCCCCCCCTGCACTTGCTACCGCCACCACCTCATGATTCCCTACCCCACCTGCATATGCTACTCCCACCACCTGCACTGATATCTGCCACAACCTGCACTGATACTATCTCCCACCCCCTGCAGATACTATCTGCCCCCACCCCTGATCCTTTCCCACCTCACGATACTCCCTACCACCCCTGCATGATACTACCTCCCACCACCTGACTGATAACCTCCCACCACCTCAGAACTACCTACCACCCCCTGCCTGTTTACTCCCTCCCCCACCTGCACTGATACTACCTGCCACAACCTGCATGATACTATCTGCCCCACCTGCACTGAATATCTGCCACCCCCTGCACTGTACTATTGCCCCCACTGCATGAATACCTACCACCACGCACTGATACTCCCTACCCCCACCTAAAAACTACCTGCCCCCCCCGCACTGATACCCCGACCCACCTGCACTGATAACTCCACCCCCTGCATGTATACTCCACCACCTGCACTGATACACCTGCACAACCTGCAATGATCATCTCCCACCACCTGCATGATACTACCTGCCCCCACCTGACGTATCCTGCCAAACCTGCACTGTTCTATCTCCCACCCCGCATGATGTACCTGCCACCACCTGCACTGAAAACCCCTGCCAAAACGTGATAATCTCCCACCACCGCACGATTACCGCCCCACCTGCATGATACTCCCTGCCACAACGGCATGTATCCCTGCCACAACCCTTTCCTGATATACCTCCACCACCTGAATGTTTAACCTCCCAAAAACTGCAATGAAAACCTGCCACCACCGCATGATATCCCTCCCCCCTGCACGAACCCCCTCCACCACCGCACTGAATACTCCCAAAACCTGCATGATTACCTGCCCCCCTGCAGATACTCCCTCCCCACCTGCACTGAACTCCCTCCCACCACCTGCCTGAAACCCCTGCCCAAACTGCACTGTACAACGCCACCCCCTGCACTAAAACTATTCCCACCCCCTGCACTGATTATCTGCCACCCCCCTGCATGATACATCTGCCCCACCTGCATGATACTTTTGCCACCACCGCACTGTACACTGCCACCCCCTGCATGATACATCTGCCACCCCGCATGATACTCGCGGAAGTTCCCCAGTTAAAGAATAGTCAGTACAAGAGTTGCCAAGGGATTTTTGTTGAAGCTTGTGGTACAGTGTGTGTGTGGGGTTTTGGGTGTGTGTGTTGGTGTGTGTGGCCCTGGGGGGGCCGTGCTGTTTTAAACCCAAGTTCAAGCCTGTCTGCCTTCTCTCTCTCTCTCTTCTCTTCTTGTGTTGAACTTAACTACCCCTTTGTATACTGATACAGAAGTGGGGGGCTGACAGTTGCTGGGTACCCTCTTAACTACTCCTGTATAGACTACAGAAGGGGGTGGCTGACATTGTGAGGTACCCTCTTAATCCCTCCTTATACTGACTAAGAAGTGGGTGGGTCAGTTGCTGGGGTACCCCCCTTTTAATCCTCCTCATATGACACAAAAGGGGGTGGTGACATTGTGATTTACCCCTTAACTACTCCTCTTTTACTGTACGAAGGGGGGTGGCTGCATGTGAGGTCCCCCCTTAACCCCTGTATAGCTACAGAAGGGGTGGCTGACAGTTGCTGGGGGCCCATCTTAACTACCCCTCTATATGACACAAAAGTGGGTGGCTGTCATTTTTGCGGGGTCCCCACCTTAACTCCCTCGTATACTGATACGAAGTGGGTGGCTGACGTTGCTGGTCCCCATTTAAACTTCCCCTTGTATGAACAGAAGTGGGTGGCTGTCGTTGCGAGGTACCCCCTTTAACTACCTCCTGTTATGACTACAAAAGGGGGGGGTGAAGTTGCTGAGGTCCCCCACTTAACTACCTCCTCTATACTGATACAAAAAGGGGTGGGTCATTTGTGAGGTCCCATTAACTACCTCCTCTAACTGCTACAGAAGTGGGTGGTGCAGTTGCTGAGGTCCCACCAAAACTACCTCCTTATACTGAAACAGGGGTGGCTTCGTTTGGGTACCCCCCTTTTAACTACCCCCCTCTAACAGACTACAGAGTGGGTGGGTCAGTTGTGAGGTACCCACCTTAACTACCCCCCTCTGACACTACGAAGTGGGTGGTGACGTTCTGGGTACCCCCTTTAAACTATCCTCTGACTGAAACAGAATTTTGGGGCGAAGGGCTGGGGGTCCCCCTTAACACCTCTGTATACTGATACAGAAGTGGGGGGCTGACGTTGTGAGGTACCCCCCTTTAAATTTACCTCCTCTTACTGACTACAGAAGGGGGTGGCTGAAGTTGCTGAGGTCCACTTTTAACTACCTCCCTAGTGATACAGAAGGGTTGGCGTAGTTGTGGTCCCACCTTAACTACCCCCTCTATATGACTAAGAAAGGGGGGGCGTCTTTTTTGAGGTACCCACCTAACTACCTCCCTATACTGTACAGAGTGGGTGGCTGTCAGTTGGAGGTACCCACCTTAACTACCCCCTGTATACGGGCACAGAAGGGGGGCTGTATTTGGGCGGGTACCACCTTAATACCTCCTCTATACTGACACAGAGTGGGTGGCTGTCATTTGTGGGTCCCACCTTTACTATTTCTCTATACGATCCCGATGTGGGGGCTGTCATTTGCTGAGGTCCCCATTTAATTACCTCCTCTATATCATACGAACGGGGTGGCTTTCAGTTGCTGAGGTCCCCCTTTAATTCCCCTTATCTCACTACGAACTGGGGGGCGTCAGTTCTGAGGCCCCCTCTTAACTACCTCCTCTATATGACTCAAAAGGGGTGGTAAGTTCTGAGGTACCCCCCTTAACAACCTTCTATACTAAACCCAGAAGTGGGTGGCTGTCAGTTGCTGGGGTCCCCACTTAAATCCCTCCTTTAGATACAAAAGTGGGGGGCTGTCAGTTGCTGGGGTACCCACCTTAACTACCTCCTCTTTTCTGCTACAGAAGGGGGTGCTGCATTTGGTGAGGTACCCCCTAATACCCCCTCTAACTGACAGAAGTGGGTGGCTGACAGTTGTGAGGCCCCATCCTAATACCTCCTCTAATGACTCGAAGGGGGGTTGGTGTCAGTTCTGAGGCCCACCTTAACTCCCCTCCTCTATACTGACTACAGAAGGGGAGGTGCATTGCTGGGTCCCCTTTAAAACTACCCTCCTTAACGACTACAGAAGTGGGGGGCTGCAGTTGTGGGTACCCCCCTTTAACACCTCCTCTATATGACACAAGTGGGTGGCTGTCATTGTGAGGTCCCCATTTTAACTACCTCCTATACGGACTACAAAAGGGGGTGGCTGTAGTTGTTAGGTACCCACCTTAACTCCTCCTCTATACTGATCAAAGGGGTGGCTGTCATTGGGGGCCCCCACTTAATGCCCCTTACATGACAAAGAAGTGGGGGCTGTCAGTTGCTGAGGTACCCCCCTTTAACTCCTCCTCTATACTGATACAGAAGGGGGTGGTGACAGTTGGGGGTCCCACCTTAAACCCCTCTCTAACTGCTACAGAAGGGGGTGGTGTCGTTGGGGGGGTCCCCACTTAAAAACTACCCCTCTATATGCTACAGAAGTGGGTGGCGACTTGTGAGGACCCCCCTTAACTCCTCCGTTACGATAAGAAGTGGGTGGCTGACAGTTGCTGAGGTACCCACTTAACTACCTCCTCTAACTGACTTAAAGGGGGTGGGACTTTGCTGGGGTACCCCCCTTAATACCTCCTGTATACTGACTCAGAATTGGGGGGTGCAGTTGCTGAGGTCCCCATTTTAACTACCTCTGTATACGATAAGAAGAGGGTGGTGACTTTGTGGGGTACCCATCTTAACTCCCTCCTTTTAAACTGATACAGAGTGGGGGCTGAAGTTGCTGAGGTCCCCATTTTAAACCCCCTGTATACTGCTACGGGTGGGTGGCTGAAGTTCGGGACCCATCTAACTCCCTTGTATTGACTACAAAGGGGTGGCTGACGTTGCTGGGGTACCCTCTTAACTACCCCCTGTTTACTGACTAAGAAGGGGGTGGCTGACAGTTGCTGGGGTACCCATCTTAATACCCCCTTTATATGACTACAGAAGTGGGTGGCGACATTTGCTGAGGTACCACATGGCGACAGTGCTGAGGTTTTCCCCACATGGCTGACAGTTGTGAGGTACCCCATGGCGACAGTTGCTGAGGACCCACAGGGTGACGTTGCTGGGTCCCCACATTAACATCACGCAAAATCATCTATTTGTATTAAAATTTTTGAAAAAAGTTAACATTTTCCCAAAATTAAAATTAATTAACATAAAAGATAAAATTTTAATTATATTTTTCCGTTATCCACAGAAACAATGTTAATTTAAAGTTAACTGTAGAAAATCTCACGGAAATTTAACAACGCGTATATGGTATAAAAGGTACATTGTCCTTGTTACAGTGCCGCCGCCCGCCCGCCGCCCGCCCCCGCCCCCCCGCCGCTGCCACCGCGGGGGTGTTTGCGTGCCACAAAACATCTCTCACCATACTAATACGTAATATTTAATTTATTAAAATTACTGGTGTGTATGCACGTTACTCTATTTTTTACTTCAGCAAATTATCAATCTTTTATTTGTTTTTTTATTTTTTTACCCATTAATAATGTTAGTTTTGTAATAATGTTTTCAGTATGAGTGAAGACGATGGTTGAACTAAAATTATACCCAGCATGTGCTGAAACTGTACGTACGTAGTTCAATGACCGGGGGGGTTACACCCGCAGTTTTGCTGAACACGTTCGTCGATGTTTTCACTGACACGGGGGGGTTTCACCCGCATGTGCTGCAACACTGTTGTAATAGTTACACTGCCCCGGGGGGGTTCCCAGCGTGTGCTGCTAATGTTTTGTACGATAGTTACACATGCACGGGGGGGACACCCGCAGTGTGCTGCAAAATGTTCTGTACATAGTTACACATGACACGGGGGGGGGAACAGCAGTGTGTGCTAAAATGTTCTGTACGATAGTTCACATGACCGGGGTTTACACCCCCAGTGTGCGCAACACGTTTTTTGTCGTAGTTCACATGACGGGGGGGGTTTCACAGCAGTGTGCTGCAACACTGTCTGTACGATGTTTCACATGACACGGGGGGTTACACCCGCGTGGCGCAACACTGTACTGTACGATGTTTCAATGACAGGGGTGTTACACCCGCAGTGTGCTGCTACACTGTAGTGAAGTTACCATGAACGGGGGGGTTCCCAGCAGTGTGCTGCAACACTGTACGTACGATAGTTACACAGGGCACGGGGGGGTTCACCGCAGTGTGCTGAAAACTGTACGTAGTAGTTAACAACAGGGGGGGGGGTTCACCCAGGGGTTGCTACATGTTTGTACATAGTTTTCCCGAACGGGGGGGGTTTAACCCCAGTGTGCTGAAACTTATGTACATATTACAACATACACGGGGGGTGTTACCCAGGTTGCTGCTACACTGTAAGTACGATTTTACAATACCGGGGGGGTTTCACCCGCAGTGTGCTGCTCACTGTTCTGTCGATAGTTCCATGACACGGGGGGTTTTCACCGCAGTGTTGGGGGGCAACATTACTGTACGTTTTTACACAGACACGGGGGGTTACACCCGCAGGGGCTGCAAACCTGTATGAGATAGTTAACAGACACGGGGGGGACACCGCAGTGTGTGCAAAACTGTACTGTACGATGTTACACATGACCGGGGGGTTTCACCCGCAGTGTCGCTACACTGTTCTGTACGTGTTACACAGACACGGGGGGTTCTCAAGCAGTGTGCGCAAAACCGTACTGTACGATGTTACACGACACGGGGGGGGGTTTCACCAGCAGTGTGCTGCACACTGTACTGTACGATAGTTAACATGACACGGGGGGTTACACCCGCGTGTGCTGCACACTGTTCTGTACTAGTTACACATGAACGGGGGGGTTACACCCCAGTTGTGCTGCTCACTGTACTGTACGTGTTTTCACATGACACGGGGGGTTACACCCGCAGTGTGCTGCTACACGTCGTACGATATTACACTGCACGGGGGGGGGTTTCACCGCAGTGGCGCTACCTGACTGTACGATAGTTACCATGGGAAAGGGGGGGTTACACCAGCGTGTGCCTACATGTTCTGTCGATGTTCACATGACCGGGGGGGTTACACCAGCAGCGTGCGCTACACTTTCGTCGGTTAACATGACCGGGGGGGGTTCACCCGAGTGTGCGCACACTGTTTTGACGATATTACACATGACACGGGGGGGGTTTCACCCCCAGCGTGCTGCAACACTGTACTGTACGATAGTTACACAGAAAACCGGGGGGGGGTTAAACCCGCAGGTCTGCAAAAACTGTTCTGTACGTAGTTACACATGACACGGGGGGGTTACACCCGCAGTGTGCGCAAAACCTTCTTAGATAGTTACACTGACACGGGGGGTTACACCCGCAGTGTCTGAACACTGTTTCGTCGATAGTTACACATGACACGGGGGGGGTTTCACAGCAGGGGTGCTCAAACTGTTCTGTACGATAGTTACACATGACACGGGGGGGGTTACCCCAGCGTGTGTGCAAAAACTGTACTGACGATTTTACAGACACGGGGGGGTTTCACCAGCGGTTTCTGCAACACTGTACTGACGATAGTTACACATACACGGGGGGGTTTACAGCAGTGTGCTCAACACTGTTTGTACGAAGTTAAAATGACAGGGGGGGGGGTTTCACCAGCTTTTGTGCAAACCCGTTTTGTACGAAGTTTCAATACAGGGGGGGTTTTTACCACGTGTGCGCAAAAACTGTACTGTACGATGTTCCATGACACGGGGGGGTTAAAACCGCAGTGTGTGCTACCTGTCTGTACGATAGTTACACATGACACGGGGGGGTTACACCCGCTGTGCTGCTACACTGTTTGTACGATATTACACTGGGACACGGGGGGGTTAACCAGCAAGTGGGGCCCCGCTACACTGCTCTGTTTAGATAGTTTTTAAAATGACACGGGGGGTTACACCCGCAGTGTGCGCAACACTGTTTGTACATATTCACATGACACGGGGGGGGGGTTTAACCCGCGTGTGTGCTTTTCACGCTCGTCGATAGTTAAATGACCACGGGGGGGGGGGTACACCCCGGGGTGTGTACACTTTTTACAATAGTTTTCACATACACGGGGGGTTACACAAGCAGTGGCTGACACTGTTCTGTACGATAGTTACACATGACAAGGGGGGGTTTCATAACCGCAGTGTTCTGCAACACTGTTCTATACAAAGTTACACTACCGGGGGGTACCCAGCAGTGTGCGTACAGCTCTGTTCAAGTAACGACACGGGGTGTTTCCCAGCGTGGCTGCTACACTGTTCTGTACGATTTACACATGATCGGGGGGGTTACACCCGCTTGCTGCAACACTGTTCTGTCGATAGTTCACTGAACGGGGGGGTTTCACCAGAGTGTGCGCAACACTGTTCGTACGAAGTTAAAATGACACTGGTGGTTACACCCGCGTGTGCTGCAAAATGTTCGAGGGGGGGTTGTTAACATGACACGGGGTGGTTACCCAGAGTGGCTGACACTGTTTTTTACGAAGTTAACATGGGCCGGGGGGGGGGACACCACGTGTGTCTCACTTACGTACGATAGTTACACATGAAGGGGGGGGTTACACCGCGTGTGCTCAACACTGTACTGTACGATAGTTTCACATGACAGGGGGGGTTTAAACCGCAGTGTGCTGCACACTGTTCTGTACGATAGTTTCACTGACACGGGGGGGGTTTTCCCAGCAGCGTGCGCAACACTGTACTGTACGATGTTTCCATGACAGGGGGGGCTTATACCAGCAGTGTGGCTACACTGTTCTGTAAAGTTACACAGGGCCGGGGGGGTTACACCCGCATGTGCTGTACATGTTTCTGTACTAGGACACATGACACGGGGGGTTATACACCGCATGTGCTGTACATGTTCTGCATAGTTTCACATGACACGGGGGGGTTAAACCGCAGTGTGCTGTACACTTTCTGTTTCGATAGTTTTCACATGAACGGGGGGGTTACCCACAGTTTGGTGCTACACTGTTCTGTCGATAGTTTTCAATGATACAGGGGGGGTTTCATGCACCGCAGTGTTGGGGACATGTTTTTGTTTGATAGTTAACATGCACGGGGTGGCTTACACCAGCAGTGTGCTGCTCATGTTCTGTACGGTACACTGGCACTCTGGGGGCATACACCCGCAGTGTGCGCTACACGTTTTTGTACGATAGTTACAAGACCCGGGGGGTTCGCCCGCGTGTCTGAAAATGTTCTTACGATGTTCACATACACGGGGGTTACACCAGCATGGTGCTACACTGTTCTGTACGATAGTTACAAGACACGGGGGGGGTTACCCAGCAGGGGGTCGCTACACTGTTCTTCGATAGTTACACTGGGGAGGGGGGTTACGCCAGAGTGTGCGCTACACTTTCTGTAGTTTGTTACAATGACCGGGGGTTACGCCGCAGTGTGCGCTACACTGTTCTGTACGATGTTCGCCGGGGGGGGTTTCACCAGCATTGTGTGTACAAGTTTGTATGATAGTTCACATGAAGGGGGGGGTTCACCAGCTTGTGCTCACACGTTCTGTACGATAGTTACCTGGGCACGGGGGCACATACCCGGTATTTTATTAAATTCGTAGTGTCTTGAGGCAGGGGAGACTTCAGTTGTGTCATTGAGAGCAGGTAGACTTCAGTTGTGTCATTGAGAGCAGGTAGACTTCAGTTGTGTCATTGAGAGCAGGTAGACTTCAGTTGTGTCATTGAGAGCAGGTAGACTTCAGTTGTGCATTGAGAGCGTAGACTTCGGGTTGTGTCATTGAGGCAGGTAGACTTCAGTTTTGTTAAATGAGAGCGGTAGCTTCAGTATGTCAGAGAGAGGTTGACTTTGGGTTTTGTCATTGGGGGCAGGTAGACTTCAGTTATGTCATTGAGAGCAGGTAGACTTCAGTTGTGTCATTGAGAGCAGGTAGACTTCAGTTGTGTCATTGAGAGCAGGTAGACTTCAGTTGTGTCATTGAGAGCAGGTAGACTTCACTTGTGTCATTGAGAGCAGGTAGACTTTGTTTTGTCTGAGGCGGTAGATTCCTTTTTCATTTAGAGGGAGACTTCACTTTTTTTTTGGAAAAGGTAGACTTCAGTTGTGTCTTGAAGCAGGTAGGGGCTTCACTTGTTCAAATTGAGAGGAGGTTTTGACTTCCTTGTGTCATTGAGAGCAGGTGACTTCGTTGTGTCATTGAAGGGAGGTAGACTTCAGTTGTGTCTTTAGAGCAGGTAACTTTGTTATTCATTTAGAGAGGGAGACTTCAATTGGTTTATGAGAGCAGGGAGAATTAGTTATGTCATTTAGAGCGGGAGACCAATTGTGTATGGAGCAGTAGACTTCAGTTTTGTCATTGAAGCAGGTAGACTTCAGTTATGTCATTGAGACACTAGCTTCAGTTATTCATTTAGAGCGGGACTTCGTTATTCATTGAGACAGGTAGACTTCATTATGTCATTTAGAGCAGGTAGTTCAGTTATGTATTTAGAGCAAGTGACTTCGTTATGTCATTGAGAGCAGGTAGACTTCGTTTGTCATTGAGAGCAGGTAACTTGTTTGTATTGAGAGCAGGGAGACTTCAGTTTGTCAGGAGCCGCAACTTCACTTGTGTCAGAAAGGGAGGTAGATTTACTGTGTCATTGAGAGCAGTAGACTTCAGTTGTGTTGGAAACGGTAACTTAGTTTTTGTCATGGGCAGGTAGGACTTCACTTGGTCATTGAAGCAGGTAGACTTCATTGTGTCATTGAGAGCAGGTTTGAATTCAGTTGGTCATGAAGCAGGTAGACTTCACTTGTGTCATTGAGAGCAGGTAAATTCTTGTGTCATTGAGAGCGGACTTTAGTTTGTATTGGAGGGTAGACCACTTGGTATTGAGGCAGGAGACTTTCACTTTTCTTTGGGGAGGTAGACTTCATTGTGTCATTGAGGAGGTAGCTTCACTTGTTCTTTAGAAGGGAGACTTTAGTTTTGTCATTGAGAGCAGGTAGACTTTGTTGTTCATTGAGAGAGGTAGACTTCAGTTAGTCATTTAGAGAAGGGGAGACTTCAAAATTTTGTCTTGAAGCAGGTAGACTTCATTTTGTCATTGGAGCAGGTTGACTTCAGTTATTCATTGAGACAGGGGGATCATTTTTGTCATTGAGAGCAGGGGACTTCAATTGGTCATTGAGAGCAGGTAGACTTTAGTATGTCTTGAGGCGGTAGGGGCTTCGTTAGTCATTGAGAGAGGAGACTTCGTTATTTTGAGAGCAGGTAATTCAGTTATGTCTTGAGAGCGGTAGGGCTTCATTATGTCATTGAGAGCAGGTAGATTCAATTGTGTATGAGGCAGGGAGTTCAGTTATGTCTTGAGAGCAGGTAGACTTCAAATTTTGCATTGAGAGCAGGTAGACTTCAGTTATGTCATTAGGCAGTAGACTTCAGTTTGTCATTTGGGGCAGGTAGACTTAGTTATGTCATTAAGCAGGTAGACTTCAGTTTTGTATTTGGGGCAGGAGACTTCAATTGTGTCATTGAGAGCGGTAGATTCAGTTAGTCATTGAGGCAGGGAGCTTCAGTTATGTCATTTAGAACGGTAGACTTTTAGTTATGTATTGAGAGCAGGTAATTCAGTTTTGTCATTGGAGCGGTAGATTTAGTTATGTCATTGAGAAGCTAGACTTCAGTTATGTCATTGAAAGCAGGGAGATTCAGTTATGTCATTTAGAGCAGTGACTTCAGTTTTGTCATTGAAGCAGGGAGACTTCGTTTGTCATTTGAGAGCAGGGTAGACTTCAGTTATGTCATTGGAGCAGCTAGATTCAGTTATGTCATTTTAAACGGTAACTTCAATTTTGTCTTGAGAAACAGTGACTTCAATTGTGTCTTTTAAGAGGGAGACTTTAATTTTTGTCATTAGAGCGGGAGACTTTAGTTATGTCATTGGAAACAGGTAGATTTTAGTTTTTTTATTGAGAGTAGGGAGACTTTAGTTTGTCAACCGAGCGGGGGACTTTAGTTGTCAGTCCGTGGGGGGTTTCCCCTGGTGCCCCACAGGTGGGAGACTTCAGTGCCCCAGTCCAGGTGGGAGACTTCAATA
The DNA here is from genome assembly GCF_026875155.1 of Cherax quadricarinatus. Lineage (NCBI taxonomy): Eukaryota > Metazoa > Arthropoda > Malacostraca > Decapoda > Parastacidae > Cherax > Cherax quadricarinatus. The sequence goes on from NC_069430.1 coordinate 4,268,269, forward strand.
GTGCCGTCACAGCGGGGGGGGCTTCAATAGTGTTTAACCCCGGGTGGGTCAGTGGGGTATTTTCAAAATTTCCCTTTCACTCAGTGAAAACACCACGGTGTTTGAGCTAGTCAAAATTTTCGTTTTTTGACGGTCCCGAGTGAAAGGGCGAAGAAATATTCGCGTCAAACCCCTAAAATGCGATATTATTTTAAAAACCCCCTTAAAGGAAAAAAAATTCCGTGAGGGTGAAGAGAAAAAAAAGATTATTTTGAAAAGTAGAAGCCTCGACCAGTGTTCCATAATACTGTTACGGTTATGATGCCGCCCCGACCCGTGTTCCCCTACTACTGTTAATGGTTATGGTGCCTTGCCTCGACCCGTGTTCCCTTCTACTGTTATGGTTATGATGCCTTGCCTCGCAGTGTTCCCTAATACTGTTACGGTTATGATGCCAGCCCGACCAGTGTTCCCATAATTTTTGTTATGGTTATGATGTTGCCTCGACAGTGTTCCCTAACTTTTTGTTTTTTGGTTAGTGCCTTGCCTGCCGTGTTCCCATAAAATACTGTTACTGGTTATGGTGCCTTGCCCCGACCAGTGGTTTCCCATAACTACTGTTTTCTGGTTATGATGCCATCCCGACCATGTTCCCATAATACTGTTTCGGTTTTGTGCCTTTCCCGACCCGTGTTCCCCTAACATTTACTGGTTTTTATGCCTTGCCCCGACCCGTGTTCCCATAATACTGTTTTCTGGTTATGATGCCTTGCCTCGACCATTTCCCTAACTATGTTATGGGTTTTGATGCCTTGCCCCGCCAGGTTCCCCTAATATGTTATGGTTATGTCCTTGCCTCACCCTTTTCCCATAATATGTTTGGGTTTGATGCCTTGCCTCGACCAGTGTTCCCCTAACTACTGTTTGGGGATGATGCCATGCCTCGACCGTGTTTCCCCTAACTAGTTACTGGTTATGAGCCCTGCTCGCCAGTGTTCCCCTAACTTCTGTTACGGGTTTGATGCCTTCCTCGACCAGTGTTTCCATAACTACTGTTACTGGTTTGATGCCTGCCTGACCAGTGTTTCCCCCAAAAAACGTTACTGTTTTGATGCCTTCCTCGACCAGTGTTCCCCCTAACACTGTTTTGGGTTTTGTGCCTTTCCTCGCCATGTTCCATAACTTGTTACTGGTTATGATCCATGCCCCGCCGTGTTCCCATAACACTGTTACTGGGTTTTGATGCCCGCCCCGACTTTTCCCATAAATACTGGTATGGTTTGAGACTTGCCTCGACCAGGTTCCCAAAACTATGTTATGGGTTTGATGCTTTCCTCGCCCGTGTTCCCTAATACTGTTTGGGTTTTGAGCCATGCCTCGACCAGGTTCCCGTACTCTGTTACGGTTTTGGTGCCTTGCCTGACCCTGTTCCATCTACTGTTTTGGTTATGATGCCTTGCCTCGACCAGTGTTCCCATAACTACTGTTACTGGTTATGGTGCCTTGCCTCGACCAGTGTTCCCATAACTACTGTTACTGGTTATGATGCCATGCCTCGACCAGTGTTCCCATAACTCCTGTTACTGGTTATGATGCCTTGCCTCGCCAGGGGTTCCCCCTAACTTGTTAGGATGTGCCCTTTCCTGACCAGTGTTCCCATAATACTGTTAGGTTATGATGCCTTGCCTCGACCGTGTTCCCCTAATATGTTACTGGGTTATGATCCATCCTCGACCAGTGTTCCCCTAATCTGTTACTGGGTTTTGATGCCCGCCCCGACCAGTGTTCCCATAATACTGTTACTGGTTATGTGCCTTCCTGCCCCCGGTTCCCATAACTACTGTTACTGGTTAGATGCCTTGCCTCGACCATGTTCCTAAATATGTTATGGTTTGGGGCCTTGCCCCGACCCGTGTTCCCCTAACTACTGTTAGGGGTTTGATGCTTGCCTCGACCGTGTTCCCCTAACTACGTTACTGGTTTTTGGTCCTTGCCTGACCAGTGTTCCCATAATTCTGTTACTGGTTTGGGGCCTTGCCCCGACGTGTTCCCTAATATGTTTTGGTTATGATGCATGCCCCCGACCAGTGTTCCTTAAATACTGTTTCTGGTTATGAGCCTTGCCTGACCCGTGTTCCCCTAAATATGTTAGGGTTTTTAAAGCCTTCCTCGACCGTGTTCCCCCTAAACTGTTAGGTTTTGGTGCCTTGCCTCGACCAGTGTTCCCAAACTATGTTCTGGGTTTTGATCCTTGCCTCGACCTGTTCCCCTAAAATACTGTTACTGTTTATGCCATGCCCGACCAGTTTCCCATAACTCTGTTACGGTTTTGAGCCTTGCTCGACCCTGTTCCCATAAATAGTTTCGGGTTTTGATGCCTTGCCTCGACCGTGCCCATAAATACTGTTACGGTTTGGGCCTTGCCTCGGGCCGTGTTCCCCTAACATGTTACTGGTTATGATGCCATGCCCGACCAGTGTTCCCCTAATACTGTTACTGGTTTGTTCTTCCCCACCCGTGTTCCATAATACTGTTTCTGGTTATGTTTTTTTGCCTCGACCAGTGTTTTCCCTAACTACTGTTATGGTTTGAGCCTTGCCCCGCCCCGTGTTCCAAACTATGTTTTGGGTTTTTGGCCCCTTTCCCCGCCGTGTTTCCCCAAATCTGTTTTTGGTTATGATGCTTCCCGACCAGTGTTCCCCAAAAATACTGTTTTCTGGTTTGATGCCCTTTCCTCGACCCGGGGTTCCCCTAATACTGTTTTGGTTATGATGCCCTGCCTCACCAGGTTCCTAAAAACTGTTACTGGTTATGAGCCCGCCTCGACAGTGTTCCCTAAACGTTTCGGTTATGATGCCTTGCCCCGCCAGTGTTCCCAAAACTTAAAAGTTTTTGGTTATATGCCCCTCGACCAGTTTCCCATAACACGTTAAGGTTATGATGCCTTTCCTGACCGGTTCCCCTAACTACTGTTATGGTTTGATGCCTTGCTCGACCCGTGTTCCCATAATACTGTTATGGTTATGATGCCATGGGCCCCGACCCGTGTTCCATAAATATGTTTTTGGTTTAGATGCCTTGCCTCGACCGTGTTCCTAACTATGTTACGGTTTTGATGCCTTCCCCGACCGTGTTCCCCTAACTACTGTTATGGTTTTTTGGGCCCTTTCTCGACCCGTGTTCCCCTAAAATTGTCTGGTTATGTGCCATGCCTGACCAATTTCCCAAACTATGTTTTGGTTTTGATGCCATGCTCACCAGTGTTCCCCAAAAATTGTTTTGGTTATGATGACAGCCTGACCCTGTTCCCCTAATACTGTTATGGTTAGAGCCTTGCCCCGCCATGTTCCCCTAATACTGTTACTGGGTTTTGATGCCATGCCTCGCCAGTGTTCCATAACTACTGTTATGGTTAGATGCCTGCCTGACCGTGTTCCCGTAACTACGTTTCTGGGTTTTGGTGCCTTGCCTCGACCAGTGTTCCCCTAATACGTTTCGGTTATGTCCATGCCCGACCAGTGTTCCCTAAACGTTGGTTATGATGCCCTTTCCTGACCGTGTTCCCTAATACTGTTACTGGTTTTGTGCTTCCCCACCGTGTTCCCATAATACTGTTACTGGGTTTTGGTGCCTTCCCCGACCCCGGTTCCCTAACTACTGTACTGGTTTTGAGCCTTGCCCCGACCAGGTTCCCATAACTACTGTTTTGGTTATGGGCCTTGCCTCGACCCGTGTTTCCCCTAATTATGTTTCTGGGTTTTGGTGCCTTTCCCGCCCAGTGTTCCCATAACAGTTTTGGTTTGAGCCATGCCTCGCCCGTGTTCCATAAATGTTACTGGGTTTTGATGCCTTGCCCCGACATGTTCCCATAATCTGTTATGTTTTATGCCTTGCCTCGCCGTTTCCTAACTACTGTTATGGGTTTGCGCCCCTTGGGGGGGGCACAGGTTTCCCCTAACTATGTTATGGTTATGAGCCTTGCCTCGACCCGGTTCCCCTAATACTGTTACTGGTTATGGTGCCTTTCTCGACCCGTGTTCCTTGACTCGTTATGGGTTTTGGGGCCTTGCCTCGACCAGTGTTCCATAACTCGTTTTGGTTATGATGCCCTGCCTCGACCCGTGTTCCATAACTACTGTTACGGGTTTTGTGCCTTGCCTGACCATGTTCCCATAAAAACTGTTTTGGTTAGAGCCCTTGCCTCCCAGTGTTCCCATAAAAGTTATGGTTTGATGCCCTTTCCTCGACTGTTCCCATAAATATGTTTGGTTATGATGCCCTGCCTCGACTAATGTTTCCCCCCTAACTACGTTTCGGTTATGATGCCTGCCTCGACCAGTGTTCCCCTAAATACTGTTAGGTTATATGCCTTCCTCGACCCGTGTTCCCTAACATGTTAAGGTTATGATGCTTGCCTCGACCAGTGTTCCCATAACTACTGTTACTGGTTATGGTGCCTTGCCTCGACCAGTGTTCCCATAACTACTGTTACTGGTTATGATGCCTTGCCTCGACCAGTGTTCCCATAACTACGTTCGGTTTGGTGCCTTGCCTCGCCATGTTCCAAACTACTGTTTTCTGGTTTGGTGCCTTGCCCCACCAGTGTTCCATAACTATGTTCTGGGTTTTAAAGCAGCCTCGCCGTGTTCCATAACTACTGTTACTGGTTATGATGCCTTGCCTCGACCAGTGTTCCCATAACTACTGTTACTGGTTATGATGCCTTGCCTCGACCAGTGTTCCCATAACTACTGTTACTGGTTATGATGCCTTGCCTCGACCAGTGTTCCCATAAATATGTTACGGTTTTATGCCCCAACAAGAAATTGTGGGTCTAAAAGTGAAAGGGAAACGAAGAAGTCAGTAAGTTCAGGGGAGCACAGTAAGTCAGGGCTGCACGTAAGATCAGGGCCAGCACAGTAAGATCAGGGCCGCACATAAGATCAGGGCTCACCCCCAGTAAGACAGGGGTCAGCCAGTAAAAATCAGGGGTCAACACAGTAAAATCAGGACTCAGCACAGTAAGTCAGGCTGCACGAAGACAGGGGTCAGCACAGTAAGATCAGGGGTCAGCACAGTAAGATCGGCTCAGCAAGTAAAATCAGGGCTCAGCCAGTAAAACGGGCTCAGCACAGTAAGATCAGGGGCCCACGTAAAATCAGGGCTCAGACGTAAAAACAGGGGTCGCACAGTAAAATCGGGGGCAGCACAGTAAAAATAGGGCTCAGCACGTAAGATCGGGCTCCGCCAGTAAGACGGGTCACACAGTAAACAGGCTCAGCACAGTAAAATCAGGTCGCCTAAAATCAGGATCAGACAGTAAAACAGGGTAGCACAGAAGATCAGGCTCAGACAGTAAAATCAGGGTCGCACGTAAATCGGCTCCACAGTAAGTCAGGGCTCGCCAGTAAGATCAGGGCTCAGCACAGTAAGATCGGACTCAGCCAGTAAGATCGGTCAACGTAAGATCAGGGCTGCCAGTAAGACAGGGTCAGCACGTAAATCATACTCAGCACAGAAGATCGGGGTCAGCACAGTAAGATCAGGACTCGCACGGTAAGATCAAGGGTCAGCAAGTAGACGGGTCACACGGGGAAGATTAAAGGGGGTCAGCACAAAAAATCGGGGCTCAGAAAAAGTAAAATCAGGGTCAGACGTAAGATCAGGGTCAGCACAGTAAAATCAGGGCTCCACAGTAAAAAAAGGCTCGCACAGTAAATCCCGGGGTCAGCACGTAAGTCAGGACCGCAAAAGTAAGACAGGGCTCAGCACAGTAAGACAGGGTCAGCACGTAAGTCAGGGTCAGCACGTAAGATCAAGGGGCAGCACTAAGATCAGGGCCCGACGGTAAATCAGGGCTCCGCACAGTAAAATCAGGGGTCAGAACAGTAAGATCAGGGTCAGCAAGTAAAACAGGGTCACACAGTAAGATCAGGTCAGCACGTAAAAACAGGCTCAACAAGTAAATCAGGGCCCCACGTAGCAGGACTAGCACAGTAAGATCGGGCTCAGCACGTAAGTCAGGGCTCGCAATTAAATCGGGTCAGCACAGTAAGATCAGGGCTCAGACAGTAGATCAGGACTCAGCCAGTAAGACAGGTCAGACAGTAATTCAGGGGTCGACAGTAAGACAGGGCCAGCACAGTAAGATCAGGGCTCAGCACAGTAAAATCAGGCTCAGCACAGTAATATCAGGGCTCAGCACAGTAAGATCAGGGCTCAGCACAGTAAGATCAGGGCTCAGCACAGTAAGATCAGGGCTCAGCACAGTAAGATCAGGGCTCAGCACAGTAAGATCAGGGCTCAGCACAGTAAGATCAGGGCTCAGCACAGTAAGATCAGGGCTCAGCACAGTAAGATCAGGGCCCCGCACAGTAAGACGGGTCAGCCAGTAAAATCAGGGCCCGCCAGTAAAAAGGGCTCAGCACAGTAAATCAGGACTCGCACAGTAGTCAGGGTCAGACAGTAAAATCAGGGGGCAGCACAGTAAGACAGGACTCGGGACGTAAAATCAGGGTCGCACAGTAAATCAGGGCTCACACAGTAAGATCAGGGCTAGCCAAAAAATTTCCCAAAATCTTGATAAAAAAATCTGCTCTTTAAAAAAACAAGAAAAAAAATTTGAGATACCCCAAATAGATACAGATAGTCCAGTAGTATTGCCCTTTTTGTCTTTTATTTTTTTTTTAAGTGAAAATACTTTTAAAAAATTTATTTTTAAAAAAAATAAATAAGTTTGAGATTATTATTATTAAATCAAGGGGAAGCGCTAAACCCGGGGTTATACGGCCCGGGGGGGGGGTTGGAAGGCATTCAGGGTTAATTTCGGGGGGAATGGGGCACAATCCCAAATTCCCCAATCAAGGCCCTCACAACATCGGAACTTTCCTTGAGGGGGAACAAGTTGAGAGAGAGGCTTGTTGGGGCGACATATTATTTATGTGTCTTTGCGAACAGTATATTGAGATTTTGTATTAACAACACTGGGATGTAGTACGATGATAACCTCTGTTATACCTGGGTATTATGGTCCAACTTAACATTATTGTCTTACTGACTACTAACCTCTGTTATACCTGGGTATTATGGTCCAACTTAACATTATTGTCTTACTGACTACTAACCTCTGTTATACCTGGGTATTATGGTCCAACTTAACATTATTGTCTTACTGACTACTAACCTCTGTTATAACCTGGGTATTATGGTCCAACTTAACATTATTGTCTTACTGACTACTAACCTCTGTTATACCTGGGTATTATGTCCAACTTAACATTATTGTCTTACTGACTACTAACCTCTGTTATACCTGGGTATTATGGTCCAACTTAACATTATTGTCTTACTGACTACTAACCTCTGTTATACCTGGGTATTATGGTCCAACTTAACATTATTGTCTTACTGACTACTAACCTCTGTTATACCTGGGTATTATGGTCCAACTTAACATTATTGTCTTACTGACTACTAACCTCTGTATACCTGGGTATTATGGTCCAACTTAACATTATTGTCTTACTGACTACTAACCTCTGTTATACCTGGGTATTATGGTCCAACTTAACATTATTGTCTTACTGACTACTAACCTCTGTTATACCTGGTATTATGGTCCAACTTAACATTATTGTCTTACTGACTACTAACCTCTGTTATACCTGGGTATTATGGTCCAACTAACATTATTGTTCTTACTGACTACTAACCTCTGTTATACCTGGGTATTATGGTCCAACTTAACATTATTGTCTTACTGACTACTAACCTCTGTTATACCTGGGTATTATGGTCCAACTTAACATTATTGTCTTACTGACTACTAACCTCTGTTATACCTGGGTATTATGTCCAACTTAACATTATTGTCTTACTGACTACTAACCTCTGTTATACCTGGGTATTATGGTCCAACTTAACATTATTGTCTTACTGACTACTAACCTCTGTTATACCTGGGTATTATGGTCCAACTTAACATTATTGTCTTACTGACTACTAACCTCTGTTATACCGGGTATTATGATCCAACTTAACATTATTGTCTTACTGACTACTAACCCTGTTATACCTGGGTATTATGGTCCAACTTAACATTATTGTCTTACTGACTACTAACTCTGTTATACCTGGGTATTATGGTCCAACTTAACATTATTGTCTTACTGACTACTAACCTCTGTTATACCTGGGTATTATGGTCCAACTTAACATTATTGTCTTACTGACTACTAACCTCTGTTATACCTGGGTATTATGGTCCAACTTAACATTATTGTCTTACTGACTACTAACCTCTGTTATACCTGGGTATTATGGTCCAACTTAACATTATTGTCTTACTGACTACTAACCTCTGTTATTACCTGGGTATTATGGTCCAACTTAACATTATTGTCTTACTGACTACTAACCTCTGTTATAACCTGGGTATTATGGTCCAACTTAACATTATTGTCTTACTGACTACTAACCTCTGTTATACCTGGGTATTATGGTCCAACTTAACATTATTTGTCTTACTGACTACTAACCTCTGTTATACCTGGGTATTATGGTCCAACTTAACATTATTGTCTTACTGACTACTAACCTCTGTTATAACCTGGGTATTATGGTCCAACTTAACATTATTGTCTTACTGACTACTAACCTCTGTTATACCTGGGTATTATGGTCCAACTTAACATTATTGTCTTACTGACTACTAACCTCTGTTATACCTGGGTATTATGGTCCAACTTAACATTATTGTCTTACTGACTACTAACCTCTGTTATACCTGGGTATTATGGCCAACTTAACATTATTGTCTTACTGACTACTAACTCTGTTATACCTGGGTATTAGGTCCAACTTAACATTATTGTCTTACTGACTACTAACCTCTGTTATACCTGGGTATTATGGTCCAACTTAACATTATTGTCTTACTGACTACTAACCTCTGTTATACCTGGTATTATGGTCCAACTTAACATTATTGTCTTTATGACTACTAACCTCTGTTATACCTGGGTATTATGGTCCAACTTAACATTATTGTCTTACTGACTACTAACCTCTGTTATACTGGGTATTATGGTCCAACTTAACATTATTGTCTTACTGACTACTAACCTCTGTTATACCTGGGTATTATGGTCCAACTTAACATTATTGTCTTACTGACTACTAACCTCTGTTATACCTGGGTTATTATGGTCCACTTAACATTATTGTCTTACTGACTACTAACCTCTGTTATACCTGGGTATTATGGTCCAACTTAACATTATTGTCTTACTGACTACTAACCTCTGTTATACCTGGGTATTATGGTCCAACTTAACATTATTGTCTTACTGACTACTAACCTCTGTTATACCTGGGTATTAATGGTCCAACTTAACATTATTGTCTTACTGACTACTAACCTTGTTTATACCTGGGTATTATGGTCCAACTTAACATTATTGTCTTACTGACTACTAACCTCTGTTATACCTGGGTATTATGGTCCAACTTAACATTATTGTCTTACTGACTACTAACCTCTGTTATACCTGGTATTATGGTCCAACTTAACATTATTGTCTTACTGACTACTAACCTCTGTTATACCTGGGTATTATGGTCCAACTTAACATTATTGTCTTACTGACTACTAACCTCTGTTATACCTGGGTATTATGGTCCAACTTAACATTATTGTCTTACTGACTACTAACCTCTGTTATACCTGGGTATTATGGTCCAACTTAACATTATTGTCTTACTGACTACTAACCTCTGTTATACCTGGGTATTATGGTCCAACTTAACATTATTGTCTTACTGACTACTAACCTCATGTTATACCTGGGTATTATGGTCCAACTTAACATTATTGTCTTACTGACTACTAACCTCTGTTATACCTGGGTATTATGGTCCAACTTAACATTATTGTCTTACTGACTACTAACCTCTGTTATACCTGGGTATTATGGTCCAACTTAACATTATTGTCTTACTGACTACTAACCTCTGTTATACCTGGGTATTATGGTCCAACTTAACATTATTGTCTTACTGACTACTAACCTCTGTTATACCTGGGTATTATGGTCCAACTTAACATTATTGTCTTACTGACTACTAACCTCTGTTATACCTGGGTATTATGGTCCAACTTACATTATTGTCTTACTGACTACTAACCTCTGTTATACCTGGGTATTATGGTCCAACTTAACATTATTGTCTTACTGACTACTAACCTCTGTTATACCTGGGTATTATGGTCCAACTTAACATTATTGTCTTACTGACTACTAACCTCTGTTATACCTGGGTATTATGGTCCAACTTAACATTATTGTCTTACTGACTACTAACCTCTGTTATACCTGGGTATTATGGTCCAACTTAACATTATTGTCTTACTGACTACTAACCTCTGTTATACCTGGGTATTATGGTCCAACTTAACATTATTGTCTTACTGACTACTTAACATTATGAATTATATCATAGTTGTACAGTACATTATTAATTATATCATAGTTGTACAGTACATTATTAATTATATCATAGTTGTACAGTAGATTATTAATTATATCATAGTTGTACAGTAGATTATTAATTATATCATAGTTGTACAGTAGGATAGTAATTATATCATAGTTGTACAGTAGATTATTAATTATATCATAGTTGTACAGTAGATTATTAATTATATTATAGTTGTACAGTAGATTATTAATTATATCATAGTTGTACAGTAGATTATTAATTATATCATAGTTGTACAGTAGATTATTAATTATATCATAGTTGTACAGTAGATTATTAATTATATCATAGTTGTACAGTAGATTATTAATTATAAATGAATCTAGTTTATATAAGACAAAATATATATTCATATATTAAAAAAATGCTTTTGTGAAAACAATGATTCAATTATATTCCTGTTAACAATGAATAAAAAGTTCAAAGTAATTGTTGAAGTTATGACGTGGGAATAACATAGTGAGTATGTCAGTACTGAGTATTTTGTGTTTAGTCTAGGGTGACTAAGTGGCTTTTGAGAAGAGTCTTAAATTTATTTTCAGACTGGGTTACTTTAATATCTTCTTGTAATGAATTCCATATTTTGGGGCCCTTTATGTGCATAGAGTTTTTACACAGTGTGATATGGACATGAGGTATATCAAAAAGAGATCTGTGTCTTGTGTTGTGGTCATGTGTCCTGTTTAGGTTGGTGAGGAAAAGTTTGAGTGGGGGGTTTATATTTGTGTGTATTGTTCTGTGTATATAGTAGGCACATGAATAAGTATGGATGTTCTTAATGGTGAGCAGATTCAGACTTTTGAAAATTGGTGGAGTATGCTGGCGGGAGTGGGAATTTGTTATAATTCTTACTGCTGCCTTTTGCTGAGTTAATAGGGGTTTTAGGTGATTGGATGTTGTTGACCCCCATGCACAAATTCCATATGTAAGATAAGAGTATATGAGTGTATGGTACAGTGCCAGGAGAGCTGATTGTGGAACGTAGTACCTTGTCTTTGATAGTATGCCTACAGTCTTGGAGATTTTCTTGGTGATTTGTTGTATGTGTGTCTGGAACTTAAGGCTACTGTCAAGGTGGATACCTAGGAATTTTCCCTCTGTGAGTCTTGTGACTGATGATCCATTTAGCGTAATGTTAATTAGATCATTTGCAGCTTTGTTTCCTAACTGAATGAAATAGATTTTATCAGTATTCAGGGTAAGTTTATTAGACATCATCCAAGCAGATATTTTGTGCAATTCGGCATTGACAGTGTTTGCTAGTATGACTGTGTTTGGGCGGGAGAAGACGTATGTTGTATCATCTGCAAATAATATGGGTTTGAGTAGCTGTGATGCATTCAGTAGATCATTGATGTAGATGAGAAAGAGAAGTGGTCCAAGGACACTTCCTTGTGGGACTCCTACTGTGATTGGTTGGGTGGACGAGTTTGCATCATTTGCATACACATATTGAGTTCTGTTACTAAGGTATGACTTTAGGTATTTTAGGGAGTGGCCTCTGATACCATAGTGCGTTAATTTGGAGTACAGTAGTTCATGGTCGACTGTATCGAAAGCTTTACGTAAACCAATGAAAATGCCCATCGGGACTTCTTTCTTTTCAAGTGCGGTATATATTAGTTCTAGCATGTGTATGATATCATCATTTGTGTTTTTATTATTCCTGAATCCAAACTGACAAGGGTTTAATATGTTGTGTGAGACGAGGTAGCAATAGATCCGTCTATGAATTAATTTTTCAAAGATTTTAGAGAGCAGTGGTAAGTTAGATATTGGTCTCTAATTATTCAAGTCAGCTTGGTCACCTCCTTTATGGATCGGAGTGACCCTCACTATTTTGAGGATTGTTGGGAAGGTAGATGATTCAATGGATTTGTTAAAGAGCGTTGCAATAATTGGTGACAATACTTGAGAAGCTTTTTTGTACATAAAAGTAGGCAAGTTGTTTATGTCTCCTGCCTTGTTTTTAAGGGTGTTGATGAGCGAGACTTCTGGTGGGTTGGTTGGAGCTAGGAATAACATATTTGGGTAGGTTCCTGCGAGGTAGTCTGATGGACGGGTGTTTGACCTTGGTATTTTGCTCGCTAGATTTTTTTCCTATTGTGGAGAAGAAAACATTGAGTCTGTTAGGTGTTTCAGTTGGTGTGAGTAGGAGTTGGTCTGATTTTCTTAATTTGATTGTTTTGTTTTTGGATAACTTTTTAGTTCCAAGAATTTCAGATAGAGTTTTCCAGTTTTTTTTCAGATCACCTTTGATGTTATGTAGTCTGTTTTTATAATACAATTTTTTTGACCTTCTTATCAGGCTGGTAAGTGCTGACGAGTAACGTTTAGACTGTTCTCTAGTTATTTGACCCATTCTGTACTGTTTTTATATTTGTGCTTTGTGTTAATGGATTTGAGGATGCTGTGTGTTAGCCAGGGATTATTCAGTCTCTTTGCTGTGATGTGTTTAGTTTTTTGGGAGCAATGTTTGTTGTAGAGGCAATGGGCTTTTTTTTAGAAAATTTTTTATACATTAATTTATGTCTGTATATGTTTCGAGGTCATTTTGTCAGTGGATGTTATTCATAGCTGCTATAAAGGTGTTAACAACTGTCTCGTTATGTAGTCTGAAGGTAACTTTATTGAAGTATTGTCGTAAGTCATTTAACGACTGATAAAGTATTGATGTGCAGTTATATAGTGATCTTAACTTGTGGATTATAACTATCTTGAGAACAATCCCCAGTGTATAATAGATGGTGTATAATAGATAGTGTATAATAGATGGTGTAATATATGGGTGTTATATATGGTCAAACAACACTAGTGAATTATTGCCAGATATTGGCAGAGATATGAAGTAAACAACCACTGGGCTGCAAACAATTATAAATAACAATATAAAAAAATGTTATCAGTGGGTGTGAGTCTGGGAAGAATAATAAAGTGAAGATATTTAAGTGCCCAGGAAGACATTGTTTGTGTTCCATCTTGATGAAGTAATTTAAGAGAAAATGGGATAAGTGACCTGACTTACCAGATGAGAAGTGTTCCCCCACTATGTTCCCTACCCCCACACCCCACCCAGGACCCCACAGCCCACCCAGCCCACCCAGGACCCCACAGCCCACCAGCCCACCCAGCACCTACTACCCACCATACCCCACACCCCCACCCAGGACCCCACAGCCCACCCAGCCCACCCAGAACCCCACAGCCCCACACCAGCCCACCCAGCACCTACCACCCACCACCCATAAACCGCCACCACCCATAAACCACCCACCACCATAAACCACCCACCACCCATAAACCACCCACCACCCATAAACCACCCACCACCATAAACCGCCCACCACCCATAAACCACCCACCACCCATAAACTACCCACCACCCATAAACTACCCACCACCCATAACTACCCACCACCCATAAACCACCCACCACCCATAAACCCACCACCCACAAACCACCCACCACCCATAAACTACCCACCACCCATAAACCACCACCACCCATAAACTACCCACCACCCACAAACTACCCACCACCCACAAACTACCACACCCATGAACTACCCAACACCCATGAACTACCCACCACCCATGAACTACCCACCACCCATGAACTACCCACCACCCATTAACCACCCACCCTCCACTCCACCTTTGCCAGCACATAACCTCACCAACAACTGGAACAGTGTCTTAGTATAAAGAAAAGACTTAGAAACAAAGTGAGGATGGTCAGAAATAATATCTTTATTTCTACAAGTACATGTACAAGGTATACATGTACAAGGGATACATGTACAAGGTATACATGTACAAGGGATACATACCATACCCCGGCCGGGATTGAACCCGCGGTCAGAGAGTCTCAAAACTCCAGCCTGTCGCGTTAGCCACTAGACCAGCTAGCCACAATAAGATTCGTCCAACTAGGCCGGGGTATGGTTTGTTTGCAATCGTGTCATTACGATTTCGTGAGACAAGGGATACATGTACAAGGTATACATGTACAAGGTATACATGTACAAGGTATACACATACAAGGTATACATGTACAAGGTATACATGTACAAGGTATACATGTACAAGGTATACAGGTCTAGCCGACATCAATGACATACTACTATATAGAAAGCCCCTTGTTATGCAGAGCATTTCGGGCACATTAGGTCAATTTTGGCCCAGGATGTGACCCACACTAGTCTACTAATGCCCAGCTACCCATTGATTGTGGGGCATTGATTGTGAAATATATGGAACAACAACATCTCGTGTATCATGTACCAAGCTTAATTCAGTCACAAGAAATGACCTAAAACAATCAAGATGTTTCTGGATTTGCCGCAGTGAGTTGGAATGCTGTCAGGCATAAGGGAAGCAATGAAAAGTAAAAATCTAGAAAGCATAAGAACGTTCCTAAGGAGCTTGCCAAATGTACGTAGTGGGGACAGAAGGATAAGGAACAAGGAGAGGGGAGAATAAAGGTTAGGACGAAGGAGCTGAAAGAAGGGCAAATCAGAAAAGACCAAACAGTGGATACATGACATTGAGAAAAAGAAAAGAGAGGAAGAGAAATCTATAGCAGGAACACATGATACAGGAAAAACCGGAAGAAATATGTCTAGAAGAAAGAAAACAGAATACAGAATTTGGGAAAGGCAGTCAGGACATTTGCAGATATTATGCAAAAGATATATGCCTATATGGGAGAGCATGCTGGAATAAACATAACAGAAAATGTTAAGAAAGGTAGAGTGTCGCTTTAACAGAGTGCAGCAGTACTTCCATCCTGTGATATGCAAAGCTTGAACACAGTTCAAACAATGTTATGACCTGAGCTGTTCAGACCATCATGTAAAAGGAACGCGGCGCTACAGAGAAAACAGAGAAATGAAAAATGAACAGCAGTCTTTTTTTAGACTGTTGTATATTTGACCCATCAAGGTCAAATATACAACAGTCAGATGCACAATCAGTACCGGAGAAACCAGGGGTATGTACACCAGGGGCCATACCAAGTAGTACATCACCAGTGGTACTAACTAAGCACACAGCAAATCAAAACATCCCAAATTGTAAATCCTGCCTACTCTTTGCAAACTTTCAGTGTTTGAACTTAAAAAAAGATGGTTATATTAGTGGGCTCTCAAAAGCGAATGCCATGTTTGGAACAATTACAGAAACACACACAAGGGATATTTTGAACAGAGACCTCTTCAAGGGGGGCTCCTTGGCGTGGTGAAGAGGCTCTTGGTCTGAGGAATTAGACCTGTTGGTCTCCTTCCTCAGACCGAATCTAATTACCCCCCAATCCCCCCTTCCCTATCCCATCCTCTCCTTTTTCCTTTCCTCCTCCTCCTCCCCACCCCTCCCTTTTGCCCTTCCTCTTTTTGACCTTTGGGATTTTTCCCACAGGCACGCTAGTTCCTAGGTAGGGGAAAGGGTACCGGGGTCCATCCCATTCCGTTGAGGTTCTTGTGGCGGCGTAGTTTGCCTTGGAATCTGGATCGCCTGAGGATGTCCCGATCCCTCTCCGGTATCCCGGAGGGTGGCTTTGGGTGTCTTTTGGGCGACGGGTGTATCTCTGGAATCCACCTTTCAGATTCCAGGGGTAGTGGCCGAAGGAGGTATGCTTTGTGGTGGATATCCGGCTGCCCTCTCTTTTGTCCACCGAGGTAGCTCGGCAGCTGTGAGGTTGCTATCCCGGATTGCTGGTTTACTGGCATGAAGGGTAGGGTATGGCACGAGTTCCATGCTGCATCTGTGCTACTTGCAGTGCTGAGGTCCTCTTGGGCATGGAGGGAGATTTCTGGCCCTTTCATTCCTCCTAGGAACTATCCCTCCCCAGTCCCCCCTTTTTTTATTTTTTTTTTTATTTTTATTTTCTTTTCTTCTTTCTTTTTTTTTTCTTAAAAAAAAAAGAAAGAAGTAACCTAACCATGGAGTACCCGATCCATGACCCCACTACCCCCGGGCCACTTATTGTTACCGCACCCCGTTCTGACCTTGCCTCATCTTTTGGCCACTCTTCGGACACTCCTAAGGCCCCTGTACCTCTTGCTGGTGTTTTGTCACCCGCTTCAGGTGCTGGGGTTTCAACTGACTCCTTCGATTTGTCTGACCTCCTCTCTCCTTTGACTATGCTTCCGGCCTCTCCCTCTACAGTGAGGCGATTTTCGAATCGCCAGCCCGTCCCTTGCCGGACCGACTCTGGTCCCATTTCTAAACGCCAGCAACAATCTCCTGATGATGTTACTTCGTTACCTTCCCATTCTACTTGGAAAAGACCAACATGTCATGCACTCCCTCTGCATACTTAGTTTCAGACCACACAGTGGACTAAATTCTTTACTTGAAGACCGACTTCTACTGCCTATCTTTCCGACCATAGTATTGGCAAAGCACTCCTACGCCACATTGGTAGAGATATTTCCTTTCATGCTCTTAAGAGTGGTACGCGCATCATCACAGTCCAGAATTCTACCCAAGCTCATGATCTTTCTCTTCTTTCACATATCGATACTGTTCCTATCACTATCAAAAAACATCATTCCCTCAATTCTTGTAGTGGTATTGTTATTCTGCCCCATACCATAGTCCAACAGAATATCCAGACATGTGGCGATGACATTCTCGAACAGCTAGAACTCCAAGATCTCCCAATTCTCAAGGTAGACACTTATGTTCTTCCTGCCCGCGGGCGAAGACAATACCCTTGCAATGTGGCTCATTTAACTTTTGACAGCCGTGAACTCCCATCCTCTGTTTATGTAGCAGGACATCGGTTACAAGTTTGGAAGGTGATCCCTACACCACAACAGTGTAGGAATTGCTGGCGATTTGGCCACCTAGCAAAATATTGCAGATCTATAGCCGAATGCCCAGTCTGTGGTGCTGATGATCATTCTAATATGTCTTGCAGTCGACCTCCCTCTTGCCTTAATTGTCATGAGGCTCACCCTTCGTACTCTCGCTGTTGCCAGATCTACTTAAGTGAGCGGGAAATTCATTGCCTCAAAGAGGCAGAAGGTCTCCCTTATGCTATGGCAGTTTCTCATCTCCGCCTCCAAGGGATACTACCCTGTGTTTCTTATTCTCGTGTTTCGAAACGTCCCCCCACTTCTGGGGTCCCATCTTTGGCAGCCTCCTCTGTGGTTGCCAGTCCCATAGTCACTCCTGTTACTAATTCTTTTGCTGTCCTGGGCTCAGACATCCCTACTTCAAACACCTCAGTCTGTTCTCAACTTCTCGTGTTCTCCCTCACAAACCCCGTATCGACAAAACCTCATACGACACCTCCTCCCAATCGTTCCTCTACTTCTCAGAAGTCCAAAAGATCTCCTTTAACCCCTCCTTCTTTTCATCTACCTCCACATTTTACCTTCCCAGTCTCTGTACTTGGGTCTTCCCCTTTCACTGGCTCTGTTACAAGTGTGGAGGTTCTTCCTCCTCCTTGTACTGTGCCTTCCCTCCCCCTGTCCCCTCCCAAGTTTCTTCCCTCTTCTGCCACCTCCCAGTTCTGCCTCTTCTCTCCCCTCCCACACTTCTCCATTCCCTCCACCCTTTCGCCCCCCCTTACCTTGGTACAGTCCATTAACATTCCGACTTTACTCAAAAACCCTCTTCCTTCCATCTCCGATATTATCTCCCATACGACATCTCTGAACTCCGAAACACTTGAAGCAATCTCTGAATATATTGCAGAGACCAAACCATCAATGGACACTGATCCACCCTCTGTTCCTTCTCTTTCCTCTTGCTCCTCTGCGCAACTCCTTTCTTCACAGCGCACTGTTCCTTTGCTGCTTGAACGTTTTCTGCTGCCACCGCATGTGGACTTTTCTAACCCCTCTAGTCCATAAGTACCCTTCCCTGCGGATTTCTAGTATCTTTATCGTTGCCAATCATGGCCTATTTACAGTGGAATATACGCGGCCTCAGGGGTAATCGGGGTGAGCTTCAGAAGTTGCTCTCCCAATTTTCCCCTGTTGGTGTTTGCTTACAAGAACCAAAATTACACTCTGCTGTTATCTATCCCATCTCAGGCTATGATTTATTGTATTCTTCGGATCCTTTTCCTGATGGGACCTTTAATGAAAGTGCCTTTCTTCTATGCACTGATATTCCGTACCATCAGCTATTTGTTCGTACTTCGCTGCATTACACAGCAGCCCATCATTTCCTCTGGGGGTCTCACTGTGATTCCCGTGGCATTCAGCTAGAGGCTTTTCTTGCTTCCCACCCCTCCATGTTTTAAATACAGGTACACACACCCATTTTGATCCTCGGACTCATACACTCTCTTGCATCGATCTCTCAGTCTGCTCTTCCTCTGCTGCACTAGACTTCACCTGGTCTGTTCTCCCAGATTTACATGACAGCAATCATTTTCCAATCATTCTTACTTCCCCTTCATATTCACCACCTCTTCGTAACTCATGCTGGCAATTTGATCGGGCAAATTGGGACTTTTACTCACAACTAACTGTTTTTAATGAGGTTCCTTCTTCGTCCTTCATTGATGAGCTTTTACACCTCTTCTCATCCTCAGTTTTAACTGCAGCTTCTCATTCTATACCCCAAACCTCGGGCAGGCATTCTCAGAAATGCATGCCTTGGTGGTCTCCTGCTTGTGCTCGTGCAGTATGTCTGAAACATGCTGCGTGGGGCAGGTACCGGTATAATAGAACCACTGAGAGACTTCTTGATTTTAAGCAGAAGCGTGCGATCGCTCTCCGTATCATCCGTGATGCTAAATGCACTTGCTGGCAAGATTATGTCTCCACCATCACCTCTGAGTGGTAAATATTCTCCTGACCCAGCTACTGTTCTGCAGGTTGCTGGTGTTGATATAGCAAACCCTGTAGATGTTGCCATTGAAATTTTCAATCATGTGGTCCGTTTTTCTCTGAGGCTCCATTTTCCTGCCCCTCGTTTCTTTTCCTCAAACTCTGCCAGAAAGTTAGCACCCTTGGACTTTTCTTCTCTCAGAGAAGAACAGTATAATGTGCCTTTTACACTTCAGGAACTGGAGGCAACACCATCAGCTTGCCGATCATCGACAGCTGGGCCTGACGACATTCATATTCATATGTTACAACATTTACTTTAGTCAGCCCTTGCAGTCCTCTTACGGGCCTTTTCAATCTTATTTAGTCACAAGGAGTTCTTCCACAGCTGTGGAAATCTGCCATTGTTCTCCCTTTCCGCAAACCAGGTACTACTACGGGACATGAAGCCTCCCACTATCGTCCCATCGCTCTTACCACTGCAGTTTGCAAAGTGATGGAATGTCTGGTAAATAGACGTTTAATGTGGTATTTAGAGACACACAGCAGTCTCTCCACTCGTCAATATGGCTTTCGTAAGGGCCATTCTACCATAGACCCCTTACTAGATTTGGATACGTATGTTCGTAATGCCTTTGTGAATAAACACTCAGTTATTGCCATATTTTTTGACCTTGAGAAGGCATATGACACAACTTGGAGGTATAATATTTTGGCCCAAGCCTACTCCTTAGGCCTCTGAGGCAATCTACCATCTTTCCTTAAGAACTTTTTAACTGACAGACATTTCCGTGTTTGAGTCAATAATATGCTCTCCCTGGACTTTATCCAAACTGAGCACAACACTTTTTCTCCTTGCTATAAATGATTTGGCCTCTATTCTTCCATCCAATATTTGGTCATCACTCTATGTAGATGACTTTGCTATTGCTTGTGCAGGCGCTGACTGTCACCTCATTACAGTTTCTCTCCAACATGCGGTCGACTGTGTTTCCAATTGGGCCACCACGCATGGGTTTAAATTTTCCAGTACCAAAACTCACCAAATTACTTTCACTAGACGCTCTGTCATCTCCGATCATCCTTTGTACCTCTATGGCTCCCGTATCCATGAATGTGATACAGTCAGGTTTCTAGGCCTTCTCTTTGACCGTAGGTTATCCTGGAAACCTCACATTGCCTCTCTAAAGGCAACTTGTCACAGCTGGCTGAACCTTCTTAAGACCCTTGCTCGTCTTTCATGGGGAGCTGATCGTCAAACTCTCCTTCGCCTACATTCAGCCCTCATTTTATTGAAGCTCAATTATGGTGACCAGATCTATTCAGCAGCCTCTCCTGCTACTTTCTCTAGCCTTAACCCCATCCATCACCAAGGATTACGTTTATGCCTTGGTTCTTTTCGCTCTTCCCCTGTTGAGAGCCGTGATGCCTATTGCCTTTGCTACTATGTGCGCTCTCACGATCTCCACAATCCTTCCATTTATGGAATGGTCACTGATATAAGTAGACATTATTTGTTCGCCGCCCCTGTTTGCTCTGTCCCTTCTCTCTTCACCTACATTCACTCTTGTCTTCCCTTCAGTTACTGCCTTTATATGTTCATGTAGCATTTCACTTTTCCCTACCCCCCTGGGAAGTTCCAGCTGTTCGGGTCTGTTCTTTCTCACTCCCTTGCTCGAAAGCCCAACTCCTATGGTGGCTTCCCGCTCTCTTTTTCTTGACCACTTCCACTCTCATTCTCATGCCATCGCTGTGTACAGAGATGGCTCTAAATCTTCTGACGGCATTGGATTCGCAGCAATGTTTCCGGACAGCATTGTGCGAGGGCATTTACTATCTTCGGCTAGCATTTTTACTGCTGAATTGTATGCCATTCTTGCAGCACTTATTCGTATCACATCTATGCCTGTGTCATCATTTGTGGTTGTCTCAGACTCCCTCAGTGCTCTTCAGGCTATACGGAAATTTGATACACCTCACCCCCTAGTTCTTCGTATCCAACTTTGGCTACGCCACATCTCTACCAAGCATAAAGATATTGTTTTTTGTTGGGTCCCTTGTCATGTTAATGTACAGGGCAATGAACAGGCAGACACTGCTGCGCAGTCAGCAGTACATGACCTACCAATTTCATATAGAGGTGTTCCATTTCCGGACTATTTTGCTGTAATCGCTACCCACCTTTGCACCCATTGGCAACAACATTGGTCTGCTCTGCTCAATAACAAACTTTGTTATATTAAACCAAGTATAGGTTACTGGCCGTCTTCTTGTCACCAGTGTCGAGGTTGGGAGACTACTCTCTCCTGCCTTCACATTGGCCATACTCGTCTTACTCATGGACATCTCATGGAGAGGCGCCCTGCTCCTCTCTGTGAGCATTGTCAGGTTCCATTATCGGTCAGCCACATTCTGTTAGACTGCCCACTTTATCAACGAACACGCAGAATTTACCTCCAACCTCGTCTCCGCTCTACTACTCTCTCTTTACCTTCCCTTCTCGCTGATGGACCCACCTTTCATCTGGACTCTCTCTCATTGACTTTTTGACAACGACTGACTTACTTCACAAACTCTGATGATACCTTCAGCACTTTCTACCTGAATCTCTTGCTACCCTCTACCCCCAAACTATCCCCTGCCCTGCTGTTTTCTGTAACCTACTAATCATCCCTCTTCCCTTCCGCCGCCCGATACCCTCGCTTCCTTCCCTACCCGGCAGCGCTGTATAGCCCTTGTGTCTTAGCGCTTCTTTTTGATTATAATAATAATTTGGACGGAGAGATAAAGCTAGAAAACTGTAACATGTATCGATGTGATAGAATTAATAGGTCACAGTTACTGTTTGTTGCAGAGAACTGCTGAATTCTACGAATGATACAGTAGAAATTCTAGGTATTAAAGTTGAAAATAGGAATTTGGTAATTATCCTAATACATAAACCACCATCAGCAATTGCTGAGGAATTCACAGATCAGTTAAGGAAGATAGTTATCTGGATAAGGTAGAAAATCCCACACCAAACATTATACTTCTTGGAGATTTTTAATCTCCCTCATGTAAAATGGAAGATAGCTCAACACCCTGGCTCAGCAGGCACATACCAGGGAACTTGAGACTTTGTGAAAAGTACTCATTGAACCAACAGGTAATTGATCCCACTAGAAATGTAAATACCCTGGATTTGATATTCACAAGCAACGAGGAACTAATCAGAGACATAACAGTTACAAAAACAATATACTCTGACCACAACATCATAGAAGTACAAACGAGTATTACCTTAGGGTTAGGGAACTGCAGCACTAATGTTAGAGACGGGATGTTTAGTAAGTTTAATTTCAACAACCATAGAATTAACTGGGAAAAAATAAACCAAGAACTATCAGACATATCCTGGGAATCAGACATGAGCGCCGTAGATCTCCACCAGTGCCTAGAGAAGCTGAATATAGAAGCATGCAAGGTCTGTATTAAATATGTACCTTGAGAAAATCCAGAAGATCAGATATAGAGAGCATAGGAGATGGTACAGAAGAAATGGGTTACTGAATTGCTTAAAAACATAACTATGTTGCAATGGAGGAAAGATAACCTTAGCCGAGATATCACTGAATTAAAGCAAAAACTTACGATGTCATACCAAACAGAAGTACAAAGATATTGCAAGAAATCTGAAATATTTTTATTCATATGCAGAATGGTCCAATTCTACAGGTAGAATTGGACCATTATTGTGAGATTCTTATACTGACGACGAACAGGAAATGAGTGAAATCCTAAAAGAACAGTATGAGTCGATGTTCAGCAACCCACTAAATGACAGCAAGGCAGAGAATGCAGAAACATTTTTCACTCCAGCAGAAGGCCGCGATGACCAACTAACTGACGTTAGTACAAATCCCATACATTTCGAAAATGAAATGGATAACATACTCATTCAGCACCTGGACCAGATTCATGGACTGCTCTGTTTATAAAGAAGTGCAAAGTACCACTGGCACGAGCACTCAATATTCTTTGGAGAAAGAGCGTAGTGAAATACCGGAGACCTTAAAGAGTGCAGACATAACTCCTTTGTACAAGGGAGGTAGCAGAACACTAGTTAAAAATTACAGACCAGTAGCACTAAGTTCCTACATAAAAATCTTCGAAAGAGTGATGAGACGGCAGATTACAAATTTCATGAACATCACAACCAACATAACTCAGATCAGGATGGTTTTAGAGCAGGATGATGATGCTTGTCACAGCTGCTGAACCATTATGACACAATTACAGAGGCGTCGGAAGGCGGCTAAAACGCAGGTGCGATATACACAGTTTTTGCAAAGGCGATTGACAAATGCGATTATGGAGTGATGCAGCACAAAATGAGAGCCAGAGGCAATACGGGGAAGGTAGACAGGTGGATTTTCGTGTTCCTAACACACACAACACAAAAAGTAGTAAACAGAGCAAAATGTAGCATCAGCGAGGTCAAAAGCTCAGTTGCCCAGACACTGATGTTTTACATCCTTAAAGACGACATAGATAAAAACACCCGTCATTGTTTTGTGTTATTATTTGTATATGGCAGTAATAAGCATAAAAGTCACTATGGTAGAAGTCACTGGAAAATTACAGGAAGATATAAACAGTATTTTCCAGTGGGCAGTGGAGAGCAACTTGACGTTCAGTGGTGATAAGTTCCAGCTGCTTAGGTATGGAAAGAATAAAGAACTCAAAAGGAACACTGTATACAAAAACTCAAGAGGATCATCAAATAGAATGAAAGGAACACGTGACAGACTTGGGAATTATTGTCTCAGCTGACTTTTCTTACCAAGAACATAATAAAACAAAGATCACGACAGCCACGAGAATGACGGGGCGGGTATTGAGATCTTTCAAAAATAAGGGAAATAAAGCCAATGGTGACGCTTTTCAAATCGCTGGTGCTCCCTCATTTGAAATATTTCTCAGTGTTGAAGGCCCCGTTCAAGGCAGGAGAAATTTCAGAGCCTGAATAAATACAGAGATCGTTTACGGCACACACAGTAAAACATTTAAATTCCTGGGAACTCCTTAGTCTTGAAGTGTACTCACTGGAGCGGAGGAGAGATACATGATAATATGTATGTGGAAAGTACTCGAGGTCCTGGTCCCAAATCTAGTCACTGCCATAACAACATACTGGAGCGAGAGATATGTCAGCAAATGCAAAATAAACCCATTGAAAAGCAGGCGAGCGGTGGAGACAATAAGGGAACACTGTATCAACATTCGTGGTTCCAGATTATTCAACGTTGTGCCAGAAGATATCAAAAACGCCGCGCCCACAACATTACAAGCCTTCAAAAAAAAAATTAAAATAAAAAATAAAAATAAATTTAAATTAAAAAAAAAAAAGCTGGAGAAGTATTTTCAGCAGGTGCCAGATCAACCAGGCTGTGATACGTGGGGCAGCGGACCACCAGCAACAACATCCTGGTTCACCAGGCTAGCACCAGACGAGCCTGGCCCATGGCTGGGCTTCGGGAGTAGGATTTCTAAAGGAACAAGAGTTAAAACTTAACGACGACAATGTTAGTTTCTACCTTATCTGAGTAGCAATGTGGGGGGTGAGGGGCGGGAATGTGGGGGTGAGGGGCGGGAATGTGGGGGTGAGGGGGGGAATGTGGGGGTGAGGGGGGGAATGTGGGGGAGGGGCGGGAATGTGGGGGGGAGGGGCAGGGGAATGTGGGGGAGGGGCGGGAATGTGGGGGTGAGGGGCGGGAATGTGGGGGGAGGGGCGGGAATGTGGGGGAGGGGCGGGAATGGGGGGGTGAGGGGCGGGAATGTGGGGGTGAGGGGCGGGAATGTGGGGGTGAGGGGCGGGAATGTGGGGGTGAGGGGGGGAGGGGAAAGTGGGGGTGAGGGGCGGGAATGTGGGGGTGAGGGGCGGGAATGTGGGTGGGGGGTGAGGGGCAGGAATGTGGGGGTGAGGGGCGGGAATTGTGGGGGTGAGGGGCGGGGAATGTGGGGGTGAGGGGCAGGAATGTGGGGGTGAGGGGCGGGAATGTGGGGGTGAGGGGCGGGAATGTGGGGGTGAGGGGCAGGAATGTGGGGGTGAGGGGCGGGAATGTGGGGGTGAGGGGCAGGAATGTGGGGGTGAGGGGCAGGAATGTGGGGGTGAGGGGCGGGAATGGTGGGGTGAGGGGCAGGAATGTGGGGGTGAGGGGCGGGGGAAATGTGGGGGTGAGGGGCAGGAATGTGGGGGTGAGGGGCGGGAATGTGGGGGTGGGGGGCGGGAATGTGGGGGTGAGGGGGGGAATGTGGGGGTGAGGGGAGGAATGTGGGGGAGGGGGCGGGAATGTGGGGGGGAGGGGCGGGAATGTGGGGGAGGGGCGGGGAATGTGGGGTGGGGGGAGGGAATGTGGGGGTGGGGGGCGGGAATGTGGGGGAGGGGCGGGAATGTGGGGGTGGGGGCGGGAATGTGGGGGTGAGGGGCGGGAATGTGGGGGTGAGGGGCGGGAATGTGGGGGTGAGGGGCAGGGAATGTGGGGTGTGAGGGGCGGGAATGTGGGGGGGGAGGGGCGGGAATGTGGGGGTGAGGGGCGGGAATGTGGGGGTGAGGGGCGGGAATGTGGGGGTGAGGGGCGGGAAAAGTGGGGGTGAGGGGGGCGGGAATGTGGGGGGTGAGGGGGCGGGAATGTGGGGGGAGGGGCGGGAATGTGGGGGAGGGGCGGGAAGTGGGGGGGAGGGGCGGGGGAATGTGGGGGGAGGGGCGGGAATGTGGGGGTGGAGGGGAGGGAATGTGGGGTGAGGGGCGGGAATGTGGGGGTGAGGGCAGGAATGTGGGGGTGAGGGGCGGGAATGTGGGGGTGAGGGGCGGGAATGTGGGGGTGAGGGGGGAATTGGGGGGGGAGGGGGGAATGGGGGGGAGGGGCGGAATGGGGGGTGAGGGAGGAATGTGGGGGTGGGGGGGGAATGTGGGGTGAGGGGCAGGAATGTGGGGCGGTGAGGGGCGGGAATGTGGGGGTGGAGGGGCGGGAAAGTGGGGGTGGGGCGGAATGGGGGTTTAGGGGGGGGAATGTGGGGTGGGGGGCAGGAATGTGGGGGGTGTGAGGGGCGGGAATGTGGGGGTGAGGGGGCGGGAATGTGGGGGTGAGGGGCAGGAATGTGGGGGTGAGGGGCGGGAATGTGGGGGTGAGGGCGGGAATGTGGGGGTGAGGGGGCAGGAATGTGGGGGTGAGGGGCGGGAATGTGGGGTTTAGGGGCAGGAATGTGGGGGTGAGGGGCGGGAGGGGGGGGGGGCGGGAATGTGGGGGTGGGGGGCAGGAATGTGGGGGTGAGGGGGGGGGAATGTGGGGGTGAGGGGCGGGAATTGTGGGGGGAGTTGGGGGGGCGGGGAATGTGGGGGTGAGGGGCGGAATGTGGGGGTGGGGGCAGGGAATGTGGGGGTGGAGGGGGAGGAATGTGGGGGTGAGGGGCGGGAATGTGGGGGTGAGGGGCGGGAATTGGGGGTGAGGGGCAGGAATGTGGGGGTGAGGGGCAGGAATGTGGGGGGTGAGGGGCGGGAATGTGGGGGTGAGGGGCGGGATGTGGGGTGAGGGCGGGAATGTGGGGGTGAGGGGCGGGAATGTGGGGGGGTGAGGGGCAGGAATGTGGGGGTGAGGGGCGGAATGTGGGGTGGTGAGGGGCGGGAATGTGGGGGTGAGGGGCGGGAATGTGGGGGTGAGGGGCGGGAATGTGGGGGTGAGGGGCGGGAATGTGGGGGTGAGGGGCAGGAATGTGGGGGTGAGGGGCGGGAATGTGGGGGTGAGGGGCAGGAATGTGGGGGTGAGGGGCGGGAATGTGGGGTGAGGGGCAGGAATGTGGGGGTGAGGGGCAGGAATGTGGGGGTGAGGGGCGGGAATGTGGGGGTGAGGGGCGGGAATGTGGGGGTGAGGGGCGGGAATGTGGGGGGTGAGGGGCGAGGAATGTGGGGGTGAGGGGCAGGAATGTGGGGGTGAGGGGCGGGAATGTGGGGGTGTGAGGGGCGGGAATGTGGGGGTGAGGGGCGGGAATGTGGGGGAGGGGCGGGAATGTGGGGGGTGAGGGGCGGGAATGTGGGGGTGAGGGGCGGGGGAATGTGGGGGTGAGGGGCGGGAATGTGGGGGTGAGGGGCGGGAATGTGGGGGTGAGGGGCGGGAATGTGGGGTGAGGGGCGGGAATGTGGGGGTGAGGGGCGGGAATGTGGGGGTGAGGGGGCGGGAATGTGGGGGTGGGGGGGCGGGAATGTGGGGGTGGGGGGCGGGATATGTGGGGGTGAGGGGCGGAATGTGGGGGTGAGGGGCGGGAATGTGGGGGTGAGGGGCGGGAATGTGGGGGTGAGGGGCAGGGAATGTGGGGGTGAGGGGCGGGAATGTGGGGGTGAGGGGCGGGAATGTGGGGGTGAGGGGCGGGAATGTGGGGGTGAGGGGCGGGGAATGTGGGGGTGAGGGGCGGGAATGTGGGGGGTGAGGGGCGGGAATGTGGGGGGGAGGGCGGGAATGTGGGGGTTGAGGGGGGAATGTGGGGGTGAGGGGCGGGAATGTGGGGGTGAGGGGCGGGAATGTGGGGGTGAGGGGCGGGAATTGTGGGGGCGGGTGGGGGGAGGGGCGGGAATGTGGGGGTGAGGGGCGGGAATGTGGGGGTGGAGGGGCGGGAATGTGGGGTGGGAAGGGGCGGGGAATGTGGGGGGTGAGGGGCGAGGAATGTGGGGGTGAGGGGCGGGAATGTGGGGGTGAGGGGCGGGAATGTGGGGGTGGGGGGGAATGTGGGGGGTGAGGGGCGGGAATGTGGGGGTGAGGGGGGGGAATGTGGGGGTGAGGGGCAGGAATGTGGGGGTGAGGGGCGGGAATGTGGGGGTGAGGGGCGGGAATGTGGGGGTGGGGGCGGGAATGTGGGGGTGAGGGGCAGGAATGTGGGGGTGAGGGGCGGGAATGTGGGGTGAGGGGCGGGAATGTGGGGGTGAGGGGCGGGAATGTGGGGGGTGAGGGGCGGGAATGTGGGGGTGAGGGCGGGAATGTGGGGTGTGAGGGGCAGGGGAAAGTGGGGGTGAGGGGCGGGAATGTGGGGGTGAGGGGCGGGAATGTGGGGGTGAGGGGCAGGAATGTGGGGTTTAGGGGCGGAATGTGGGGGTGAGGGGCGGGAATGGGGGTGAGGGGGGGAATGTGGGGGTGAGGGGCAGGAATGTGGGGGTGAGGGGCAGGAATGTGGGGGTGAGGGGCAGGAATGTGGGGGTGAGGGGCAGGAATGTGGGGGTGAGGGGCGGGAATGTGGGGGTGAGGGGCGGGAATGTGGGGGTGAGGGGCGGGAATGGGGTGGTGCACGGGAATGTGGGGGTGGGGGCAGGGAATGGGGGGTGAGGGGCGGGGAATGTGGGGGTGAGGCGGGATGTGGGTGGGGGAGCAGGAATGTGAGGTGGGGGGGGGGGAGTGGGGGAACAGTGCAGGGATGGGGGGGTGAGGGGCAGTGAATGTGGGGTGTGAGGGGCAGGAATGTGGGGGTGAGGGGCGGGACATGTGGGTGGAGTGAGGGACAGGATAAGTGCGGATGAGGGGCGGGGAAAGTGGGGGTGGGAAGGGGTGGGGCGGATGTGGGGTGAGGGGGCAGGAAAGTGGAGATGAGGGGCGGGAATGTGGGGGTGAGGGCGGGAATGTGGGGTGAGGGGCGGAAGGGGGGTGGGGGGGGGGGCGGGAAAGTGGGGGTGAGGGGGGGAATGTGGGGGGTGAGGGGCAGGATTGGGGGTGAGGGGGGGAATGTGGGGGTGAGGGGCGGGAATGTGGGGGGAGGGGGGGAATTGGGGATGAGGGGCGGGAAAGTGGGGGTGGGGGGGGAATGTGGGGGTGGGGGCGGGAATGTGGGGGTGGGGGCGGGAATGTGGGGGGGGTGAGGGGCGGGAATGTGGGGGTGAGGGGGGGGAATGTGGGGGTTTGGGGGGGGGGAATGGGGGGTGTGGGGGGGGGAATGTGGGGGTGAGGGGGGGGGAATGTGGGGGGGGGGGGGCGGGAATGTGGGGGTGGGGGGCGGGATGTGGGGGTGGGGGGGCGGGAAATTGGGGGGGGGGGCGGGAATGTGGGGGGTGAGGGGCGGGGGGGAAAGTGGGGGGGGGGGCGGGAAAGTGGGGGTGGGGGGCAGGAAAATTTGGGGGGGGGGGCGGAATTGGGGGTGAGGGGCAGGAAAGTGGGGGAGGGGCGGGAAAAGTGGGGGTGAGGGCGGGGAAAGGGGGGGGGGGCGGGAAAGTGGGGGGAGGGGCGGGGAAAGTGGGGGTGGGGGCGGGAATGTGGGGGGGGGGGGCGGGGTGTGGGGGTGAGGGGGGAGGAATGTGGGGGTGAGGGGGGGGGAATGTGG
This sequence comes from Cherax quadricarinatus, assembly GCF_026875155.1. Classification (NCBI taxonomy): domain Eukaryota; kingdom Metazoa; phylum Arthropoda; class Malacostraca; order Decapoda; family Parastacidae; genus Cherax; species Cherax quadricarinatus. The sequence continues at coordinate 4,297,914 of NC_069430.1, forward strand.
GGGTGAGGGGGGGGGGAAAAAGTGGGGGGGGGGGGGGGAATTGGGGGTGAGGGGGGGAATGTGGGGGGTGAGGGCGGGAATGTGGGGGGGGGGGGGGAGGAATGTGGGGTGAGGGGCGGGGAAAGTGGGGGGTTTTTAGGGGCAGGAATGTGGGGGTGAGGGGGGGGAAGTGGGGGGGGGGCGGAAAGTGGGGGTTTGGGGGGAATGTGGGGGGGGGGCAGGATGTGGGGGGTTTAGGGGCGGGAATGTGGGGGGTGAGGGGCAGGAAATGTGGGGGTGAGGGGCGGGAAAGTGGGGGTGAGGGGGGAGGGAAAGTGGGGGTGAGGGGCAGGAAGGGGGGTTTAGGGGGGGGTGTGGGGGGGGGAGGGGGGAATGGGGGGGGGTGAGGGGGGGGAAGTGGGGGGAGGGGCGGGAATTGGGGGGTGAGGGGCGGGAATGTGGGGGTGAGGGGGGAATGTGGGGGGGGGGCGGAATGTGGGGGGGGGGCAGGGAATGGGGGGTTTAGGGGCGGAAGTGGGGGAAAAAGGGGCGGAATGTGGGGGGTGAGGGGGGGAAAGTGGGGGTGAGGGGGGGAAAGTGGGGGTGAGGGGGGGGAAATTGGGGGAGGGGGGGGGAAGTGGGGGTGGGGGCGGGAATGGGGGGGTGAGGGGCGGGAAGTGGGGGTGGGGGCAGGAATGGGGGGGGGGGGCGGGAATGTGGGGGTGAGGGGGGGGAAAGTGGGGGGAGGGGGGGGAAGTGGGGGTGAGGGGGCGGAATGGGGGGTTTAGGGGGCGGGAAAGTGGGGGTTGAGGGGCGGGAATGTGGGGGGAGGGGGGGAATGTGGGGTGAGGGGGGAATGTGGGGGGGAGGGGCGGAATGTGGGGGTGGGGGCGGGGAAGGGGGGTGAGGGGGGGAATGGGGGGGGGGGGGCGGGAAAAGTGGGGGTGAGGGGCGGGAATGTGGGGGGGGGGGCAGGAATTGGGGGGGGGGCGGGGGTGGGGGGTTTTAGGGGGGGGGGAAAGTGGGGGGGGAGGGGCGGGAAGTGGGGTGAGGGGCGGGGAAAGGGGGGTTTTAGGGGCGGGGAAGGGGGGGGGGGGGGGGGGAAGTGGGGGGGGGGGGCGGGAAGGGGGGGGTGAGGGGCGGGGGAAAGGGGGGGGGGTGGGGGCGGGAAGTGGGGGGGGGGGAGGAAAGGGGGGTGGGGGCGGAATGGGGGGGGAGGGGGGGAGGGGGGGGGAGGGGCAGGAAGTGGGGGGAGGGGCGGGAAAGGGGGGGTGGGGGCGGGAGGGGGGGGGGGGGGAAGGGGGGTGGGGGGGGTGTGGGGGGGGGGGGGGCGGGAAGGGGGGGTGGGGGGCGGGATGGGGGGGGGGGGGGGCGGGGAAAGTGGGGGTGAGGGGGGGAATGTGGGGGTGGGGGCGGTGTGGGGGTTTAGGGGCGGGGAATGTGGGGGGTGGGGGGGGGGGGAAAGTGGGGGGGTGAGGGGGGGGAATGTGGGGGTGGGGGGGAAAGTGGGGGTGAGGGGGGGGAATGTGGGGGGGGGCGGGAAAAGTGGGGGGTTTAGGGGGGGGGAATGTGGGGTGGGGGGGGGGAAGTGGGGGTGGGGGCGGGAATGTGGGGGGGGGGGCGGGGAAAGTGGGGGTGAGGGGGGGGAATGTGGGGGGGGGGGGCGGAATGGGGGGTTTAGGGGCGGGGGTGTGGGGGGAGGGGCGGGAATGTGGGGGGGTAGGGGGGGGGAAAGTGGGGGTGAGGGGGGGAAAAGTGGGGGGGTGGGGGCGGAATGTGGGGGTTTTTGGGGGCGGGAATGGGGGGGGGTGAGGGGCGGGGGAAAGTGGGGGTGGGGGGGAAAGTGGGGGTGAGGGGCGGGGGTGTGGGGGTGAGGGGCGGGGGAAGTGGGGGTGAGGGGCGGAATGTGGGGGGGAGGGGCGGGAATTTTGGGGGTGAGGGGCGGGGGGAAAGGGGGGGGGTGAGGGGGGGAAAAGTGGGGGTGAGGGGCGGGGAAGGGGGGGAGGGGGGGAGGGGGGAGGGGGGGGGGGGGGAAAGGGGAGGAAGGGGGGGAGGGGGGGGAATTGGGGGTGGGGGCGGAAGGGGGTGAGGGGGGGAAGGGGGTAGGGGGGGAAGGGGGGGGGGGGGGGGAATGTGGGGGTGAGGGGCGGGGAATGGGGGGGGGAGGGGGGGGGAAAAGGGGGGGGAGGGGGGGGAAAGGGGGGGAGGGGGGGGAAGGGGGGGGGAGGGGGGAAGGGGGGGGAGGGGGGGGAAAGTGGGGGGAAAAGGGGCGGAAAATGGGGGGAAGGGGGGGGGGAAGGGGGGGGGTGGGGAGGGGAGGAAGGGGGGAGGGGGGGAATTTTGGGGGGGGGGGGGAAGGGGGGGAGGGGGGGGAAAAGGGGGGGAGGGGGGGGGAAGGGGGGTGAGGGGGGGAAGGGGGGGGGGGGAATTGGGGGGGAGGGGGGGAGGGGGGGAGGGGGGGAAGGGGGGGAGGGGGGGGAATGGGGGGGAGGGGGGGGGGAAAAGGGGGGTGGGGGGGGGAATGTGGGGGGGGGGGGGGGGGGTGGGGGGGGGGGGGGGGGGGAAGGGGGGTGAGGGGGGGAATGTGGGGGTGAGGGGGGAATGTGGGGGTGGGGGGGGGGAAGTGGGGGTGGGGGCAGGAATGTGGGGGGGGGGGAGGGGGGGGGGGAATGGGGAGGGGAGGGGGGAAGGGGGGGGGGGGGGGAAGGGGGGGTGGGGGGGGGAAAAGTGGGGTTTGGGGTTTAGGGGGGTGTGGGGGGGGAGGGGGGGGAATGTGGGGGGGGGGGGCGGGGTGTGGGGGGGAGGGGGGGGAAGGGGGGGGGGGAGGGGAAGGGGGGGAGGGGGGGAATTTTTTTGGGGGGAGGGGAGGAATGGGGGGGAGGGGGGGAAGGGGGGGAGGGGGGAATTTGGGGGGAGGGGGGGAAAAGGGGGGGAGGGGGGGAAGGGGGGGAGGGGGGGAATGGGGGGAGGGGGGAATGGGGGGGGGGGGGGAAGGGGGGGAGGGGGGGGAGGGGGGTGAGGGGGGGAATGGGGGGTGGGGGGGAAGGTGGGGAGGGGAGGAAGTGGGGGGGGAGGGGGGGAATGTGGGGGGAGGGGAGGGGAAAGGGGGGGGGGGGGAATGTGGGGGGGGGCAAATTGGGGGGGGAGGGGGGGAAGGGGGGTTGGGGGGGAATTGGGGGTGGGGGGGGAAGGGGGGGGGGGGAGGAAAAGGGGGGGGAGGGGAGGAAGTGGGTTAAAAAAGGGGGGGGACGGGGAAAGGGGGGACAAATGTTTACGGGGGGGGGGGGACAAAATTTTACAAAATTTAACAAAATTTTTACAAATGGGGGTGGGGGGCGGGTGTGGGGGTGAGGGGGGGGGGGAAGGGGGGGGGGGGAATGGGGGGAGGGGGGGTGGGGGGAAGGGGGGGGAAGGGGGGGAGGGGGGGAAGGGGGGGGGGGGGAAGGGGGGGAGGGGAGGAAGGGGGGGAGGGGGGAGGGGGGGGGGGGGGAATTTGGGGGGGGGGGAGGAAGGGGGAAAAAGGGGGGGGAATTGGGGGGGGGGGGGTGTTTTTGAGGGGCGGAAAATTGGGGGAGGGGGGAAAAAAAATAAAAAAAAAAAAAAATTGGGGAAAAACAGGGAAGTAATAAAAAAAAATTTTTAAAAGTTAAAAAAATTGGGGTGGGGAAGGGGGGGGTGGGGGTGGGGGGGGAGGGGGTTTGGGGGGGGAATTGGGGGTGGGGGGGTGGGGGGGTTTTAGGGGCGGGGGGGGGGTGGGGAAAAATGGGAAAAGGGGGGGGAGGGGGGGGGGGGGGAGGGGGGGAAAAAAGGGGGGGGGGGGGGGAAAAAGGGGGGGGGAGGGGGGGGAAGGGGGGGAGGGCGGGAAGGGGGGGGGGGGGAAGGGGGGGGGGTTGGGGGGGGTGGGGGGTGGGGGGGAAAAGGGGGGGGGGGGGGGAAGGGGGGGGGAGGGGGGCGGGAAGGGGGGGGGGGAGGGCGGGGGGAAGGGGGGGGGGGGGGGGGTGGGGGGGGGGGGGCGGGAAGGGGGGGTGGGGGGGGAATGTGGGGGGGGGGAGGGGGGGATGTGGGGGTGGGGTGGGGGGGGGGGGGAAAAGTGGGGGGAGGGGGGAATTGGGGGGTGGGGGGGGTGTGGGGGGGGAGGGGGGGAATGTGGGGGGGGGGGGCGGGGGTGTGGGGGGGGGGGGGGGGAGGGGCGGGGGAAGGGGGGGGGGGGGAATGTGGGGGTGAGGGGCGGGAATGTGGGGGTGGGGGGGGGGTTGGGGGGGGGGGGCGGGAATGTGGGGGTGAGGGGGGGGAATTTGGGGGTAGGGGGGGGGAAAGTGGGGGTGGGGGGCGGAAAAGTGGGGGTGGGGGCGGGATGTGGGGGTGGGGGGGGGGAAGTGGGGGTGGGGGCGGGGAATGTGGGGGTGGGGGGGGGGCGGGGAAAGGGGGGGTGGGGGGGAAATGGGGGGGGTGGGGGCAGGAATGTGGGGGGAGAGGGGGGGGGGGGAATTTTGGGGGGTGAGGGGCGGGAATGGGGGTGAGGGGGGGGAATGTGGGGGTGAGGGGGGGGAAAGTGGGGGGTGGGGGGGGAATGTGGGGGTGAGGGGGGGGTTTTTGGGGGTGGGGGGGGGGGAATGTGGGGGTGAGGGGGGGGGAAATTGGGGGGGGTGGGGGCGGGAAAAGTGGGGGTGGGGGCGGGGAAAGGGGGTGGAGGGGCGGAATGTGGGGGGTGAGGGGCGGGGAAAGTGGGGGGGGGGGGTGGGGGGGGGGGGGGAAAGTGGGGGGGGGGGGGGGCGGGAATGTGGGGGGTGAGGGGGGGGAATGTGGGGGTGGGGCGGGAATGTGGGGGGTGGGGGCAGGAATTTTGGGGGTGAGGGGCGGGGGGAATGTGGGGGAGGGGGGGGGAATGTGGGGGTGGTGGGGAATGTGGGGTGAGGGGCAGGAAAATGTGGGGTGAGGGGCGGGAAGTGGGGGGTGAGGGCGGGAATGTGGGGGGGAGGGGCGGAAGTGGGGGGAGGGGGGGGGAAATGTGGGGGGAGTGGCAGGAATGTGGGGGTTGAGGGGCAGGGAATGTGGGGTGGGGGTGGGGGCGGGGAATGTGGGGGTGAGGGGCGGGAATGGGGGGGGGTGCAGCACGGGAATGGGGGGGTGAGTCACGGGAATGTGGGGGTGATGGCACGGGAAATGGGGGGGTGAGGGACGGGAATGTGGGGGGGTGAGGCACGGGATGTGGTGTGGGTGAGTATGAAAGACGCATTACAAGTGGAGGTGTGGGGGAGCAGTAACAGTGCAGGTGAGGGGGAGCAGTAACAAGTGCAGGTGAGGTGGGAGCAGTAACAGTGCAGGTGAGGGGAGCAGTAACAGTGCAGGTGAGGGGGAGCAGTAACAGTGCAGGTGAGGGGGAGCAGTAACAGTGCAGGTGAGGGGGCAGCAGTAACAGTGCAGGTGAGGGTGTGGGGGAGCAGTAACAGTGCACATGAGGGTTGAGGGGAGCAGTAACAGTGCAGGTGATGGTGTGGGGGAGCAGTAACAGTGCAGGTGAGGGTGTTGTGGGGGAGCAGTAAGAGTGCAGGTGAGGGTGTGGGGGAGCAGTAGAGTGGCATGGTGATGGTGTGGGGGAGCATGTAACAGTGCAGGTGAGGGTGTGGGGGAGCAGTAACAGTGCAGGTGAGGGTGTGGGGGGAGCAGTAAGAGTGCAGGTGAGGGTGTGGGGGAGCAGTAAGAGTGCAGGTGATGGTGTGGGGGAGCAGTAACAGTGCAGGTGAGGGTGTGGGGGAGCAGTAAGAGTGCAGCTGATGGTGTGGGGGAGCAGTAAGAGTGCAGGTGAGGTGTGGGGGAGCAGTAAGAGTGCAGGTGATGGTGTGGGGGGCAGTAACAGTGCAGGTGAGGGTATGTGGGGGAGCAGTAAGAGTGCACTTGAGGGTGTTGGGGGAGCAGTAAGAGTGCAGGTGAGGGTGTGGGGGAGCGTAAGAGTGCAGGTGATGGTGTGGGGGAGCAGTAACAGTGCAGGTGAGGGTGTGGGGGAGCAGTAAGAGTGCAGGTGATGGTGTGGGGGAGCAGTAACAGTGCAGGTGAGGGTGTGGGGGAGCAGTAAGAGTGCAGGTGGGGGTTTGTGGGGGAGCAGTAAGAGTGCAGGTGATGGTGTGGGGGAGCAGTAACAGTGCAGGTGAGGTGTGGGGGAGCAGTTAACAGTGCAGGTGAGGGTGTGGGGGAGCAGTAAGAGTGCAGGTGAGGGTGTGGGGGGAGCAGTAAGAGTGCAGGTGTGGTGTGGGGGAGCAATAAGAGTGCAGGTGAGGGTGTGGGGAGGCAGTAAGAGTGCAGGTGATGGTGTGGGGGAGCAGTAACAGTGCAGGTGAGGGTGTGGGGGAGCAGTAAGAGTGCAGGTGAGGGTGTGGGGAGCAGTAAGAGTGCAGGTGAGGGTGTGGGGGAGCAGTAAGAGTGCAGGTGATGGTTGTGGGGAGCAGTAACAGTGCAGGTGAGGGTGTGGGGGAGCAGTAAGAGTGCAGGTGAGGGTGTGGGGGGAGCAGTAATAGTGCAGGTGAGGGTGTGGGGAGCAGAACAGTGCAGGTGGTGTAGTGCAGCAGTAACAGTGCAGGTGGGGGGTGTGAGGGAGCAGTAACAGTGCAGGTGGGGGTGAGAGGGGGCAGTAAACAGTGCAGGTGGGGGTTTGAGGGAGCAGTAACAGTGAGGTGGGGGTGTGGGCAGCAGTACACGTGCAGGTGGGGGGTGTGAGGGAGCAGAAATGTGCAGGTGGGGGTGTTAAAGGCAGCAGTAACAGTGCAGGTGGGGGTGTGAGGGAGCAGTAACAGTGCAGGTGGGGGTGTGAGGCAGCAGTAACAGTGCAGGTGGGGGTGTGAGGCAGCAGTAACAGTGCAGGTGGGGGTGTGAGGCAGCAGTAACAGTGCAGGTGGGGGTGTGGGGCAGCAGTAACAGTGCAGGTGGGGTGTGAGGCAGCAGTAACAGTGCAGGTGGGGGTGTGAGGGAGCAGTAACAGTGCAGGTGGGGGTGTGAGGGAGCAGTAACAGTGCAGGTGGGGGTGTGAGGGAGCAGTAACAGTGCAGGTGGGGGTGTGAGGGAGCAGTAACAGTGCAGGTGGGGGTGTGAGGGGGCAGTAAACAGTGCAGGTGGGGGTGTGAGGGAGCAGTAACAGTGCAGATGGGGGTGGTGAGTGAGCAGTAATAGTGCAGGTGGGGTGTGAGGGAGCAGTAACAGTGCAGGTGGGGGTTTGTGAGGGGCAGGTAACAGTGCAGGTGGGGTGTTAGGGAGCAGTAACAGTGCAGGTGGGGTGTTAGGGGGCAGTAACAGTGCAGATGGGGTTGTGAGGGAGCATTAATAGTGCAGATGGTGGTGTGAGGCAGCAGTAACAGTGCAGGTGGGGGTGTGAGGCAGCAGTAACAGTGCAGGTGGGGGTGTGAGGCAGCAGTAACAGTGCAGGTGGGGGTGTGAGGCAGCAGTAACAGTGCAGGTGGGGGTTTTGGGGCAGCAGTAACAGTGCAGGTGGGGGTGTGGGGCAGCAGTAACCAGTGCAGGTGGGGGTGTGGGGCAGCAGTAACAGTGCAGGTGGGGTGTGGGGCAGCAGTAACAGTGCAGGTGGGGGTGTTGAGGCAGCAGTAACATTTGCAGGTGGGGATGTGGGGCAGCAGTAAACAGTGCAGGTGGGGTGTGGGGCAGCAGTAACAGTGCAGGTGGGGATGTGGGGTAGCAGTAACAGTGCAGGTGGGGGTATGGGGGCAGCAGTAACAGTGCAGGTGGGGGTGTGGGGCAGCAGTAACAGTGCAGGTGGGGGTGTGGAGCAGCAGTAACAGTGCAGGTGGGGGTGTGGGGCAGCAGTAACATTGCAGGTGGGGGTGTGGGGCAGCAGTAACATTGCAGGTGGGGGTGTGGGGCAGCAGTAACAGTGCAGGTGGGGGTATGAGGGAGCAGTAACGGTGCAGGTGGGGGTGTGGGGAGCAGTAACAGTGCAGGTGGGGGTTATGAGGGAGGCGTTACAGTGCAGGTGGGGGTGTGGGGCAGCAGTAACAGTGCAGGTGGGGTATGAGGGAGCAGTAACGTGCAGGTGGGGGTGTGGGCAGCAGTAACAGTGCAGGTGGGGGTGTGGGGCAGCAGTAACAGTGCAGGTGGGGGTCTGAGGGAGCAGTAACAGTGCAGGTGGGGGTGTGGGGCAGCAGTAAACAGTGCAGGTGGGGGTTGGTGGAGACAGTAACCGTGCAGGTGGGGGGTGTGGGGCAGCAGTAACAGTGCAGGTGGGGGTGTGAGGGAGCAGTAACAGTGCAGGTGGGGGTGTGGGGCAGCAGTAACAGTGCAGGTGGGGGTGTGGGGCAGCAGTAACAGTGCAGGTGGGGGTGTGGGGCAGCAGTAACAGTGCAGGTGGGGGTGTGGGGCAGCAGTAACAGTGCAGGTGGGGGTGTGAGGGGAGGGGAGCAGTAACAGTGCAGATGGGGGTGTGGGGCAGCAGAAAACAGTGCAGGTGGGGGTGTAAGGGAGCAGTAACAGTGCAGGTGGGGGTGTGGGGGCAGCAGTAACAGTGCAGGTGGGGTGTGAGTGAGAAGTAACAGTGCAGGTGGGGGTGTGGTGTCAGCAGTAAGCACTGAGGTGGGGGTGTGAGGGAGCAGTAACAGTGCAGGTGGGGGTGTGAGTGAGCAGTAACAGCGCAGGTGGGGGTGTGGTGGAGCGGGTAGCAATGCAGGAGGGGGTGTGAGGGATGCAGTAACAGTGCAGGTGGGGGGTGGTAGAGCAGTAACAGTGCAGGTGGGGGTGTGAGGCAGCATTTAAAACAGTGCAAGTGGGGGTGTGGGCAGCAGTAACAGTGCAGGTGGGGGTGTGGGCAGCAGTAACAGTGCAGGTGGGGGTGTGAGCAGCAGTAACAGTGCAGGTGGGGGTGTGAGGCAGCAGTAACAGTGCAGGTGGGGTCGTGAGGGAGCAGTAATAGTGCAGGTGGGGTGTGAGGCAGCAGTAACAGTGCAGGTGGGGGGTGTGAGGGAGCAGTAACAGTGCAGGTGGGGGTTGAGAGGGGGCAGTAACAGTGCAGGTGGGGTTTGAGGGAGCAGTAACAGTGCAGGGTGGGGGTGTGGGGCAGCAGTAACCGTGCAGGTGGGGGTGGGTGTGAGGGAGCAGTAACGTGCAGGTGGGGGTGTGAGGGCAGCAGTAACAGTGCAGGTGGGTTTGTAGGGAGCAGTAACAGTGCAGGTGGGGGTGTTAGGGGGCAGTAACAGTGCAGGTGGGGGTTTTTGAGGTGAGCAGTAATAGTGCAGGTGGGGGTGTGAGGCAGCAGTAACAGTGCAGGTGGGGTGTGTGAGGCAGCAGTAACAGTGCAGGTGGGGGTGTGAGGCAGCAGTAACAGTGCAGGTGGGGGTGTGGGGCAGCAGTAACAGTGCAGGTGGGGGTGTGGGGCAGCAGTAACAGTGCAGGTGGGGGTGTGGGGCAGCAGTAACAGTGCAGGTGGGGGTGTGGGGCAGCAGTAACATTGCAGGTGGGGGTGTGGGCAGCAGTAACATTGCAGGTGGGGGTGTGGGGCAGCAGTTAACGTGCAGGTGGGGGGAGTGTGGGGCTAGCCCAGTAACTGTGCAGGTGGGGGTGTGGTGGAGCAGTAACAGTGCAGGTGGTGGTGTGGGGCAGCAGTAACAGTGCAGGTGGGGGTGTGGGGCAGCAGTAACAGTGCAGGTGGGGGTGTGGGGCAGCAGTAACAGTGCAGGTGGGGGTGTGTGGGGCAGCAGTAACAGTGCAGGTGGGGGTGTGAGGCAGCAGTAACAGTGCAGGTGGGGGTGTGGGGCAGCAGTAACAGTGCAGGTGGGGGTGTGGGGCAGCAGTAACAGTGCAGGTGGGGTGTGGGGTCAGCAGTAACAGTGCAGGTGGGGGTATGGGGCAGCAGTAACAGTGCAGGTGGGGGTGGGGCAGCAGTAACAGTGCAGGTGGGGGTGTGGAGCAGCAGTAACAGTGCAGGTGGGGGTGTGGGCAGCAGTAACATTGCAGGTGGGGGTGTGGGGCAGCAGTAACATTGCAGGTGGGGGGTGTGGAGGCAGCAGTAACGTGCAGGTGGGGTATGTGGGCAGCAGTAACGGTGCAGGTGGGGGTGTGTGGCGCAGCCAGTAACAGTGCAGGTGGGGGTGATGAGGGAGCAGTAACAGTGCAGGTGGGGGTCTGGGGCAGCAGTAACAGTGCAGGTGGGGGTATGAGGGAGCGTAAACGGTGCAGGTGGGGGTGTGGGGCAGCAGAGTAACAGTGCAGGTGGGGGTGTGGGGCAGCAGTAACATTTGCAGGTGGGGGTTGAGGAGCAGTAACAGTGAGGTGGGGGTGTGGGCGCAAGTAACAGTGCAGGGGGGGGTGGGGCACAGTAACGTGAGGGGGGGGTTTGTGAGGCAGAGTAACAGGCAGGTGGGGTGTGAGGGCAGAAAAGTGAGGTGGGGTGGGGGAGCAGTAACATGAGGTGGGGGTGTGGGGGGCAAGTAACAGTGCGGGTGGGGTTTTGGGGCAGCAGTAAAGTGCGGGGTGGGGGTGTGGGAGCGTAACAGTGCGGTGGGGGTTGGGAGGAAAGGCA
>NC_069430.1:4308905-4480351 GCF_026875155.1 Cherax quadricarinatus
AAAGGGGGGGGGTGAAGGTGAGTGGGGTGAAGGGTAAGTGGGGGTAAAGGGTTTGGGGGGAAGGTGTGGAGGGGGAAGGTGGGTGGGGTGAAGGTGTGAGTGGGGGTAAAGGGTGTGAGTGGGGGTGAGGGTGTAGAGGGGTTGAAGGTTGTGGAAGGTGTGAGGGGGTAAAGGTGTGATGGGGGTGAAGGTGTGAGAGGGGGTGAAGTGTGAGGTGGGTGTGAAGGAGTGGGAGGGGTGAAGGTGTGAGTGGGGGTAAAGGGTTGAGTGGGGTGAGGGTGTGGGTGGGGTAATGTTGTGGATGTGTGAGAGCGGGTGATGGTGTGAGTGGGCATGAGGGTGTGAGTGGGGGTGATTGTGTGAGTGGGGGTGAGGGTGTGGGAGGGTGAAGGTTGTGAAGGTGTGAGTGGGGATGAAGGTGTGAGGGGTGAAGGTTGTGGAAGGTTGAGTGGGGTAAGGGTGTGGAGGGTTGAAAGTTGGGGAAAATATGTGAGTGGGGGTGAAGTTGTGGGAGGGTGAAGGTTGTGGAAGGTGTGAGTGGGGGTGAGGGGTGGGAGAGGTGAAGGTTGTGGAAGGTGTGAGTGGGGGGAAGGTGTGGAGGGGTGAAGGTTGGGGAAGGTGTGAGTGGGGGTTTGAGGGGTGTGGGGGGGGTGAATGTGATGGGGGTGGGGGTGTGAGTGGGGGTGAAGGTGTGAGTGGTGTGAAGGTGTGGGAGGCGTGAGTGGGGGTGAGAGTGGGGGAGGGGTGAAGGTTGTGGAAGGTGTGATTGGGGGTAAAGGTGTGCAAGGGGTGAAGGTGTGAGTGTGGGTGAAGGTGTGAGTGGGGGGTGAGGGTGTGGGAGGGTAAGGTTGTGGAATTGATGAGGGGGGTGAAGGTGGAGGGGGTGAGGGTGTGAGTGGGGGTGAAGGTGTGGGAGGGTGAAGGTTGCCCGAGGTGTGAGTGGGGGTGAAGGTGTGGTGGGGTGAAGGTTGTGGAAGGTGTGAGTGGGGGTGAAGGTGTGGGTGGGGTAAAGTTGTGGAAGGGTGGTGGGGGTGAAGGTGGGGGGAGGGGTGAAGGTTGTGGAAGGTGTGAGTGGGGGTGAAGGTGTTGGTGGGGTGAAGGTTGTGGAAGGTGTGATGGGGGTGAGGGTGGGGGGGTGAAGGTTGTGGAAGGTGTGAGTGGGGGTGAAGGTGTGGGGGGGATGAAGTTGTGGAAGGTGTGAGTGGGATGAAGGTGTGGGGGGGGTGAAGGTTGTGGAAGGTGTGAGTGGGGGTAAAGGTGTGGTGGGGTAAAGGGTTTGTGGAAGGTGTGAGTGGGGTGAAGGTGGGGGAGGGTGAAGATTGTGGAAGGTGTGAGTGGGGTGAAGGTGTGGAAGGGTGAAGGGTTGTGGAAGGTGTGAGTGGGGGGAATTTGTGGAGGGGGTAAAGGGTTTGGGGAAGGTGTGAGGGGGGGTGAAGGGGGTGGGGGTGAACGTTGTGGAAGGTGTGGTGGGGGTGAAGGTGGGGAGTGGTGAGGTTGTGGAAGTGTGAGTGGGGTAAAGGGTGGGGGAGGGGTGAACGTTGTGGAAGGGGTGAGTGAGGGGAAGGTGTGGTAGGAGTGAAGGTTGTGGAAGGTGTGGGTGAGGGTGAAGGTGTGGGAGGGTGAAGGTTGTGGAAGGTGGAGTGGGGGTGAACGTGTGGGATGGGTAAAGGGTTTTGGAAGGTGTGAGTGGGTGAGGGTGTGGAGGGGTTTGAAGGTTGTGGAGGTGTGAGTGGGGGTGAAGGTGTGGGAGGGGTGAAGGTTGTGGAAGGTGTGAGTGGGGTGAGGGTGTGGGAGGGTGAAGGTTGTGGAAGGTGTGAGGGGGGTTGAAGGTGTGGGAGGGGTGAAGGTTGTGGAAGGTGTGAGTGGGGGTGTAGGTGTGGGACGGGTGAAGGTTGTGTAAGGTGTGAGTGGGGGTGAGGGTGTGGAAGGGGTAAAGGTTGTGGGTGGTGTGATGGGGGTGAAGGTGCGGGGTGGTGAAGGTTGTGGAAGGGGGGAGTGGGGGTGAAGGTGTGGGACGGGTGATCGTTGTGGAAGGTGTGAGTGGGGGTGAAGGTGTGGGTGGGGTGAAGTTTGTGGAAGGTGTGAGTGTGTGGGAGGGGTGGTGGTTACGGAGGTGTGAGTGGGGGTGAAGGTTGAGGAAGGTGTGGAAGTGAGGACAGGGTTAGGGTACTGTTACTCCCTGATGCTGCTGCTGTCACTCCCTGATGCTGCTGCTGTTACTCCCTGATGCTGCTGTTGTTATTTCCCTGATGCTGCTTTTGTTACTCCCCTGATGCTGCTACTGTCACCCCCTTGATGCTGCGCTGTCCCCTCCCTGATGCTGCTACTGTCACTCCCTGATGCTGCTGCTGTCACTCCCTGATGCTGCTGCTGTCACTCCCTGATGCTGCTGCTGTCACTCCCTGATGCTGCTGCTGTCACCCCCTGATGCGCTGCTGTCCCCTCCCTGATGCTGCTGCTGTTACTCCCTGATGCTGCGCTGTCACCCTGATGCTGCTGCGGGTTACTCCCTGATGCTGCTGCTGTTACTCCCTGATGCTGCTGCTGTCACTCCCTGATGCTGCTGCTGTTACTCCCTGATGCTGCTGCTGTCACTCCCTGATGCTGCTGCTGTTACTCCCTGATGCTGCGCTGTCACTCCCTGATGCTGCTGCTGTTATCCCTGAGTGCTGCTGTTTACTCCCTGATGCTGCTGCTTTTACTCCCTGATGCTGCTGCTGTTACTCCCTGATGCTGCTGCTGTTAAACTCCCTGATGCTGTGCTGTTACTCCCTGATGCTGCTGCTGTCACTCCCTGATGCTGCTGCTGTTACTCCCTGATGCTGCTGCTGTTACTCCCTGATGCTGCTGCTGTCACTCCCTGATGCTGCTGCTGTTACTCCCTGATGCTGCTGCTGTCACTCCCTGATGCTGCTGCTGTTACTCCCTGATGCTGCTGCCTGTCATTTCCCTGATGCTGCTGCTTTTTATTTCCCGATCTGCTGCTGTCACTCCCCCCCTGTTTGTGCTGCTGGTTACTCCCTGTTTGCTGCTACTGTCCACTCCCTTGATGCTGCTTTGTTACTCCCTGATGCTGCTGCTTTTACCCCTGATGCTGCTCTGTCACTCCCTGATGCTGCTGCTGTTACCCCCCTGATGCTGCTGCTGTCACTCCCTGATGCTGCTGCTGTCACTCCCTGTTTGCTGCCTGCTGTCACTCCCTGATGCTGTACTGTCATCCCTGATGCTGCTGCTGTACTCCCTGATGCTGCTGCTGTACTCCCTGTGCTGCTATACTCCCTGATGCTGCTACTGTCACTCCCTGATGCTGCTGCTGTCACTCCCTGATGCTGCTACTGTCACTCCCTGATGCTGCTGCTGTCACTCCCTGATGCTGCTGCTGTCACTCCCTGTTTCTGCTGCGTACTCCTGTGCTGCTTTGTCACTCCCTTGTTGCTGCTGTCACTCCTATCTTGTGTTACTCCTGATTTGCGCTGTCACTCCCTGATTCTGCTGTTTGTCACTCCTGTGCTGCTGCTGTCACTCCCTGATGCTGCTGCTTTACTCCTGATGTGTGTGTACTCCTGATGCTGCTTCACTCCTGATGTGCTGCTGTTCCCTGATGCTGCTGCTGTTACTCCCTGATGCTGCTACTGTCACTCCCTGATGCTGCTGCTGTCACTCCCTGATGCTGCTGCTGTCACTCCCTGATGCTGCTGCTGTCACTCCCTGATGCTGCTGCTGTTACTCCCTGATGCTGCTGCTGTCACTCCCTGATGCTGCTGCTGTTACTCCCTGATGCTGCTGCTGTTAAACTCCCTGATGCTGCTACTGTCACCCCCTGATGCTGCTGCTGTCACTCCCTGATGCTGCTGCTGTCACTCCTGATGCTGGCTGCTGTCACTCCCTGATCTGCTGCTGTCCCCTCCCTGATGCTGCTGTCACTCCCTGATGCTGCTGCTGTCACTCCCTGATGCTGCTGCTGTCACTCCCTGATGCTGCTGCTGTCACTCCCTGATGCTGCTACTGTCACTCTCTGATGCTGCTGCTGCTGTTACTCCTGATGCTGCTGCGTCACTCCCTGATGGCGCTGCTGTCACTCCCTGATGCTGCTACTGTCACTCCTGATGCTGCTGCTGCTGTTACCCCGATGCTGTGCTGTCACTCCCTAAATGCTGCTACTGTCACTCTCTGATGTGCTGCTGCTGTTACTCCCTGATGCTGCTGCTGTCACTCCCTGATGCTGCTGCTGTCACTCCCTGATGCTGCTACTGTCACTCTCTGATGCTGCTGCTGCTGTTACTCCCTGATGCTGCTGCTGTTACTCCCTGATGCTGCTGCTGTCACTCCCTGATGCTGCTACTGTCACTCCCTGATGCTGCTGCTGTCACTCCCTGATGCTGCTGCTGTCACTCCCTGATGCTGCTGCTGTCACTCCCTGATGCTGCTGCTGTCACTCCCTGATGCTGCTGCTGTCACTCCCTGATGCTGCTGTGTCACTCCCTGATGCTGTTTGCTGTCACTTCCCTGATGCTGCTGCTGTCCCTCCCTGATGCTGCGGGCTGTCACCCCTGATGCTGCTTACTGTCACTCCCTGATGCTGCTGCTGTCACTCCCTGATGCTGCTACTGTCACTCCCTGATGCTGCTGCTGTTACTCCCTGATGCTGCTGCTGTCACTCCCTGATGTGCTGTTGTCACTCTCTGTGCTGCTGCTGTCCTGCCCTGATGCTGCTGGGCTGTCACTCCCTGATGCTGCTGCTGTCACTCCCTGATGCTGCTACTGTCACTCCCTGATGCTGCTGCTGTTACTCCCTGATGCTGCTGCTGTCACTCCCAGATGCTGCTACTGTCACTCCCTGATGCTGCTGCTGTCACTCCCTGATGCTGCTGCTGTCACTCCCTGATGCTGCTGCTGTTACTCCCTGATGCTGCTGCTGTTACTCCCTGATGCTGCTGTTGTCACTCCCTGATGCTGCTGCTGTTACTCCCTGATGCTGCTGCTGTCACTCCCTGATGCTGCTGCTGTCACTCCCTGATGCAGCTGCTTTTCAACTCCCTGATGCTGCTGCTGTCACTCCCTGATGCTGCTGCTGTCACTCCCTGATGCTGCTGCTGTCACTCCCTGATGCTGCTGCTGTCACTCCCTGATGCTGCTACTGTCACTCCCTGATGCTGCTGCTGTCACTCCCTGATGCTGCTGCTGTCACTCCCTGATGCTGCTGCTGTCACTTCCTGATGCAGCTGCTGTTACTCCCTGATGCTGCTGCTGTTACTCCCTGATGCTGCTGTTGTCACTCCCTGATGCTGCTGCTGTCACTCCCTGATGCTGCTGCTGTCACTCCCTGATGCTGCTGTTGTCACTCCCTGATGCTGCTGCTGTCACTCCCTGATGCTGCTGCTGTCACTCTCTGATGCTGCTGCTCTCACTCCCTGATGCTGCTGTTGTCACTCCCTGATGCTGCTGCTGTCACTCCCTGATGCTGCTGCTGTCACTCCCTGATGCTGCTGCTGTCACTCCCTGATGCTGCTGCTGTCACTCCCTGATGCTGCTACTGTCACTCCCTGATGCTGCTACTGTCACTCCCTGATGCTGCTACTGTCACTCCCTGATGCTGCTACTGTCACTCCCTGATGCTGCTACTGTCACTCCCTGATGCTGCTGCGTCACTCCCGGGATTGCTGCTGCTGTCACTCTGATGCTGCTGCTGTAAACTCCCTGATGCTGCTGCTGTCACCTTTTGATGCTGCTGTTGTCACTCCCTGATGCTGCTGCTGTCACTCCCTGATGCTGCTGCTGTCACTCCCTGATGCTGCTACTGTCACTCCCTGATGCTGCTGCTGTCACTCCCTGATGCTGCGCTGTCACTCCCTGATGCTGCTGTTGTCACTCCCTGATGCTGCTGCTGCTGTCACTCCCTGATGCTGCTACTGTCACTCCCTGATGCTGCTGCTGTCACTCCCTGATGCTGCTGTTGTCACTCCCTGATGCTGCTGTTGTCACTCCCTGATGCTGCTGTTGTCACTCCCTGATGCTGCTGCTGCTGTCACCCCCTGATGCTGCTATTTGTAACTCCTGATGCTGCTTTTTGTCACTCCTGATGCTGCTGCTGCTGTCACTCCCTGATGCTGCTACTGTCACTCCCTGATGCTGCTGCTGTCACTCCCTGATGCTGCTGCTGTCACTCCCTGATGCTGCTGTTGTCACTCCCTGATGCTGCTGCTGCTGTCACTCCCTGATGCTGCTACTGTCACTCCCTGATGCTGCTGCTGTCACTCCCTGATGCTGCTGCGGGTCATCCTGATGCTGCTGTTGTCACCCCCTGATGCTGCTGCTGCTGTCACTCCCTGATGCTGCTACTGTCACTCCCTGATGCTGCTGCTGTCACTCCCTGATGCTGCTGTCACTCCCTGATGCTGCTGTCACTCCCTGATGCTGCTGTCACTCCCTGATGCTGCTGTCACTCCCTAATGTTGCTTCTGTCACTCCCTGATGCTGCTACTGTCACTCCCTGATGCTGCTGCTGTCACTAACTGATGCTGCTGCTGTCACTCCCTGATGCTGCTGCTGTCACACCCTGATGCTGCTGCTGTCACTCCCTAATGCTGCTGCTGTCACTCCCTAATGCTGCTGCTGTCACTCCCTAATGCTGCTGCTGTCACACCCTGATGCTGCTGCTGTCACTCCCTAATGCTGCTGCTGTCACTCCCTAATGCTGCTGCTGTCACTCCCTGATGCTTCTGCTGTCACTCCCTGATGCTGCTGCTGTCACTCCCTGATGCTGCTGCTGTCACTCCCTGATGCTGCTGCTGTCACTCCCTGATGCTGCTGCTGTCACTCCCTGATGCTGCTGCTGTCACTCCCTGATGCTGCTGCTGTCACTCCCTGATGCTGCTGCTGTCACTCCCTGATGCTGCTACTGTCACTCCCTGATGCTGCTGCTGTCACTCCCTGATGCTGTTTAACTGTCACTCCCTGATGCTGCTGCTTTTACTCCTGATGCTGCGCTGTCACTCCCTGATGCTGCTGTTGTCACTCCCTGATTGCTGCTGCTGTCACTCCCTGTTTGCTGCTGCTGTTACTCCCTGATGCTGCTACTGCCCCCCCCTTGATGCTGCTGCTGTCACTCCCTGATGCTGCTGCTGTCACTCCCTGATGCTGCTGCTGTCACTCCCTGATGCAGCTGCTGTTACTCCCTGATGCTGCTGCTGTCACTCCCTGATGCTGCTGCTGTCACTCCCTGATGCAGCTGCTGTCACTCCCTGAGCTCCCTGCTGTCACTCCCTTGATGCAGCTGCTGTCACTCCTGATGCTGCTACTGTCACTCCCTGATGCTGCTGCTGTTATTTCCCTGATGCTGCTGTTGTCACTCCCTGATGCTGCTGCTGCTGTCACTCCCTGATGCTGCTACTGTCACTCCCTGATGCTGCTGCTGTCACTCCCTGATGCTGCTGCTGTCACTCCCTGATGCTGCTTTTGGGTCCTCCCCTAAATGCTGCTGCTGCTGTCACTCCCTGATGCTGCTGCTGTCACTCCTGGTTGCGGCTGCTGTCACTCCCTGATGCTGCTGTCACTCCCTGATGCTGCTGTCACTCCCTGATGCTGCTGTCACTCCCTGATGCTGCTGTCACTCCCTAATGTTGCTTCTGTCACTCCCTGATGCTGCTACTGTCACTCCCTGATGCTGCTGCTGTCACTAACTGATGCTGCTGCTGTCACACCCTGATGCTGCTGCTGTCACTCCCTAATGCTGCTGCTGTCACTCCCTGATGCTGCTGCTGTCACTCCCTAATGCGCTGCTGTCACTCCCTGATGTTCTGCTGTCACTCCCTGATGCTGCTGCTGTCACTCCCTGATGCTGCTGCTGTCACTCCCTGATGCTGCTGCTGTCACTCCCTAATGCTGCTGCTGTCACTCCCTGATGCTTCTGCTGTCACTCCCTGATGCTGCTGCTGTCACTCCCTGATGCTGCTGCTGTCACTCCCTGATGCAGCTGCTGCTGTCACTCCCTGATGCTGCTACTGTTACTCCCTGATGCTGCTACTGTTACTCCCTGATGCTGCTGCTGCTGTCACTCCCTGATGCTGCTGCTGTCACTCCCTGATGCTCCTGCTGTCACTCCATGATGCTGCTACTGTCACTCCCTGATGCTGCTACGTCACTCCTGATGCTGGCTGCTGTCCCCTGATGCTGCTGCTGTCACTCCCTGATGCTGCTGCTGTCACTCCCTGATGCTGCTGCTGTCACTCCCTGATGCTGCTGCTGCTGCTGCTGTCACTCCCTGATGCTGCTGCCTGCTGTCATTCCCTGATGCTGCTGCTGTCACTCCCTGATGCAGCTGCTGTCACTCCCTGATGCTGCTGCTGTGACTCCCTGATGCTCCTGTTGTCACTCCCTGATGCTGCTGTCACTCCCTGATGCTGCTGCTGTCACTCCCTGATGCTGCTGCTGCTGCTGCTGTCACTCCTTGATGCTGCTGCTGTCATTCCCTGATGCTGCTGCTGTCACTCCCTGATGCAGCTGCTGTCACTCCATGATGCTGCTGTCACTCCCTGATGCAGCTGCTGTCACTCCCTGATGCTGCTGCTGTGACTCCCTGATGCTCCTGTTGTCACTCCCTGATGCTGCTGTCACTCCCTGATGCTGCTGCTGTCACTTCCTGATGCTGCTGCTGTCACTCCCTGATGCTGCTGTCACTCCCTGATGCTGCTACTGACACTCCCTGATGCTGCTACTGTCACTCCCTGATGCTGCTGTCACTCCCTGATGCTGCTACTGTCACTCCCTGATGCTACTACTGTCAGTCCCTGATGCTGCTGCTGTCACTCCCTGATGCTGCTGCTGTTACTCCCTGATGCTGCTACTGTCACTCCCTTATGCTTCTACTGTCACTCCCTGATGCTGCTACTGTCACTCCCTGATGCTGCTACTGTCACTCCCTGATGCTGCTGCTGTCACTCCCTGATGCTGCTGCTGTTACTCCCTGATGCTGCCACTGTTACTCCCTGTGCTTGCTAATTTCTCACTCCCTGTTTGCTGCTGCTGTCACTCCTGATGCTGCTGCTGTTACTCTGATTCTGCTGCTGTTACTCCTGATGCTGCTACTTTTAAATCCCTGTTTGCTGCTACTGTCACTCCCTGATGCTGCTGCTGTCACTCCCTGATGCTGCTGCTGTTACTCCCTGATGCTGCTGCTGTTACTCCCTGATGCTGCTGCTGTTACTCCCTGATGCTGCTGCTGTTACTCCCTGATGCTGCTATTGTTACTCCCTGATGCTGCTACTGTTACTCCCTGATGCTGCTGCTGTCACTCCCTGATGCTGCTGCTGTCACTCCCTGATGCTGCTGCTTTTTACCCCTGATGCTGCTGCTGTTACTCCCTGATGCTGCGCAGTCACCCCCCTGATGCTGCTGCTGTTACTCCCTGATGCTGCTACTGTTACTCCCTGATGCTGCTACTGTCACTCCCTGATGCTGCTGCTGTCACTCCCTGATGCTGCTGCTGTTACTCCTTGATGCTGCTGCTGTTACTCCCTGATGCTGCTGCTGTTACTCCCTGATGCTGCTACTGTTACTCCCTGATGCTGCTACTGTTACTCCCTGATGCTGCTACTGTCACTCCCTGATGCTGCTGCTGTCACTCCCTGATGCTGCTGCTGTTACTCCCTGATGCTGCTGCTGTTACTCCCTGATGCTGCTGCAGTCACTCCCTGATGCTGCTGCTGTTACTCCCTGATGCTGCTACTGTTACTCCCTGATGCTGCTACTGTCACTCCCTGATGCTGCTGCTGTCACTCCCTGATGCTGCTGCTGTTACTCCCTGATGCTGCTGCTGTTACTCCCTGATGCTGCTACTGTTACTCTCTGATGCTGCTACTGTTACTCCCTGATGCTGCTACTGTCACTCCTTGATGCTGCTTCTGTCACTCCCTGATGCTGCTGCTGTTACTCCCTGATGCTGCTGTTGTTACTCCCTGATGCTGCTGCAGTCACTCTCTGATGCTGCTGCTATTACTCCCTGATGCTGCTGCTGTTACTCCCTGATGCTGCTACTGTTACTCCCTGATGCTGCTACTGTCACTCCCTGATGCTGCTGCTGTCACTCCCTGATGCTGATGCTGTTACTTCCTGATGCTGCTGCTGTTACTCCCTGATGCTGCTGCTGTTACTCCCTTATGCTGCTACTGTCACTCTCTGATGCTGCTGCTGTCACTCCCTGATGCTGCTGCTGTCTCTCCCTGATGCTGCTTCTTTTACTCCCTGATGCTGCTACTGTCACTGCCTGATGCTGCTGCAGTCACTCCCTGATGCTGGTACTGTCACTCCCTGATGCTGCTGCTGTCACTCCCTGATGCTGCTGCTGTCACTCCCTGATGCTGATTTCACTTCTTGATGCTGCTACTGTCACTCCCTGCTCTTTTTGCTGTCACTCCCTTCTACTGCTACTGTCACTCCCTGCTGCTGCTGTCGGTTCCTGATGCTGCTACTGTCACTCCCTGCTCTTGTTGCTGTCACTCCCTTCTACTGCTATTGTCACTCCCTGCTACTTCTGTCACTCCCTGATGCTGCTGCTGTCACTCCCTGATGCTGCTGCTGTTACTCCCTGATGCTGTTTACTGTTACTCCTGATGCTGTTTACTGTCACCCCTGATGCTGCTGCTGTCACTCCCTGATGCGCTGCTGTTACCCCCTGATGCTGCGCTGTTCTCCCTATGCTGCTGCCTGTTACTCCCTGATGCTGCTACTGGTTACTTCCCTGATGCTGCTACTGTCACTCCCTGATGCTGCTGCTGTCACTCCCTGATGCTGCTGCTGTTACTCCCTGATGCTGCTGCTGTTACTCCCTGATGCTGTTGCAGTCACTCTCTGATGCTGCTGCTATTACTCCCTGATGCTGCTGCTGTTACTCCCTGATGCTGCTACTGTTACTCCCTGATGCTGCTACTGTCACTCCCTAATGCTGCTGCTGTCACTCCCTGATGCTGCTACTGTCACTCCCTGATGCTGCTGCTGTCACTCCCTGATGCTGCTGCTGTCACTCCCTGATGCTGCTACTGTCACTCCCTGATGCTGCTGCTGTCACTCCCTGCTGCTGTTGTCCCTCTCTACTACTGTGGCTGTCAATCCCTGCTTCTGTCACTCTTTGCTGCTGTTTCTGAAACTCCCTCCTGTTTCTCATTCCACTCTCTGCAAAGCAGGAGTATAAGAAGGAGGTTCTGGATAATCATCCCTCGCTGAGTCGTGTGATCATCCATCATTTTGTAGAAGCAAACAGTGCGTACTCTAAACTGAGTGAGGTGAGGCGAAGCAGAGAGGTCATAGTTACCACCACTAGTCCAAGTTGTCTTCCTCAAGTTGGAAAGTTTTGAAGAATCTTGTACAAACCCATGATGATGCACTGGCTATCTCACTGTTATCTTGACGCGACTCATCACTGGTTATGTTCACACACTCATACTGGTATCTTCACCACTCTTCACTGGTTATCTTCACTCCCATCACTGGTTATCTTCACACACTCTCATTGGTTATCTGCTTCACACATTTTCACTGGTTATCTTCACTGGTTATCTTCACACACTCTTCACTGGTTATCTTCACACACTCTTCATTGGTTATCTTCACACACTCTTCACTGGTTATCTTCACCACTCTCACTGGTTTTTTCTCACACACTCTTCACTGGTTATTCTTGCTTCACACACTCTTCACTGGTTATCTTCACCACTCATCACGGGTTATCTTCGCACACTCTTCACTGGTTATCTTTCACACACTCTTCACTGGTTATTTTGCTTCACACACTCTTCACTGGTTATCTTCCCACACTCATCACTGGTTATCTTGCTTCACACACTCATCACTGGTTATCTTCGCACACTCATCACTGGTTATCTTGCTCACACACTTCACTGGTTATCTTGCTTCACACACTCTTCACTGGTTATCTTGCTTCACACACTCTTCACTGGTTATCTTGCTTCACACACTCTTCACTGGTTATCTTGCTTCACACACTTTTCACTGGTTATCTCACACACTCATCACTGGTTATCTTCGCACACTCTTCACTGGTTATCTTTCACACACTCTTCTCTGGTTATCTTGCTTCACACATCTTCACTGTTATCTTGCTTCACACACTCTTCACTGGTTATCTTGCTTCACACACTCTTCACTGGTTATCTTCACACACTCATCACTGGTTATCTTCGCACACTCTTCACTGGTTATCTTGCTTCACACACTCTTCACTGGTTATCTTGCTTCACACACTCTTCACTGGTTATCTTGCTTCACACACTCTTCACTGGTTATCTTGCTTCACACACTCTTCACTGGTTATCTTCACACACTCATCACTGGTTATCTTCGCACACTCTTCACTGGTTATCTTGCTTCACACACTCTTCACTGGTTATCTTGCTTCACACACTCTTCACTGGTTATCTTGCTTCACACACTCTTCACTGGTTATCTTGCTTCACACACTCTTCACTGGTTATCTTGCTTCACACACTCTCACTGGTTATCTGTTCACACACTCTTCACTGGTTATCTTCATCACACTCTTCACTGGTTGATCTTGCTTCACACACTCTTCACTGGTTATTCTTCACACACTCTTCACTGGTTATCTTCACACACTCATCACTGGTTATCTTGCTTCACACACTCTTCACTGGTTATCTTCACACACTCATCACTGGTTATCTTGCTTCACACACTCTTCACTGGTTGTCTTGTTTCACACACTCTTCACTGGTTATCTTGCTTCTCACGCTCTTCGCTGGTTATCTTCACACACTCTTCACTGGTTATCTTGCTTCACACACTCTTCACTGGTTATCTTGCTTCACACACTCTTCGCTGGTTATCTTCACACACTCTTCATTGGTTATCTTGCTTCACACACTCTTCACTGGTTATCTTCACACACTCTTCACTTGTTATCTTGCTTCACACGCTCTTCACTGGTTATCTTCTCACACACTCTTCACTTGGTTATCTTGCTTCACACCTCTTCACTGGTTATCTTGCTTCACACACTCTTCACTTGTTATCTTGCTTCACACACTCTTCATTGGTTATCTTGCTTCACACGCTCTTCACTGGTTATCTTGCTTCACACGCTCTTCATTGGTTATCTTGCTTCACACAGCTCTTCACTGGTTATCTTGCTTCACACGCTCTTCACTGGTTATCTTCACACTTCACTGGTTATCTTCACACACTCTTCACTTGTTATCTTGCTTCACACACTCTTCACTGGTTATCTTGCTTCACACACTCTTCACTGGTTATCTTGCTTCACACGCTCTTCATTGGTTATCTTGCTTCACACGCTCTTCACTGGTTATCTTCACACACTCTTCACTGGTTATCTTGCTTCACACACTCTTCATTGGTTATCTTGCTTCACACGCTCTTCACTGGTTATCTTCACACACTCTTCACTGGTTATCTTGCTTCACACACTCTTCATTGGTTATCTTGCTTCACACGTCTTCACTGGTTATCTTCACACACTCTCACTGGTTTCTTCACACCTCTCTTGTTATCTTGCTTCACACGGTCTTCACTGGTTATCTTCACACACTCTTCACTGGTTATCTTGCTTCACACGCTCTTCACTGGTTATCTTCACACACTCTTCACTGGTTATCTTGCTTCACACACTCTTCATTGGTTATCTTGCTTCACAAACTCTTCACTGGTTATCTTCACACACTCATAAGAACATAGGAAAGAAGGAACACTGCAACAGGCCTACTGACCCATGCGGAGCAGGTCCATTCCCCCCCCCCCCCGGATTAGACCAATGACCCTCCCAATCTGGTCATCCCCACTCAAGGATGGAGCACTGTACCAGACCCAGCAGCACAAGCTAGTCAGGTCCAACTCACACTCACACCCATTCATGTATTTATCTAACCTATTTTTAAAACTACACAACGTTTTAGCCTCAATAACTGTACTCGGGAGTTTGTTCCACTCATCCACAACTCTATTACCAAACCAGTGCTTTCCTATATCCTTCCTGAATCTGAATTTTTCCAACTTGAAACCATTGCTGCGAGTCCTTTCTTGGCTGGAAATTTTCAGCACACTATTTACATCCCCTTTATTTATTCCCCCCTAATTCTACGCCTTTCGAGAGAGTGCAGATTCAGGGCCCTCAGTCTATCCTCATAGTGAAGATTTCTGATACATGGGATCATCTTTGTCATCTTCCTTTGTACGTTTTCCAGAGCATTCATATCCATTCTGTAATACGTGACCAGAACTGAGCAGCATAGTCTAAATGAGGCCTAACCAAGGATATATAGAGTTGAAGAACAACCTGAGGACTTCTATTTATACTTCTAGATATGAAGCAAAGAATTCTGTTAGCTTTATTGTGAACACTAATGCACTGTTGTCTTGGTTTTAGGTTACTGCTAACCAGAACTCCTAAATCCTTTTCGCAATCGGTAGTATTAAGATCTACATTATTTAGTTGATATGTGACATGGTTATTTAACTGTCCAACATTTAGAACTTTGCATTTGTCAATATTAAACTGCATCTGCCACTTCTCTGACCATTGCATCAGTCTATTCAAATCATCTTGGAGTGCTCTAATGTCCTCATTAGAATGAATTGGACGGCCTATTTTGGTGTCATCAGCAAATTTGCTTATGTCGCTATTTATTACCTCATCTATATCGTTTATGTAAATTGTAAACAACAACGGGCCCAACACTGACCCCTGAGGAACACCACTGGTTATCTTGCTTCACACGCTCTTCATTGGTTATCTTGCTTCACACGCTCTTCACTGGTTATCTTCACACACTCTTCACTTGTTATCTTGCTTCACACGCTCTTCACTGGTTATCTTGCTTCACACGCTCTTCACTGGTTATCTTCACACTTCACTTGTTATCTTGCTTCACACGCTCTTCACTGGTTATCTTGCTTCACACACTCTTCACTGGTTATCTTGCTTCACACACTCTTCACTGGTTATCTTGCTTCACACGCTCTTCACTGGTTATCTTGTTCACATCACTCTTCATTGGTTATCTTGCATTCACACTCTTAACTGGTTATCTTGCTTCACCACTCTTCACTGGTTATCTTGCTTCACACACTCTTCACTGGTTATCTTGATTCACACATTCTTCACTGGTTATCTTGCTTCACATGCTCTTCACTGGTTATCTTGACTCACACACTCTTCACTGGCTATCTTGCTTCATACACTCTTCACTGGTTATCTTGCTTCACACGCTCTTCATTGGTTATCTTGCTTCACACGCTCTTCACTGGTTATCTTCACACACTCTTCACTGGTTATCTTGCTTCACACGCTCTTCACTGGTTATCTTGCTTCACACACTCTTCACTGGTTATCTTGCTTCACACACTCTTCACTGGTTATCTTGCTTCACACGCTCTTCACTGGTTATCTTGATTCACATCACTCTTCACTGGTTATCTTGCTTCACACGCTCTTAACTGGTTATCTTGCTTCACACCTCTTCACTGGTTATCTTGTTCACACACTCTTCACTGGTTCTCTTGCTTCACACGCTTTTCTCTGGTTATCTTGATTCACACACTCTTCACTGGTTATCTTGCTTAATGCATTCTCCACTGGTTATCTTGCTTCACACACTCTTCACTGGTTATCTTGATTCACACACTCTTCACTGGTTATCTTGCTTCACACGCTCTTCACTTGTTATCTTCACATTTCACTGGTTATCTCCACACACTCTTCACTGGTTATCTTGCTTCACACGCTCTTCACTTGTTATCTTCACATTTCACTGGTTATCTTCACACTTCACTGGTTATCTCCACACACTCTTCACTGGTTATGTTGCTTCACACACTCTTCACTGGTTATCTTGCTTCCCACGCTCTTCACTGGTTATCTTCACATTTCACTGGTTATCTTCACACTTCACTGGTTATCTCACCACACTCTCACTGGTTATCTTGCTCACACGCTCTTCACTGGTTATCTTCACATTTCACTGGTTATCAGTTCTTCACACACTCTTCACTGGTTATCTTGCTTCACACCTCTTCACTGTTATCTTCTTCACGCTTCATGGTTATCTTCACATTTCACTGGTTATCTTCACACTTCACTGGTTATCTCCACACACTCTTCACTGGTTATCTTGCTTCACACGCTCTTCTCTGGTTATCTTGATTCACACACTCTTCACTTGTTATCTTGTTTCACATGTTCTTCACTGGTTATCTTCACACTTCACTGGTTATCTTCACACACTCTTCACTGGTTATCTTGATTCACACGCTCTTCTCTGGTTATCTTGATTCACACACTCTTCACTAGCTTCACTTCACTGTTACTTGCTTCACACACTCTTCACTGGTTATCTTGCTTTACACGCTCTTCATCTGGTTATCTTCACACACTCTTCACTTGTTATCTTGCTTCACACACTCTTCACTGGTTATCTTGCTTCACGTACTCTTCACTGTTATCTCACACCTTCACTGTTATCTTGCTTCCACACACTCTTCACTGGTTATCTTTCACGTCTTCACTTTATCTACACACTCTTCACTGGTTATCTTTCACACGTTCACTGGTTTCTTCACACTCACTGGTTATCTTTTCACACTCTTCACTTGTTATCTTGCTTCACACACTCTTCACTGGTTATCTTGCTTCACATGCTCTTCACTGGTTATCTTCACACTTCACTGGTTATCTTCACACACTCTTCACTGGTTATTTTGCTTCACACACTCTTCACTGGTTATCTTGCTTCACACACTCTTCACTGGTAATCTTGCTTCACATTCTCTTCACAGGTTATCTTGCTTCACACACTCTTCACTGGTTATCTTGCTTCCCACACTCTTCACTGGTTATCTTCCCACGCACTTCACTGGTTATCTTGCTTCACACACTCTTTACTGGTTATCTTGCTTCACACGCTCTTCACTGGTTATCTTGCTTCACACACTCTTCACTGGTTATCTTCACACACTCTTCACTGGTTATCTTGCTTCACACACTCTTCACTTGTTATCTTCACACACTCTTCACTGGTTATATTGCTTCACAACTCTCTTCATTTGGGTTATCTCAAAACCTCTTCACTGGTTATCTTGCTTCACACTCTCTTCACTTGTTATCTTCACACACTCTTCACTTGTTATCTTGCTTCACACACACTTCACTGGTTATCTTCACACACTCTTTACTGGTTATCTTGCTTCACTCTCTTCACTGGTTATATCTTGCTTCACACTTTTTCACTGTGTTATCGCTTCACACCTTCATTGTTGTTATCTTGCTTCAAACTCTTCTCCATGTTATCTTGCTTTACACTCTTAACCATGTTATCTTGCTTCACACTCTTCACCATGTTATCTTGCTTCACACTCTTCACCATGTTATCTTGCTTCACTCTCTTCACTGTGTTATCTTGCTTCACACTCTTCACTGTGTTATCTTGCTTCACACTATTCATTGTGTTATCTTGCTTCACTCTCTTTGCTGTGTTATCTTGCTTCAAACTCTTCTCCATGTTATCTTGCTTTACACTCTTAACCATGTTATCTTGCTTCACTCTCTTCATTGTGTTATCTTGCTTCACTCTCTTTGCTGTGTTATCTTGCTTCAAACTCTTATCCATGTTATCTTGCTTCACACTCTTCACCATGTTATCTTGCTTCACTCTCTTCACTGTGTTATCTTGCTTCACACTCTTCACTGTGTTATCTTGCTTCACACTCTTCACTGTGTTATCTTGCTTCACACTCTTCACCGTGTTATCTTGCTTCACACTCTTCACTGTGTTATCTTGCTTCACACTCTTCACTGTGTTATCTTGCTTCACACTCTTCACTGTGTTATCTTGCTTCACACTCTTCACCCCATGTTATCTTGCTTCACTCTCTTCACTGTGTTATCTTGCTTCACAGTCTTCACTGTGTTATCTTGCTTCACACTCTTCACTGTGTTATCTTGCTTCACAGTCTTCACCGTGTTATCTTGCTTCACACTCCTCACTGTGTTATCTTGCTTCACAGTCTTCACTGTTTATCTTTTTTTCACACCCTTCACTGGTTACTTTCTTCACACTCCCTCCGTTTTTTTGTTTCACACTCCTCACTGTGTTACTTCCCACACCCTTCACTGTGTTTCTTGCTTCACTCTTCACTGTTTTTATCTTGCTTCACAGTCTTCACGTGTTATCTTGTTTCACACTCCCACTGTGTTATCTTGCCCCTTTCACTGTGTTATCTTGCTTCACACCCCCAACTGTGTATCTTGCTTCACACTCCTCACTGTGTTATCTTGCTCACACTCCTCACTGTTTACTTGCTTCACACTCCTCACGGTTATCTTGCTTCACCCCCCTCACTGTTTATCTTGCTTCACACTCCTCACTGTGTTTCTTCTTTCAAAAGTCTCACCGTTTTACTTGCTTCACACTCCCACTGTGTTATCTTGCTTCACACTCCTCACTGTGTTATCTTGCTTCACAGTCTTCACCGTGTTATCTTGCTTCACAGTCTTCACCGTGTTATCTTGCTTCACACTCCTCACTGTGTTATCTTGCTTCACAGTTTTCACGTGTTTCTGCTCACAGCCCTCAACCGTGTTATCTTGCTTCACACTCTTCACCGTGTTATCTTGCTTCACACTCCTCACTGTGTTATTCTGCCTCACACTGAATATTCTTTCATTACATCATTACTTCACAATTACAGCAGCAGTTGGGTTCTTAATGACCTTGTTAAATAGTTTGACTTAAGTCTGTCCGTGTGGACAAAGAGAACCATAAAGTGAACACTTAAGTGGATGGTCCATGGTCAGGGGTAACCTTAAGTGTTGCATGGTTAGTCAGAGGTGACCTTAAGTGTTCCATGGTTAGTCAGAGGTGACCTTAAGTGTTCCATGGATAGTCAGAGGTAACCTTAAGTGTTCCATGGTCAGTCAGAGGTGACCTTAAGTGTTCCATGGATAGTCAGAGGTAACCTTAAGTGTTCCATGGATAGTCAGAGGTGGCCTTAAGTGTTCCATGGTTAGTCAGAGGTGGCCTTAAGTGTTCCATGGTCAGTCAGAGGTGACCTTAAGTGTTCCATGGATAGTCAGAGGTGGCCTTAAGTGTTCCATGGTCAGTCAGAGGTGACATTTAAGTGTTCCATGGCCAGTCAGAGGCAACCTTAAGTGTTCGTTGTGCCAGTCAGAGGTGACTAAGTTCTCCATGGCAGTGTGGTAGTACCCTGTTGTTCTATATGGTAGTGTTCTTCTACCCCATTCTTCCCAGTTATTTATGCCCATCATTCAGTTATATACTTCAATGGTAACAGCTGTTATTCTACGTCTCTTAAGAGAGTGAAGGTTTTAATCTCTCATTCTGTCTTATGAGATATTCCTTATTCAGTGGACTCATTTTGATATCCTTCTCTGTATGCTCTCCAGTGCATTTATATCCATTCAGACATTCTGTAGTATGGTGACCAAAACTGAACTGCATAATCTAGGTGAGGCCTTACTAGTGATGTATGGAGCTGTAAAATAACTTTTGGACTCCCGCTACTCTTGTCTTAGATTAAGGTTTCTGCTTACCAAAACTCCCAACCTTTTTTTCTCATTGTGTATAATCAAGCTCTTCATCAAATAGTTTATAAGTACGATAGTCAGTTTTATTCCCAATGATGAGGTTTTACACTTGTCTACCATTGAACTGAATCTGCTACTTTTCAAAGCATGACTTCAGTTTGTTCAACTCTAACTGAAGTTCAGTTTTATCTTCCTTCGAATCTATAATTTGGCTTATTTTTGTCTCTTCAGTGAATTTATTGATGGCATTTGTTATTCCTTGATCAAGGTCATTTGTGTAAATTATGAGCAACATTGGGCCTAAAACTGATCCTTGTGGAACTAGTGACTGGTCCCCATTCAGATTTCACCCCAGTGAAAGTCCAGGAAATCCAGTCATATTGACTTTCACTATTATTACTACATTATCATGCCTAGCAGCCATAACAATTTCATCCCAAAGAAGTCTCCCTCTCTCCCTTTTTTAAGTTGGTATATTACTCAAAATAAATTCTCTTGTTCTATAAATTCTACCCAAACAAATTGTGTGTCAAATCCATCAATTTTTCTACCAGTTTTTATACAACAATTAATATTTTCTCAAACATACGTCACTATCAAAATTAATCTCCATAATCTAAGTGAAGCCTTATTGAAAAGTTATAGTGATACTGACAGTATGTAGATAAATATATATGTACAGTTCAAGATATTTATTGAGGAAACTTTGCCATAAGTGACTTCTTCAGTCCTAGTACAGTAGGGCTCCACCTAGTACAGTAGGGCTCCACCTAGTACAGTAGGGCTCCACCTAGTACAGTAGGGCTCCACCTAGTACAGTAGGGCTCCACCTAGTACAGTAGGGCCCCACCTAGTACAGTAGGGCTCCCACCTAGTACAGTAGGGCTCCACCTAGTACAGTAGGGCCCCACCTAGTACAGTAGGGCTCCACCTAGTACAGTAGGGCTCCACCTAGTACAGTAGGGCTCCACCTAGTACAGTAGGGCTCCACCTAGTACAGTAGGGCTCCACCTAGTACAGTAGGGCTCCACCTAGTACAGTAGGGCCCCACCTAGTACAGTAGGGCTCCACCTAGTACAGTAGGGCTCCACCTAGTACAGTAGGGCCCCACCTAGTACAGTAGGGCTCCACCTAGTACAGTAGGGCTCCAGCTAGTACAGTAGGCTCCCACCTAGTACAGTACGGCTCCAGCTAGTACAGTAGGGCTCCACCTAGTACAGTAGGGCTCCACCTAGTACAGTAGGGCTCCCCCTAGTCATGGGGCTCCACCAGTACAGTGGGCTCCACCAAAAGACAGTAGGGCTCCAAGTACGTGGGCCCCCCCT
Organism: Cherax quadricarinatus; assembly: GCF_026875155.1. Lineage (NCBI taxonomy): Eukaryota > Metazoa > Arthropoda > Malacostraca > Decapoda > Parastacidae > Cherax > Cherax quadricarinatus. The sequence continues at coordinate 4,329,819 of NC_069430.1, forward strand.
ATTTACAGTAGGGTCCACCTAGTACAGTAGGGCCCAGCTAGTACAGTGGGGCCCCAACCTAGTACTTTGGGGCTCCACCAGTAAGTAGGGCCCACCTAGTACGTGGGCCCCACCTAGTACAGTAGGGCTCCACCTAGTACAGTTAGGGCTCCACTAGTACGTAGGGCTCACACTAGTCAGTAGGGCTCACCTATGTACAGTGGGCCCCACCTAGTACAGTAGGCCCCACTAGTACAGTAGGGCTTCCCAATTACAGTAGGGCTCATAGTACGTAGGCTCCACCTAGTACTGTAAGGCTCAACTTAGTACAGTCAGTTTACACCAAGTAATATTTGGCTCAATACAGTTAGGGTCACCTATAATAGACTCCACTAATCTATAGTGCACCTTAGTGAAAGTTCATAGTGGATACTGTACAGTATGTAGATATAAGTAGATACTGTACAGTTCAGATATTTATGAGGAAACTATGTCATAAGTGGACTTCTCATCCTAGTACAGTAGGGCTCCACCTAGTACAGTAGGGCTCCACCTAGTACAGTAGGGCTCCACCTAGTACAGTAGGGCTCCACCTAGTACAGTAGGGCTCCACCTAGTACAGTAGGGCCCCACCTAGTACAGTAGGGCTCCACCTAGTACAGTAGGGCTCCACCTAGTACAGTAGGGCCCACCTAGTACAGTAGGGCTCCACCTAGTACAGTAGGGCTCCACCTAGTACAGTAGGGCTCACCTAGTACAGTAGGGCTCCACCTAGTACAGTAGGGCTCCACCTAGTACAGTAGGGCTCCACCTAGTACAGTAGGGCCCCACCTAGTACAGTAGGGCTCCACCTAGTACAGTAGGGCTCCACCTAGTACAGTAGGGCCCCACCTAGTACAGTAGGGCTGCCACCTAGTACAGTAGGGCTCCAGCTAGTACAGTAGGGCTCCACTAGTACAGTAGGGCTCCACCTAGTACAGTAGGGCTCCACCTAGTACAGTAGGGCTCCACCTAGTACAGTAGGGCTCCACCTAGTACAGTAGGGCTCCACCTAGTACAGTAGGGCTCCACCTAGTACAGTAGGGCTCCACCTAGTACAGTAGGGCTCCACCTAGTACAGTAGGGCTCCACCTAGTACAGTAGGGCTCCACTTTTTGGTGTTTCACCTTACGGCATTCTGCTAATACTGTGATCTCAAATTATGACCAAAACTTTCTATATGGCAAGTGGTCTTTCAAATAGGGCGCGGGCCACCCAGTTTGTTTACAATATCCATGAGCACATCTCTCTATTATGTAATAGTAATCACTCTTGAGCACATTAAATGTCTAATTTTACATCATTATAGACATTTTCATTAATCCATCTATGATATTTTCTTCAAAATTATATAAGAAACATGTTACATAGCATATAAACATGCTGTTTATATGCTATGGAGGTGTGGTTGCCGGGTGGAGGGAAAACATTACGTAATACTAATAATAATCACTCTTGGGCACATTAAATGTCTTATTTTATGTTAATACAGACATTTTCATTAATCCATCTAAGTACACCCCACAGTAGAATAAATTAACATAAATATGAGATGTGGTAGCCAGGTGACTTGTAGGACTTGTGGTAGCCAGGCAACTTGTAGGACTTGTGGTAGCCAGGCAACTTGTAGGACTTGTGGTAGCCAGGCAACTTGTAGGACTTGTGGTAGCCAGGCAACTTGTAGGACTTGTGGTAGCCAGGTGACTTGTAGGACTTGTGGTAGCCAGGAACTTGTAGGACTTGTGGTAGCCAGGCAACTTGTAGGACTTGTGGTAGCCAGGCAACTTGTAGGACTTGTGGTAGCCAGGCAACTTGTAGGACTTGTGGTAGCCAGGCAACTTGTAGGACTTGTGGTAGCCAGGCAACTTGTAGGACTTGTGGTAGCCAGGCAACTTGTAGGACTTGTGGTAGCCAGGCAACTTGTAGGACTTGTGGTAGCCAGGCAACTTGTAGGACTTGTGGTAGCCAGGCAACTTGTAGGACTTGTGGTAGCCAGGCAACTTGTAGGACTTGTGGTAGCCAGGCAACTTGTAGGACTTGTGGTAGCCAGGCAACTTGTAGGACTTGTGGTAGCCAGGCAACTTGTAGGACTTGTGGTAGCCAGGCAACTTGTAGGACTTGTGGTAGCCAGGCAACTTGTAGGACTTGTGGTAGCCAGGCAACTTGTAGGACTTGTGGTAGCCAGGCAACTTGTAGGACTTGTGGTAGCCAGGCAACTTGTAGGACTTGTGGTAGCCAGGCAACTTGTAGGACTTGTGGTAGCCAGGCAACTTGTAGGACTTGTGGTAGCCAGGCAACTTGTAGGACTTGTGGTAGCCAGGCAACTTGTAGGACTTGTGGTAGCCAGGCAACTTGTAGGACTTGTGGTAGCCAGGCAACTTGTAGGACTTGTGGTAGCCAGGCAACTTGTAGGACTTGTGGTAGCCAGGCAACTTGTAGGACTTGTGGTAGCCAGGCAACTTGTAGGACTTGTGGTAGCCAGGCAACTTGTAGACTTGTGGTAGCTAGGCAACTTGTAGGACTTGTGGTAGCCAGGCAACTTGTAGGACTTGTGGTAGCCAGGCAACTTGTAGGACTTGTGGTAGCTAGGCAACCTGTAGGACTTGTGGTAGCCAGGCAACTTGTAGGACTTGTGGTAGCCAGGCAACTTGTAGGACTTGTGGTAGCCAGGCAACTTTTAGGACTTGTGGTAGCCTGGCAACTTGTAGGACTTGTGGTAGCCAGGCAACTTGTAGGACTTGTGGTAGCCAGGCAACTTGTAGGACTTGTGGTAGCCAGGCAACTTGTAGGACTTGTGGTAGCCAGGCAACTTGTAGGACTTGTGGTAGCCAGGCAACTTGTAGGACTTGTGGTAGCCAGGCAACTTGTAGGACTTGTGGTAGCCAGGCAACTTGTAGGACTTGTGGTAGCCAGGCAACTTGTAGGACTTGTGGTAGCCAGGCAATTGACTTGTTAGAGCATTGTGGATAGCTAGGCAACTTGTAGGACTTGTGGTAGCCAGGCAACTTGTAGGACTTGTGGTAGCCAGGCAACTTGTAGGACTTGTGGTAGCTAGGCAACTTGTAGGACTTGTGGTAGCAGGCAACTGTAGGACTTGTGGTAGCCAGGCAACTTGTAGGACTTGTGGTAGCCAGGCAACTTGTAGGACTTGTGGTAGCTAGGCAACCTGTAGGACCTGTGACGAAAACCAGACACGTTCATCTAGTTTGTTTACTTTATATGTGGGTGGGGTGGGGAGGGCTGCCCTTCCTGGCTACCCATACTTCCCAACCTGACTTCATACAAATAAAACTCACCTCTCATCCTACATTAAGACTGCAAATATTTTAAGGTAATTAATAACTGTACTGTATATGCATTTTATCGCTCTAGGGAGCTTAATGTCGTAGTAGGCATAAGTGGCCAGGCAGGATGCCATACCTCCCCCACAACTTTCTACAAATAAATATTTTTCACCTCTTACCCTACATTACCAGTAAGACTACAAATATTTTAAGGTAAGTAATGCATGTACTGTATATGAATTTTATCACACTAGGGAGCTTTAAGCATCGTAGTGTAGTATGTGTGGGTGGGGTGGCCAGGAGGGCTACCACACCTGACTTCTTAGAGTAAATCTTAATCACCTTTTGCCCTACATTAAGACTACAAATATTTTGAGGTAAATAGTGAGTGTACTGTGTGTGCATTTTACTTTTTAATGCCTAGTTCTATTGCTAACTAAATATATGTTAGTGTAAACTTGTTATCTGGCATTTATATGCATTTATAAATGGAAAAAGTGGAGTTCTGCTTTCTGGTGAAGTCTGCTTTCCGGCAGTAGCCTGGAACCTAACCTGCCGAGTAAGTGGGGCCCTATTCTACAGAGAAAATTGAGAAACAGGTATGTATAGTGGCGGGAGTCAGGTGGCAGGCTGTGAGAGGGTAGTGGTGGTGGTAGTAGTAGTAGTACTAGTAGTAAGTAGTACAGCTGAGTTGTGATGGGTGGCAGTAGTAGTAGTAGTACAGCTGAACTGTAATTGGTGGGATTTAAGAGGGACCTGTCAACAGTGGAATAATATACAGTGGTCCCCCGCTTTTCGTAGTTCCCGGCAATCGTAAATTTCGCCAATTGTAGGGGTATTTTCATATAAACATGGACTCGCTTTTCATAGGTTGACTCGCGAGTCGTAGTTCGTCTGGGACGCGTACCCATGGCATGAGCCAGGGCGGCAGCCAGTCTGGCATTGTTTACCAGTGAGCGAAGGTCCCCTCACGTGCTCCAGCGAAATATTTCATAATATTCCATTTATTTTAGTGCTTGCAAGTACTAAATCATTTACCATGGCTCCAAAGAAAGCTCCTGTGCCAAGCCTGTGGTAAAGAAGGTGAGAAATATGATTGAATTTAAGAAAACCATCATTGAACAATATGAAAGTGGTACAAGTGTGGCCGAACTGTCCAGGATGTATAAGAAACCCTACACAACCTTATGTTCCATAGCGGCCAAGAAAAATGAAATAAAGGATGCTGTTGTTGCAAAGGGAGTAACTATGCTGACAAAAATGAGATCACCAGTACTGGAAGAGGTTGAGAAGTTATTATTGGTGTGGATAAATGAGAAACAATTAGCAGGAGATACTCTTATGACTTCGATTATTTGTGAAAAGGCTAGGCAGTTGCATAAAGATTTGGTAAAGAAATTGCCTGCAAATAGTGGTGATGTGAGTGAATTTAAGGCCAGCAAAGGCTGGTTTGAGAGATTTAAGAACCGTACTGGCATACACAGTGTGGTAAGGCATGGTGAGACTGCCAGTTCGGTCCACAAGGCGGCTGAAAAATATGTGCATGAATTCCTGGAGTACATAGAGGCTGAAGGACTGAAACCTGAACAAGTGTTCAATTGTGACGAAACAGGCCTCTTTTGGAAGAAAACGCCAAAGAGGACCTTCATTACACAAGAGGAAAAGGCAATGCCAGGACACAAGCCTATGAAAGACAGGCTGACGCTAATGTTCTGTGCTAATGCTAGTGGAGATTTCAAAGTGAAGCCAATTACTAGTGATACCATTCTGAAAATCCCAGAGTGTTCAGGAAAAACAATGTTATGAAGAGTAAATTGTGTGTGTTTTGGAAATCTAATAGTAAGGCATGGGTCACGAGGGAAATTTTCGTCGAGTGGTTCAGTGAAGTGTTTGGCCCTAGTGTGAAGGAGTATCTCCTGGAAAAGAAATTGGATCTCAAGTGCGTGCTAGTAATGGACAATGCACCTGCTCATCCTCCAAACTTGGATGACCTAACTTTCGAGGAGTTTGGGTTCATCACAGTAAGTTCTTGCCCCCGAATACCACATCCTCTCCTCCAACCCATGGACCAGCAGGTTATTGCAAACTTTAAAAAACTCTACACAAAAGCAATGTTTCACAGGTGCTTGACTGTGACCACAGACACTCACTTGACCCTAAGGGAATTTTGGAGAGAACACTTCAGCATCCTCCATTGCATAACCCTTATAGGTATGGCTTGGGAGGGAGTGACTACCAGGACTTTGAACTCTGCCTGGAGAAAATTGTGGCCAGATTGTGTCGACAAGAGGGATTTTGAAGGATTTGGGACTGAACCTAATGAGCCTATGTCTGTTGTAAAATCAATTGTGGCACTAGGGAGTTCCATAGGGTTGGATGTGAGTTTGGAGGATGTGGAAGAATTGGTGGAAGACCACAATGAAGAGCTCACCACTGAGGAGCTGCAAGAGCTTCAGTAGGAAGAGCAACACATTGCAGCTCAGAATCTTGCTGCAGAGAAGGAGGAAGAGAGATGGAAGAAGGTGCCTTCTTCAGAAATTAAAGAGATTTTTACTATGTGGGGTAAGACGGAAAGCTTTATGGAGAAACATCACCCTAACAAGGTTGTTGCAAGCCAGGTTGGCAACATGTACAGTGACAAAGTCTTGGGCCATTTTAGGGAAGTGTTAAAGAGACGCCAGAAACAGAGCTCTCTCCACAGTTATTTTGCGAGACAGGACTCCAGTGACTCTCAAGGTGGTCCTAGGGGCATTAAGAAACAGAGAAGAGAAGCAACTCAAGAAAAGCAAATGGTACCTGAGGTGTTGATGGAAGGGGATTCCCCTTCCAAACTATAAACAATCCACTCTCTCCTCCTCCTCCAGTCTCCCATACACTAAGAAGAATCTCCAATAAAGGTAAGTGTTATGCTGTTAATGTTTCATTCTTCATTTCCCAAAATATTGGTTATGTAATCCATGTATATTTCATGTAAAAATTTTTTTTGTTTTAATACTTCTGGGTGTCAGGAACAGATTAATTGTATTTACATTATATCTTATGGGGAAAATTGATTCGTAAATCGTAAATTTCGTTTATAGTAATGGCTCCAGGAACGGATTAATTACGAAAAACGAGGGACCACTGTATTAAGATTTTCCTTGGTGCAGATTTGATGTTAATGGCAGTGTTCTGGTTAGTAGGTGGTTTGCTAACACTTTGGAAGTACAGTGGACCCCCGGTATACGATATTAATCCGTTCTTAAGAGCTCATTGTATGCCAAAATTATCGGAAGGCGAATTAATTTTCCCCATAAGAAATAATGGAAATCAAATTAATCCGTGCAAGACACCCAAAAGTATGAAAAAAAAGTTTTACCACATGAAATATTAAGTTTAATGCACACAAACTGAAGAAGACATGCGCAGTTTGTGGTACTCTGCTAACAATAGAATACATGACACTTACCTTTAATTAATGAAGATCTAGTGATGATTGATGAGATGGGAGGAGGGGAGAGTGTTGAAGTTGCAGGCATTTTGTCAATTAAATCCTCAATTAGCCACCAGGCCCGGTGGCCTGGTGGCTAAAGCTCCCGCTTCACACACAGAGGGCCCGGGTTCAATTCCCGGCGGGTGGAAACATTCCGACACGTTTCCTTACACCTGTTGTCCTGTTCACCTAGCAGCAAATAGGTACCTGGGTGTTAGTCGACTGGTGTGGGTCGCATCCTGGGGGACAAGATTAAGGACCCCAATGGAAATAAGTTAGACAGTCCTCGATGACGCACTGAGTTTCTTGGGTTATCCTGGGTGGCTAACCCTCCGGGGTTAAAAATCCGAACAAAATCTTATCTTATCTTATCTTATGCAACTTCTTAGCCTTTTCACATATGATCGTTTGAGAGATGCTATCTCCTGCTATCTGTTTTTCATTTATCCACACCAATAACAGTCTCTCAACATCTTCTAACACTTGGGATCTCTGTTTCGAAAACCGACATGTACCTTTTGCAAGAACAGCTTCCTTGATTGCTGTTTTCCTGGCCACTATAGTAGCGATGGTTAATTGGGGTTTTGTATGCAACCTGGCCAGCTCCGACACACGCACTCCACTTTCATACTTTGCAATTATCTCTTTCTTCATTTCAATAGTCATTAGCACCCTTTTTCTCGAAGGGTTGGCACTAGAAGCTTTCTTGGGGCCCATGGTGACTTATTTTGCAGAAACAAGCACCAAAAACACTGATAATATGGAATGTACCGAATGTATGCTTAGATGCGAGCACACTGGCTGGCTTATAAACACTAGCACGCACGGGGCAGTTCAGGCCACATGTGGACGCATCCCGGACAAATCGCGTGTGGCAGGTTTTTTAACGAGTGGTGAGGCAAAAGTTTTGCATTAAAATGTATCGTTACCGGATTTAACGTATACCGATGCCATCGTATACCGGGGGTCCATTGTACTATAGAAAGCAGATTTTTTGTGGAATGGCGGTGGTTACTATTATCATGGCGGCCTGTGAACACCGTCAATGGCATACTTCATTTTCACATATAACTAGTTAAGCCTCTCAGAATTTTATGAAGTGGCCCTGCTTGTTCTGTGTTGCACAGAAGCATTTTTCTGGTCATCATGATTGCACACGTTATTTTGGTCCTGTAACACGGGTTCCCAATGTTTTCTATGCCCCTACTTCTAGGAAATGTTTAAGTAATGTTTCATCCCCTACAAAAGTAATTATCACATTTGAAGATGAAGTTAAGTTTCCAATTTTTGAATCACAAATTGAACCAAGTACAGCATTGCGGGTTAACATATTGAACTCAAAAATTCAGTGCATAAAATGCAAATGTAAATTGAGCAGTTAGAAAAGGTTTTGGTAAAATAAACAGAATTGTGCTTTTCATTATGACCCTTTGTTGCACCCCCTGAAATTTCATCTCGCATCCCTGGGGGTGCATGCACCCTATGTTAGGAAACCCTGCTGTAACAGCAAGATCCCTGGCAGTAAGAATACACAAACGTAAGACTGCATGACCAGAAAAATGCTTGTGTACAACACAGTAGCAAGCAGGGCCATCTCATGTAATTCGTAGAAGCTAAACTGGCAGAAGTCAGCAAATTTGTCTGTAGCAACAGCCCCTTGTGAATCAAGTGTTTAGATTCCTTAATCAGATTATGTTTATCAAGGTGTATTCTCATTGTATTGGCCATAATTTACTAATAAGCTGCTTGCTGTTGAAGTCACCCTTGTTGGGTGCTAATTTGATGATAATAGCTTATCCCTAATTTAAAAATAAGGAAATACAGTGAAACCTCCATAAAATGAACTAACAGGGAGGAAGGGGTGTTCACTTTAGTGAAATACATTATTTTGAATGTTTCAATTAAGGGGATGTAGTCTGTTTAATTAACTAGTGGACATGAATAATCACCCAGTAAAGTACAGTGGAGCCTCTATTTGTGAGTTTAATCTGTTCCATGACCTTGCTCGCAACTGGATTTGCTCGTTTACAGAGTCAATTTTCCTCATTTAAATTAATTGAAATGCAATTAATCTGTTCCAGTGGAATTCTGTACTTCAATAATTTTGCTAATATCAACTCTACCGCTTATTTATCTGTCTCACTTCATCTAATATGACATAATAAACAATATAAATAACATAGAAACCTGATATATACTCCAAAATGAATAAAATATGTCATTCATGTAGTGGTATGGGCAGTGTCGGTGGTGGACGAGAGTTTGTCTGGAGACCGGGCAAAATACTTCATGAATAATTTCGCTAATATCATCTATACGGCTTATTCATCTATCGCAGTTCATCTAATATGACATAAACAATATAATAACATAGAAACATGATATATACTTAGTATGAATAAAATATGTCATTATGTAACAGGTGGAGGTGGCCACAACAGCTGACTCTTGGTTGTGGTAAACACTGCCATCTAGTGACGGCCTTTTGAAGCCATCTATTATTATAATTATTATATGTAGTACATTATTATTAAATATGTATTATTATTATACATATTATATTATTATTATTATTATTATTATTATTGTATTATATTATTATACTATTATTATTATACATATTATTATTATTATTATTATATAAATAATTTGTAATTTTTATTCACACAAAAAATATAAGATTTACTGTCATTCCTTATTGCAATAATTGTAGAAATAATGTCAACCCATTCATGACTGCATATTGGAATGGACTCTGAAACAGCCAAGCAATGGACCATTTCTCCTACGTTGAGCTCAGTTTCAAGACGCTTTTCGTCTTGAAAGCAATCAAAATCACATCTATTTCTGTAATATATCTTCCATTCTATCAAATGAGACCAAAAAAACGAGAATACAACCATAAAAACCATTCGAAATTACCACTAAGGGGTTGCTAATTGCTGAGAAGTGAACTCCATTATTTATGCTTAGATTTCTTTCATTTTTGGTGTACGTTAAGAAGCATCTTTCCATCATACATTGCCCAAGTTTCAATAAGATAGTCCAACAAACAAATGAGATACAATTCCCGAGATCAAGAGCAAGAGCCCCTCACCAGTGTCAAGGAACCTCCCTTGAGGTCTGCTCACTTGAGGAAATTTTGCTCGTGTATGGAAGCAAAAAATCGACCCATCGACTGCTCGTATTTGGAAAAACTCGCTCGTGGACACGCTCGCAAGTCAAAGTTCCACTGTATTGGACTTGGTCACTGTATTGATGGGTTACCAGACATACTGAGATTAGAATACAGTATTATAATACAATATTGTACAGTGCAGCTGTACCTATACCTGAAAAGAAAGCATTAAAAGTAGAGTAGAGGCCCTGCTTATACAGCAGGTTAGGTTCTGGGCTACTGCTGTAAAGCAAAAATTGCTATTAAGTGAAACATAACCTTTTTTCACTTTCAAATGCATATAAAAGCCTGATAACTTGTTTATTCTTATCATATATTAAATGAGCAATATTACTAGGCCTAAAAAATGCATATACAATACACACACCCTACTTACCTTAAAAATATTTTCGCCCTTTTAGTGAGTGGTGAATACGTATATTTATTATAGGAAGTCTGAAAAAGTGAAGAATGGGTATAGTAATTGAAAACTGCTGCATTAGTAAAATACTGTAAAGTGGGGCTCTCCTGTACAGTATATGTAGAGTACAGTACAGTAATATCTCTTTCCTTTGCTAGTGGATAGATGAGCTTAATTCAAGTTTCTACTTAATAGTTAAAATCACATGCTGCTTCTTAGCATTATCACTTGTTTTAGAGGCAACTGACACTGCATGTTATGGTTGTATGATATAGTGGAAGCCAGAGTAACAATAACATGTGTACTCTAAGTCCCATCATCAACAATGACACAACACTATAGACACCACAGCAATAGTACAGTATTTAATTCTCTCGCTGCTCCCAACACCTTACATTCCTCTTTTTCTAAATTACATTACACCATCAAAACAGGTTGTATCATTACAATACAAAGATTAGATCATCATCCAAAACTACTTATAAATCCAACCTATCTGAGGTTGATCACTGTCTGGAATGCCTGAGAGATGGAGGGTTGGCATTGTTTTGAGGTGCAACCTCTCCTCTCACACTGCTGTTTTCATCATCAAACCTTTCGGAAAGGTCTTTCTACATACATACCTGATCCTTAAGTTTATTACCACTATTATCTATTGTGGGCAGTACCCTCTGACCATAAAGGTCAGAAATACTGCCTATGCTGACCAGGAATTACCAACCCACTCCTTACAGCTTCTGGTACTGTTGGAATCAGTGTTTGCTCTCCATTGCTCCTGAACCTTGGCATGAGTTGATCTATATGCCTTTTCCATATCATATTACCAAACCCTTTAATTTGCACTTTCTAAAACCCTAATACCTAAACAATCTTCCCTTCTACCTAAGGGTCACCTTTCCCAAAATTTCTGGCATACACTGCATCATCAACTAGAAATTGCTTCTCATCTCACTAAAGTACACCACCAGCCATGTTAGCCAGTGACCTGTCTTTCCTAACATGACGTTTGACAGCTGCTACAGGGACTTTAAAATTCCTTGTAAACATCATTTCTGCTGGTGTCTTGCCAGTGGAGGAATGAAAAGTTTTCCTATTGTTATACAAAACCTACATAACCTGCTGTTGAGAGATCCTTTTGTAAATTTGTGTAAACTTTCCTTCTGTGTCCTTATTGCCTTTTCTGCCAGACCATTTGATGATGGACGGTATGGGGCTGGAGTAACATGTTCAAAACTATTCTTAACCCTTTGAGGGTTTCGGCCGTACTAGTATGGCTTACAACCCAGGGTTTTTGACGTACTAGTACGCCTAAATTTTAGCGCCCTCAAATCTAGTGGGAGAAAGCTGGTAGGCCTACATATGAAAGAATGGGTCTATGTAGTCACTGTGCACAGTATAAAAAAATTCCTGCAGCACACAGTGCGTAATGAGAAAAAAAAAAACTTTGACCGTTTTTTTGGAATAAAACAGCGGCTTTGCACTGTATTTTCGTATGGTATTTATTGTTGTATTCTAGTTTTCTTGGTCTCTTTTTATAGAATGGAAGACATATTACAGAAATTTAGATGATTTTGACTGGTTTTACAATGAAAAGTACCTTGAAATTGAGCTCAAAGTAGCAGAAATGTTCGATTTTTACCAAAGTACAAAAGTAAACAAATCATGCCAAGCGTCCAATACACATCAACTGGTTAGTCTAATATTCTTTCGCAAGTGCGCCAATATTATTTATACCATTTTTTACACTAATGCAGTAGTCTGCATAACAGTAAATCTTCTATTTTGTGAGAATAAAAATTTAAAGTGGAAAGCAAAAGAATGTAGAGAGGCCTTGAGACATGACTAATGAACAGAGGAAATGGCATTTTAGTGCCAGGAATGTCTTTCTTGTTTATTCTGAACCCTATTCGTAAATTGGCATCTTTTGAAATTTGTGTGGAAAAATTTGGGAAAAAATTTCTAAATTCTGACCACTGTACTGGATAGTTGAAATTGGTAAATGGGTGGTTTCCTGCACTCATTCGATAGAAAAAATGGAGTTCTAGCAAAATATTCATGTTTTTGTTGATTAGTGCAGTGGAATTGGCCGAAAATGGGGCTCAAAGTGGGCAAAATTGCCGATGCGTGAACATCGCCGAGACCGCTAACTTCGCGAGAGCATAATTCCGTAACTTTTCCATCAAATTTCATACTTTTGGTGTCATTATGATTGGGAAAAGATTCTCTATCTTTTCATAAGAAAAAATAATTTTTTTTTTTAAATTTGGTCGACCCTGAGAACGAGTCTCGGAGAGGGCCTGTCGACCCTCAAAGGGTTAATAAAGAAGGCTTCCAGCTCTTGTGATACAAAGTATCACACATTTTCTGACACAACTATGTCTGGTAACTCAAAATTACAAAAGGATTTCCTCATCAACTTAGTAGTAACTGTGGATGTCATGGAACTAGTTACTTGCACTTCTAAGAATTTTAATAATAATAATAATAATAGTTTATTAGGTCATGATACATAGTTGCACAAGGTATTATAGTTCGTACGTTGGATTGCGTGCAGCCAGCAGTAACAGCCTGGTTGATCAGGCCCTGATCCACCAGGTCACAGACCGGGCCGTGGGGGCGTTGACTCCCGGAACTCTTTCCAGGTAAACTCTCCAATTGGGTATACATGTCAAAAGCCCCTTGTATGCCTTCCATCTTTCCCCTCCTATAGGCGCTGTTTAATCACTACAGGTTTAGCGCTCCCTCATGATAATAATAATAATAATAATAATAATAATAATAACAGTATGATAATTGTGCTTACATGTACAGGTGCCTAAATAGGCTTACGTTGGGGTTATACAGGGCCACCAAAGCTGATGCTTCATTCATCGTCTCTGATGGGTTTATCAGGGCCACTGACAACATAAGCCGTATCGAGGTGATGCTTCATTGATCCCTGGCAAACATCCGGAGTCAGGGGCAAGTGGTATTTAAGCATACAAACAGAGGTACAAAAAATACAGGTAAGAGCAGCATGCCAAAGCCACTTATATGCATAGCATTATGGGCCAAAAAATATTTACCCTTAACTGGACCTGCATAGTCTACATGCACTCTAGACCATGGTTTCCCTGTGGTGGGCCAAGATAGTACAGGAGATGAAATTGGCTTAAAATTCTTAAAACAAATCTGGCAATTCCTTGTCACTTTCACAATATCTTGGTAAGTCTTTGGCCACCAGACACACTTCCTTGCTTCTGCTTTCAAAGCATTGATACCAGTATGACCCACATGTAAATGCTCTATTATCACTGGTCAACAAATTTTGAAAAGTTGTATGCTTCTTAAATGAGAATGAATTCTTATGTATTCTCATGTCTTGAATCCAAATATCACCTTGAAATATGCTTATTGGCTATAGGTTTAAAGATACGAGACATGTAATTTTTTATTATTTTATTATAACGTACAATATGTGTCGGTATGTTTTAAACTCTAATCCATACCTACTCTCTGCCTTTTTGCTTGATGCATATAGTGGGCTGAAGAATCATCTCTTGCCAATGTCCAGCAATAGTCTGCAAGCATTGTTGTGCCCCATTTGCCCTGGTACCATTTTTCCATGGTTGAAATATCTTGGTGACACTTTTCACCATGTTTGTCACTAACTGCACCACAGTTTCCTGGATAAAAGTGTAAATCTGAGTTCAAAAAGTGGATTTTAAGTGACATGTTACATCCCATGTTCTTGTAAGCCTTGATGAGGTTTTTCCACCAGTTCTTCATAGTTGCCTTCCCTTCTGTTTCTGAGAAATCCCTTCGCTTGCACTAACTTGAATGCTTCCCAAGTAACTTTCTCCTCCCCATGAAGGTCTCATTCAAAGTCACCATCTTTAAGAAGCTCTCGAATCTGAGGACCATTGAAGACTCCCTCTCTTATCTTAGCATTGCTCGGTGAGGGGGAATTTTGATGTTAAATACACCTACCATCCGACTTACGACCTGCTCGACTTACGACCACTCGACTTACGACCTTGTTTTTTATGCCAAATTTCTGGGAAATAAACAACTATTTGTGTTGTACACAGTGTTTATCCTAAACGTTACAGTATAAAATGCAGTACTAACAGCATAAAAAGTAAAGTAAAACATGAAATACCAAAATAAAACAATAAAATAAAGTCATTACAAAAATGTTTTGTTGATATTCTGTAGTAAAGTTCGACTTACGACCATTTCGACTTACGACCAGTTTCTCGGAACCGAACTTGGTCGTAATTCAGATGGTAGGTGTACTTAAATACCTGACTGGATTTGTCCATAGCTTTTACAAAGTTTTTCATGAGCCCCAGTTTTATGTGTAGTAGTGGTAACAAAATTTTGTTTAGTTCGGTGAAAGGTGGATGTTGAACATTTTTCATCCAGGGCTCCAATGTTTGACGAGGTGGGCAGTCTCTTCTGATGTAGTGGGAACCTCTTGCACTGCAGCAGTACTTGGTGTATCCACCCTGCAAGCCCATTATATCACCTACCTTTCACCTCAAAATATAAACTTGCACATCACAACCATTTTCTATGACTGCTGGAACAATAATGAAGGGCAGTGTGACTGTAAGTGTGGTAAGAAACACACTGCCACAAGCCTGTTGGAACCTGTTGTGACACATAGGTGTATATTGAAAAGTAGAGCTAACAAGCAATTTTAACCATGATATTCATTATTAGTGACCTAAAATTAGTTGGAAATTGCTACTCTGGTCTGGGAAATTTTGGGGTTTTTTGGCCCCGTGTATCTTACATTTTAAATTTAGGGGCCACTTACCACTTATTCTTTACATAAATAACCCCACTTTAGTAAAGAAAAAGCTTTTCAAAAATACAGTGGCCCCTTAAAAATAATACAGGGGAAAACCTGGGTTTTTAAAATTTTAAATTTTTTCCCCGGTGTCGATTTAAAAAACCAAAAATCAAACGACAACCAAAGCATTTGGGTTCCCCATAAAAAATTTAATGAAAATTTAAAATTAATCCTTTCCCCGTCTAAAAATTTACAAATATAATATTTTTTAAATAATTTTATTTACAAATACAAAAAAATTGTAAAAAAAATTTTACAGTACAGGGTAAATTGAAAGAAAAATTTCTTAATCCCTTCGGGGTTTCCAAAGGGCCCAAAAATCTGAAGGGGTTGCCCCAAGGGGTCAAGAAATTTTGAAAAAAAAAAAAATTTTTTTCTTACAGAATTAAAGGTATATTTTGTGAAGGTAAAAAGACAAAAAAAAAATCTGATAAATTTACTTACCGGGATACTTCCGAGGTTGCCCAAAAAATGATGGGGGTGGCGGAAACCACCCGGACGTTTTCCCACATACATCATTATGTTTTTTAAACCTTTTTTTTGTAGTTTTTTCTTTTCTTTTCTAATTTTTTTCTTTTCCTACTAACTTTTGGGGGCCTGGGAGAGCCAAATTACTGTTAAAAATTTATAATTTAAATTCACTGTATTGAGCAAAAAACCGTACTAATTTTATTATCTTATTTTTGTTTACCACTTTTGTTTTTGCAATAAAACATCCCAAAAACTTGTATAATTTTTAATGTTTATTTATATTTCATATTTACAATCCCGGGGACAGGGTTTTTAAAAAACTCTGGGCTTGGGGAAAACTCCTTGTAAAAAGGGGCCCCAGCACAAGGAAACCTTACTTTCCCTCACACTTTAAAGCGATTTTGTCTTTGGTTTTGTTCCCCATCGTTTTTTTTGTGCACAGATGTGCACCCCTTTTCTGAGCAAATTTCCTTAGTTTGCAGGAAGCTGTATTATAAAATGTTAAATTTCCCCTCCTCAAACCCCTTGGGGGTACCCCTTTTGAGGAGTTCGAGGCCCTTGTTGTATAGCGGTGTTTTTTCCCTTTGGTACTTCATTATGAGTTGTTCTGAAAACGACATTTAAAAAAATTCCCCCCATACGGTGGCTGTTGCCAGTTTTTTTGGTACATTTTATATGCTTTTTGAGCATTGAAATGTCCAGGAGATGGAAAAAAAATTTTTTTTTGTACCCTTGTAACTTTTCGCCCCAACCCCCAATAAACCCCAAAACCCAAATTTGCATGTCCATTTTTTAAAACCGGAAATGTTTTGGGGTAAAATTTCCAATCACTGCCCCGGGTTTTTAAAATTATTTTCATTAGTCACTCGATCAATTTTTGCCACGGGTCTTTGATTTCTTTACGGTGAAGGTTGTCAACGATTTTTGACATCTCTTTTTGTCATGCCCCGTAAATCCCATGGTGTCATTGGCAAAAAACCCACCTGCAGGTCTTCACCACGAGCCCCTGCGTTGAGCCTGGGTATATTTTTTATGTTTGAACGCCCCTGTGCCAAAAAATCTGTTTGTTCACTCACAAAAACTTCACTGGTAAAGGATTTGTGTCCCAAAGTTATCGGTTTTTAAAATGTTTTCCCCCTTCCCAAATTTTTAAAAGGTGCCCCTTTTGCTTCCCCCACAAAGTCCCCTGAGTACCCAAAAACATCTTGGTATTTTTTCAATGCTTTATTTCCCTGTGTTACAAAAAATTATCCAATCCCAGGCACTGTCACGTCCCAGAAGTAAAAAACAGTTTTACCCCAAGCTTTTTCCTCTTGCTCGGTAAATGCTTGAATGCCCGCTACCTTTGAACAAAATAAAAGATTTGGGCAATTAAAAGATTTTTAAATAGATAAAAGTCCCTGCTGAACTTTTTTTTGATAAAAAAAAAAACATTTCAAATTTGTTTTAACCCTTTTCACTTCTGTCAGGCATGGTTTTGCCCGAGATGAAACCAGAAACCCAGAAAGATAAAACCGGGTCACTGGGTTTGATTTCACTGAAGCCGGGGTTTAAAAAATTAGCCAATCTGGGGGACGGGTATGCTTTTTTTAGGGTTTAGAATGGGCCCTAAAGATTTTGTTGCAAAAAGCAAAACTTTTTCCCCCCAACAGCTTTCTTTTTTTCTCCCGGTTTTGTCTTGACTGTTTTGATTTCATCGTTTTTGCCGGGTTTTGGATCAAAATACTTATTACTTTCCCTGAAAATAATTTCCATCAAGGGCTGGTCAGAGAATATTTTAAAAAATTCCAGTTCTTTGGCCAGGGTTTTCCAAGGGGACAAGTAGGTAGAATTCCACTTTGAGAGTCATAAAAGTGGGGGGGGCTTGGGAAAAAAATTTTGGGAAATTTTGTGCTTTCCCCAATAGGGTTTTTGCGGGTTTGGATCCTGGACATTTTAGGTGGTTGTGGGGTTTTTAGTTGTGGTTGTGGTGGTGCGCTCTGTTTTGGGGCCCTTAAACTGCGGAGCCCCACCCAGCGGGGGGTTCCCCGGCCGGGGTTGGGGGGTCTTCCCAGGGCCCGTGGCCAAAACCCCCCACCATACCCCCACCTACGGGCCCTGTGGTCTATCCATGGAAATTTTTCCCAAATCTTTCCTCACTTTAAATGTCTATTCCTGGTGTAGGGCCAGGGGAAATGCACCCGGGGAAAGTCTCCGCCCCGGGCACTGCATGGGGGTACACTACCCAAGGCTTTGGGGGCGACGAAAATTTACCGATCCCTTTCATGGAAAATATGTTTCCCCATTTGGTCCCCCTATTTGAATGATGTCAAGAGCAATAAAATAAACAATCCCCTTTTATTTATCATCATCTTTATGAAGTAAGAGGCCGGGCCTGCGAAATTTTATGTTTTTCTTGTGTTGAGGTAAAAATGACCGGGCTGGGAAAAGGTGCCCACCCCCGGGGTGAGGTCGGGAGGGGTCAGAGTTTTCTGCAATTACGTTTTCCTGGTCATTCCTTTCGGTCATTTAACTAAATCTTAGCCAAAGAATTCGTTTTTTTTTTCATTCCATTAGTGTCGGGAAACCTATCAGTGGAAGGGGGGGAGGCCCCTTTTTTCCCTTTGGGAAAGTGAGAGCTCCCCTTTGGGCAAAAGGGGGCCCCATGGGGGAACAAGGGTAACTGAGCGGTGTTTCCCCCAATCTATGGGGTCCCTTAAAATTTTTTTTTGGGGGTTTGCACACCCACACCCCAGCCCGTTCTCTCACATGTGGGGCCTTTTGGGGAACTTTTTCATGCTAAATTTGGGGGCGCTAGTTTTTTGGCAAAAGATAAACCCGGTTTGGGGCATGAATGTGAAAACCATGATTAGGGACGGGGCCCCCGAAAGGGTTAATGAAAATTTAACCCTTCGGGTCCCCAAAGGGCCCAAAACTGAAGTGGTGCTCCAGGGTCCCAAAAAATTTTTTAAAAAAAAAAAAAAAAATTTTTTCTTACAGGGAAATTTAAAAAGGGATATTTTTGTGGGGGTAATAAGACAAAAAAAAAATTTTATCAGTAACTTTCCGAAATACCGTGCCAAAAAAGTTTGTCAAAAATGGGTTGGGGGGCGGCGGGAAAATCGCCGGGTTCCACATATGGCATTTCATTATTTTGCGGTTTTTCCCCTTTTTTTTTTTTTTCCCAATTTTTTTTTATTCCTACTAACCCTTTTGGGGCCCGAGAAAAACCCCAAAAATGTATTTAAAAGTTTTATATATGAACTACTGTATTGAAACAATGAAACCCCCTAAAGTTTTTTTTCAATTTTGTTTACCCCTGTTGTTTATTTTCAAAAAAATGGACAAATCTTGTATAATTTCTAATGTTTTATTTATTTTTATTTACATATTTTCCCAAACAAAGGACATGGTTTTAGGAAAATGTGGAGCTTGTGGGGAAAATTTCCTTTAAAAAGGGGACCATGCAAAAGAGGTTCCTTTTCATTTCCCCCCCACATAAATGAGTGTTTTGCGTTTTGTTGCCGTCGTTTTGTTTGTGCAAGATGATGCATTCTTTGAGCAAAATTTTTTCTGAGGTTTAAGGGGTTGTTTATGAAATGACACCTTCCCCCCCTCCAAAAATTGGGTATTTCCTGAGGAAATTTGGGGACCTTGTTGTATAGCAGGTGGTTTTTTACCTGGTACTTCATTATGAGTTTTTCTGACAACGACAAAAAAAATTCAAACCTTTTGGTGGGGCTGTTTTCCAGTCTTTTTTGGTAATTTATATTTATTGAGCATTGGAAATGTCCATGAGATGGAGAAAAAGTTTCATGTACCACTTGTAAAAATCTTACGAACCAGTCAACAAAAAAAAATCTGCATGGCCATTTGTCAACCAAGCGCTTTTTTTGGGGTTAATCAATTTACTGTCCCCTGGTTTTCAAATACGTTCATTAGCACTCGGTCAACTTTCCCCGTCTTGATTTCTTACGGTGAAAGGTTGTTAAAAATGTGCATTCTCGTTTGTCCGCCCCCTTAAAATTTTTTTATGATTTTGGCAGACAAAACCCGCCCCGTCATCCCACAAGCCCTGCGTTGGCCTGAGCTATGTTTACGATTAGAACGGGACTGTGCCACACCATCTGTTTGTTCCCCTCGCATTTAAATCATGGTAAAGGGCTTGTGTACCAGGATTTATAAGTTGCCCCTTACCCAAGGGTTTAAAGGGGCCCTCATGTTTCTTACTACATCACCTTTAGATTTCCCCAAAAACTTTTTGGGATCTTTCAATGTTTTTCTTCCCGTTTTTATAAAAACCCAAAATCCAAAACCCGGGCCCCTGTCAAATACGAGTTTCAATCAGTTTTATACCAAAAACATTTTCTGTCGGTGTATACTGTTGAAAGACAGTCTTTCCTTTTAACAAAAACCCAAAATTTGTCAATTTCAAAATTTTGAAAGGATTTAAAAATATATGCTGAACTTTTGTTTGAGATACATGGGAAAAAATTTCTAAACTTGATAAACCCGCACTTTTGTCAGGAAAGGTTTTGTCAGAGGGAAATGCCCCCCCTATTAAGATTTAAAATAAACCCCCTTCACTGGTATGATTTCACTGAAGGGCCCGGGGTTTGAATTAAACCGATTGTGCCCCGTAGCTTTTTTATTTGGGGTTATACACATGAGGGTAAGTTGGGTTTTTGAAAAAGGGAAATACATTTCCCGCAACAGTCGTTTTTTTCCCTGTGTAGTCTTGACTGTGGTATAAAAACCCTATTTGGGCCAGGGTGTACTTTAAAATACTTATTATTTTTCCCCCCAAAAATTTGTTTCCCTCAATGGCCCGGACAAGGAAAAAAATTCAATTTAAATTCCCGGTTTATTGGCCGTGGTTCCAAGGGGGGGAAATGGTAGAAACCACTTTGGAGTCAACAAAAAAGGGTGAGGGGGTTGGGGCCCCAAAAAAGGGGAATTTTTCTGCCAATCCAGTACAGTTTTCTGGTGGGTATGGCATCCTAGGCTGGTTTTCGGGGGTGGTTGTGGTTTTGGGGGGGGTGGTGGCTGACGCTCGCTTTGTCTTGAAATGCCCAGGGCAGCAGCGTGGGGTTCCCCCCGGGGGGCTGGTGAGGCACGATGACGGGCCCCCTACCCTCACCACTAAATCCACCCCTGTGGCCCCGTGGTTTCCATGCCAAAATGTGCCCCATCTCCCCCTATCACTACCCAAAAACTGGTGTTGGGCCCCGGGATGTACTTTCCGGGGGTGTTTTCCGGGGTGTACCCCTGGGATGTACTCTGGGATGAAATCCGGGGGTTTTACTCCCCTCCCCCGGGAACCCGGGATAGGGTACACTCCCCGGGCAATGCGGGGCGGGAAAATACCGATGCTTCCTGGTGAATATGAATTTCCCCATATCCTATCGAATGATTGGCGAGCGCAAAAAAATCACCAAAACCACGTCCTTTCATCCTCCTTACTGAATTCCCCAAAGGGCCCCAAGTGCAACTAATGTGAATTTTTTGTGGAAAAAAAAAAATTTTTGCTCTCCAGGAGTTTTCCCAAACCTTCCCCCCAAAACATGGACCCCAGAGGGGGGATTTTTAAAAGGGTTTAGAGTAGGTTTTCAATACTAGTGAGGTAAACCCTTTTGTTTTTTCACTATTGGTTTGTTGTAGTAGTGGTTGTGACCCAAAAATAATTTGATATGATAGAGCAATTAATTGGGACAAAAGTAAAAAAGGGTATAAAAGCTATTACTTGGGGAAATAAAAAAGGTTGGACAAATAATTTGAATGGGAAAGAGGGGTTGTTTCAGTGTTTTCCCTCCTGTAATGTGCTTTGTGTAGTATAAACAGGAGAGACTATGTGATGACAGGGTTTACTGTTTTCAGGAGGATTCTTGCTAAGACTTCGGAGATGGTGAAGCTGCCATTGTTTTGTTTAATTGTATCGAAACAGCGATCAGTGCTGATTCGAGGCACTTGCGTTTGTGGAAATTAGTTTCTTTGATCACTAATTGGGCGTCTCTGAATTTCATGAGATGATTGGTGGAATTTCGGTGTTGTACACAGGCGTTGTTCAAGTTATCGTTCCTACATGCATAAATGTGTTCATTGAGGCGGGTGTCGAGGTTTCTTGCTGTTTCACCTACATAAATCTTGTCACAGCCTCCACAGGGTATAGTGTAAACTCCTGCATTGACTGGTTCGTGGTGCTTGGATTGTGTCCTGGTTAGATCCTTTTATTGAAGTGCTAGAAGCGATGGCGACTCTGGTGTTAGCTTGTGAAAGTACTTTTGAGACGTTCAGTGCAACCTGGCTGTTGGGAAGAATTATAACTTTGTTGGGAGTGGTGTTGATGTGTGGAGAATTAATGATCTGAAGAGCTCTTTTCTTGCAGTCTTTGATGAAAAAAAGAAGGAAAATGTAACTCAGTGAATTTTTGGTGAATATATGTACATTCCTCGTCAAGAAACTCAGGACTGCAAATTCGGTATGCTCTTTAGGAAAAACCCGATGATGATGCCTCTTTGGTCTTGGTATCTTGACTGGAATAGAAGTGTGTGAGATCATTTTTTTGTGGGTTTTCCAATAAACTTGAAATCTTAGGTTGTTTTCTACTTTGTGAATGAGGACGTCGGGGAAAAAGGTAGCTTGTCATTGGACTCTTCTTCTAGTGTAAACTGGATCGCCGGTTCAACTGCGTTGAGCCTTGCCTGAAGATCCTGTACATTAAAACGTTTTGGAGTTATTACGAGGTCATCGTCCACGTAACGTAACCAAGTGACGCTTGAAGGGATGATGTTGGCGAAGTGTTCGGACTCTAGGTGTTCCATGTATAAGTTGGCTAGGACGGCACTTATGGGGGACCCCATTCCCATGCCGTAGGTTTGTTTGTAGAGCTTGTTATTGAAAGAAAAACAGTTGAAATTAACACAGAGTTCAATCAAGTCAACAAAATCTCCAGGAGGTAGAGGAAGATTAAGGTCCTGATTGACTTTACGTCGGAGAACCTCGATGGCTTTTTTGGTAGGTACTTTTGTGAAGAAGGAAGTCACATCCAAACTGCTTATTTTTCTTGTTACGGATGGAGAGGTTACGGATCGGTTGAGAAGGTCGCCTGAGTGTTTAAGATGAGCGGGGCTGATGGTCCCCAGAAGGCAGGAAAGATGTTTGGCAAGAACTCCGGCTAGTTTGTGTAGAGCACTGCCTATTCCTGACGTGATTGGTCTGAGAGGAATATTGTGTTTATGGTCTTGGGTAAAACCATACATATGTGCTGGTTTAGGGTTGTTTGGGTAACAAGTACAGAAGTTTCTTCCCTTCTCTAGTGCGTTTGAGTATTTGTCGGGTTTTGTATAGAAAATTTTGGTGAGCGTCTCCCACTGTTGAGTGCTGATGGTTCGTATGTAGATTGATCATTCAAA
Source organism: Cherax quadricarinatus (assembly GCF_026875155.1). Classification (NCBI taxonomy): domain Eukaryota; kingdom Metazoa; phylum Arthropoda; class Malacostraca; order Decapoda; family Parastacidae; genus Cherax; species Cherax quadricarinatus. The sequence goes on from NC_069430.1 coordinate 4,352,873, forward strand.
AGGTCCATCATTTTAGTGTTGTAGTCACTGGTGTTGAGTATGACGACTCCACCTCCTTTGTCGGCGGTGGTGACGATAATGTTGGGGTCGTTGGCGAGGTTCTTAAGGGCAGTGATGTATCGTCTAGGAAGATTAGAAGAAGGTTCACATAAAGCTGCAGTGAGAAGGCCCTGTATATAACCCTTCTGGAAGTTGCTGTCATTGTGTCTATGGTTCCTGGTAACTAGATTGAGTTGATAGTTAGGTTTGTGTATGTTGGTGGTAAATTTGAGTCCCAGACTCAGTGCTTGTTTTTCGTAGTCGGTTAAGGTGCGTGACGATAAGTTGTTTATCAGGGATTCGCGTCCCATTTCCTTGGTGCAGAGGTACTGAAGTTTGCGATTGAGTTTGATCTTCTGTTGAAGGTTAGCTGTGGTGACTGTGCTGAGAATATGCTCAGCAGTGTGTTGGTCAATCTGAAGATTGGCCCTCACATTCCTTGCAGTTTCAAAGGTTTCCTTAGCGATGTTAGAAAGTTCGTCGGCACATTCAGTTAAGTAAGCTTGGGTAGCTGGAGAGAAGGGGTGCTTGGAGTTGGAGAGTTGTGCAGGAGTAGACTTAGGGATCACCTTCTAAGTCTACTCCTGCACAACTCTCCAACTCCAAGCAAATCTTACCTTACTAATAGGTATCAGTATGTCACCATTAAAGACACAGCATCAACAACACAGCCACTTGATACTGGAGTTCCGCAGGGAAGTGTCCTTGGTCCCCTGCTCTTTCTCATATAAATCAATGATCTTCCAAACGTATCTCGACACCTGAACCCCATTCTCTTTGCTGACGACACGACTTATGTCATCTCTCACCCTAATCTTGCAACCCTCAACACCATTGTTAATGAGGAGCTGATCAAAATATCGACTTGGATGACAGCCAATAAACTTACGCTTAACGTTGACAAAACCTACTACATTATGTTTGGTAGCAGAGCAGGAGATGCGCAAATTAACATTAAGATCGACACACTCTAATTACCAGGCATAATGAGGGCAAATTCCTAGGCCTATACCTCGACAACAACCTGAACTTCAGCACCCATATCCAACACATAACCAAAAAAGTATCCAAAACGGTTGGGGATCCTCTCCAAGATACGATACTACGTGCCGCAAACTGCCCTTCTCACACATACCATTCACTTATATATCCATACCTCACCTATGCTATCTGTGCTTGGGGTTCAACTGCAGCAACACACCTAAAGCCAATAATAACCCAACAAAAAGCCGCAGTAAGAATAATCACTAAATCCCATCCCTGGCAACACACCCCCCCACTCTTCATAGATCTAAACTTACTCCCTGTTCAGTACATCCACACTTTTCTACTGTGCAATCTACATCCACAGGACCTTAAATTTCAATATTAACCTTGACCTAAAACGCTTTCTTGATAGTTGTGACAGAACCCACAGGCACAACACCAGACACAAACATCTCTATGACATTCCCCGTGTCCGACTGAACCTTTACAAAAATTCAATGTATGTCAAAGGCCCTAAATCTGGAACACCCTACCTGAAAATTCCAAAACTGCAGACACATTCATCACCTTCAAAACTACCATCAGAAAACATCTTATCTCCCTGATACACCCTGTCAACTAATAATACGAATACCACCTGGTGGTTCACACTTACACTCACTCACCCATTTGACCATAAACAGAAATATCAATCTCAATCTCAAAATAATGAATCTTAACTAGTCAAAAGTTGGCCTGTGATACTCCAATACTGAAACTATGTATAGTGCCAAAACAAAAGCATTCACATTGCTAAACTCACAAACTAGTATTTAGTCACTTAGCCATAATACCAACTTATCTCATAATTCTGTAACATTTTAAACCTAAGATTTAATATAAGTCTGCCCGAAATGCCTAGCCATGCTAGGCGTTCTAGTGGTACACTCTGTAATTATTATATTACTACATGTAAACCACACAATAACCAAATTCTGTAAACTCAGCATTGTAATACTTATAGAGAATAAAGTTTGAATTTGAATTTGAATTTGTCCAACCTATTTTTATGTTACCCAAGTAATAGCTTTTATATCCTTTTACTCTTGTACGAATTAATTGTTCTATCATATTGTATTACTTTTGTCACTACCACTATTACTACTACTACTACTACTACTACCACTAGTGAACATCGAAATGTTACCTCACTAGTATTGCACCTCACTCTGAGCCTTTATATACCCTCTGTGTCCATGTATTGTTTGTAATGGCTTGATAAAGCTCCTGGAGAGTGAAACGTTGCCACAATAAATGTCATATTAGTTGCACTTGTGTCCTTTTACTTTACATATTGTCGGTAATTCTACCAACTTTATTACATTACTGAAGTCAGAGGCCTGGCCACGCGAAAATATTAGTTTTCTCTTGCGTTGAGGAACAACCGACCGTGAGTCACAAGTGCCCACACCAGAGGTAGAAGGTTGAGGATCGTCAGGGTTTTCTGCACTATTATCGATATCCTGGTCATTCTTTTCGGTCACTAACTGATCAAAGCCGTAGAATTCGTCTTCATTTCCACTTCCATCACTGTCAGAACTATCAGATAGGAAGAGGAGAGTCCCAATTTTCCGGGGAGTGAGAGCTGACTTGCGACGAGGCATGGTGAACAAGGGTAACTGAGCCGGCGTTCCCACAATGCTATGCGGACGCCTAGATTTTGTTTATGGCACACACCCACCACTCAGACCCGTTCTCTCACATGTAGGCCTATGAGCATTTTCGCTCTAAATTTGACGGCGCTAGAATTTTGGCGTAGATCTACGGGACGGACCCTGAAAGGGTTAACTGAAATACTGTTAAGTAAATGAAAATTTAACAGACCATTACTGAAGCAGGAGGTGGAAGAGAGGAGGGAGTATGTTACTGCAGTAGGTGGAGGAGAAGAGGGAGTACATTGGACCCTCAGTTAACAATTTTAATCCATTCCAGAGAGCTTGTCTTTAACCGATTTTATCGTTATCCGATTTTATTTTCTCCATAAGAAATAATGGAAATCCAATTAATCCGTTCCAGACACCCAAAAGTATTAATTTTTTTTTTCACATGAAATATACATTTTCCTATACAGAAAACAATGAGACATGAAGAATAAATACAGTAATAATTCATAAAATGACACTTACCTTTATTGAAGACTTATTGATGAGTGATGAGACAGGAGGAGGAGAGATAATGGAAGTGTTTGGAAGGGGAATCCCATTCCATAAGGACTTTAGGTAGCAAGTCCTTTTCCGGGGTTACTTCCCTTCTTTGTTTTTTAATGCTACTGGGAACAACTTGACAGTCACTGAACCTCTGTTGCACCAAAAATCTGTCCATAGGACTCTGTTTCTGGCATGTCTTTAAGATTTCCCTAAAATGGGGGACAACATTGTCATTGTAAAAGTCACCAGCATGGCTTGCAACAGCTGTGTCAGGGTGATGTTCATCCATAAAGGCTTGCACCTTTGTCCACATTTTACAAATGTCCTTAATCATTGAAGAAGGCAGCTTCCTCCCTCTCTCTTCCCCCTCCTCTGAAACAATATCCTCAGCTGTGGTCTGTTGCTGTTGCAGATGCTCATGCAGCTCATCAGTGGTTAGCTCTTCATCGTTGTCCTCCACCAACTCTTCCACATCCTCGCCACTAACCTCCAACCCCATAGACTTCCCCAGTGACACAGTAGATTCTACAACTGGTATAGGCTCCTCATGGTTAGCCCCACAATTTCTCCAAAATTTTCTAGCCCCACAATTTTCTCCAAACAGAGTTCAAAGTCCTGCAAGTCACTCCCTCCCAAGCCTTACCTATAAGGTTTATGCAACTGAGGATACTGAAGCGATCTTTCCAGAACTCTCTTAGGGTCAGTTCATTGTCTGAGGTCACTTCAAAGCACTTTTGAAATGCTGCTTCGGTGTACAGTTTTTTTGAAATTTGAAATGGTACATCATGGCAAACACATTACTTTCACCAGACTCACGCCTCCACCAGTGGAAGGAGACAACTGTGGTTGAGATGTATCTTTTGTTCGCCACAATAATGCTTATGCCACATGTGTATAAGCACAGTGTCAAATCATACTGGTCAACAAACCGCCTGATTGCAACCCCAGGTTTCAGTGATATAATAGGAGTGAATCGATTTGTGCTACTATTACGTATGCTTCACTTCTCAGACAAAACCAGGCCTGACAGAAACGACAGGTTATATAAGATTAGGAATGTGTTTGTGTATCTGAAACAGAAATTCAGTATGTATTTTTATCCCATCAGGAAGCTTGTTATTGATGAATCTTTGGTTCTGTTCAAAGGAAGACTCTCATTCAAGCAGTACATACCAAGCAAGAGGAAACACTTTGGTATAATGTTGTTTGTGCTTTGTGATTGCTACAGTGGTCTTGTATTGGATATAATTGCGTACACTGCAAGATACCAGGAAGTTACTGGGTATCTCTGGTGATGTGGTTAGAACAATGATGGAACCATATCTTGGTAAGGGGCATATATTATATACTGATAACTGGTACACAAGCCCCTTACTCAGTGATTTCTTGCAAGTGAGCATGACAGATGTGTGTGGAAATCGTAAACATATGCCCAGGTTCGACGCTGGCACTTGTAGAGGTGAGGTGCAGGCGTTTGCGGCCAATGACATCATGGCATTTCAGTGGCATGACAAATAAGATGTCACACTGTTGTCACCAGTTCACCCTAACGAAATGTGCAGCTGTTATTAACTACACCCTCAATATTCATTCAGTGGACAAATGTGATATGCAGATTGGGTTTGCTGATTGTGTTTGCAAGAGTTGTAAGTGGTACATAAAACTTTTTCCACATTCTGGACATTTCCATGCTCAATGCTTATAATATGTATAAGATAAGGACTAGAAACAAACCACCATATGGCAAATTTTGTTTGTCTGTCATCAGACAAATAATAAAGTACCAAGGAACAACACCTGCAATAGAAAACCGCCCATGAAGTTATCAACAACTACCTTCTCATCTGAAGCATGGTGATCACTTTCTTGAAAGCTATTGCTTTCAAAAAAAAGGCTCAGAAGAGGTGTTACGTCTGTGCAAGTACAAAAAAATGCCCACAACAATGCAGAGACACTCGTTTTATGTGTGAGAAGTGTAAAACATCACTGTGTATGACACCATGTTTCAAAGACTTCCACAGGCTGCAGAACTTCTAGAAACATGTCCTGTGACTATATATGTGTATATAAAATATAGAAAAATAGTAATAAACATCATTTTATGTTGTTCATTTGTGTAAACACTTTTGTAAACAATATAGTGACAACAGTGTGCAGTTATTGTGTAGTATAAAAAGAGAAAAACTTACAAAATAGTTCTCATATTGGTCTTACAAGCCATAAAAGTTACTTGAAAAAAAAAATATTAAAAAATAATAGAAAAAAGTAAAAAAAATAAAATAAAAAAAAATAAATGATTACCGGGTGACCGGCCGTCGGCGATATTGCTGTATGTGGTTCACGTTCTGTCAACTTCACACCTCCATACCTCGGTAAGTATTGATGGCAAAAAATTTTTTCAGCCTATAAAGTTTAGAAAAAAAAAACTATCTTTTCATAAGAAAAAATAATTTTTTTTTTTCGAATATTTTCTGACCCTGAGAACAGGTTTGGGAGAGGGCCTGCCGACCCTGAAAGAGTTAAATCTCTCAAACCATCCTTTGCTGGTCTTAAATTCACTAACATCAGTACTGGTTCCAGGTATTTTCTTAATTAGATCATCATGCAACTGCCTTGCCTTTTCACATAAGATTGACTGTGAAACATTGTCTCCTGATAATTGTTTGTCGTTGATCCACACCAATAACAGCCTCTCCACATCTTCTAGTATTTGTGATCTCTGTTTTGTAAGCACATTTGCACCTTTCGCAACAACAGCTTCCTTGATTGCTTTTCTGTTGGCCAAGATAGTAGCGATGGTTGATTGGGATTTGTTATACAACCTGGCCAGCTTGGAGGCACGCACTCCACTTTCATACTTTGCGATTATCTCTTTCTTCAGTTTGATAGTATTTGTCATCCTTTTTACCACAGGGTTGGCACTAGAAGCTTTCTTTGGGCCCATGATGGCTTATTTAGCAGTTACAAGCACTAAAAACAATGGAATAATACAAAATGTATCACATGTAAGCGTGGAATCGTCCACCCTGGCTTGTAAACAATGGCACACTGGCTGTACAGTGGACCCTCAACCAACGGCATTAATCTGTTCCAGAGAGCTTGCCGTTAGTTGAATTTGCCGTTGGTCGAATTAATTTTCCCCATAAGAAATAATGGAAATAGAATTAATCCGTTCCTGACACCCCAAAGTCTGAATTTTTTTTCTTTTTACATGAAATATACATTTCCTGACACCAAAACGAATGGGACATGCAAAATAAACAATAATTAAATGCCACTTACCTTTATTGCGGAGTTGTTGATGAGTGATGTGCCAGCAGCAGGTTAAATTGAGAATTGTCTATTGCTTGGAAGGAGAATCCCCTTCCATAAAGACTTCAGGTACCAAGTCCTTTGGTGGGGTTACCTCACTTATTGGTGTTTTAATGCCACTAGGACCAGCTTGAGTCACTGGACCCCTGTCGCACAAAATATCTGTCCAGAGCTCTGTTTCTCAGGTGCCCTTAGGATTTCCCTAAAATGGGACACAAGAGTGTCATTGTACATGTTTCCAGTGCGGCTTGCAACTTCTGTGACAGGATAAAATTCATCAATAAATGCTTGCACCTTTGTAAACATTGAACACATTTCCCTAATCCTTGACAAAGTCATCTTCCTCTGTCTCTCTTCATCCTGCTCTGAAGAACATTCCTGAGATGTGATCTGTTGCTGTTGCACCTGAAGCTCTTGCAAGTCTACAGTGGTTAGTTCTTCCTTGTCTTTCTGCACCAACTCTTCCACATCTTTGTCACAAACCTCCAACCCCAAGGACTTCCCCAATGACACAATAGCTTCCACTACTGGCATAGCCTCCTGAGGGTTAGCCCCAAACCCTTCAAAATTCCTTTGTTCTATGCATTCTGGCCACAGTTTCCTCCAAGAAGAGTTCAAGGTCCTCTTAGTCACTCCCTCCCAAGCCTTACCTATAAGGTTTACACAACTGAGGATATTGAATTGATGTTTCCAAAACTTTCTTAGGGTCAGTTGAGTGTCTGAGGTCACTTCAAAGCACTTTTGAAGCACTGCTTTTGTGTAGAGTTTTTTTAAGTTTGAAATGACCTGCTGGTCCATGGGCTGGAGGAGAGGAGTTGTATTAGGAGGCAAAAACTTCACCTTAACAAAACCAAAGTCCCCTGCAATTTCCTCTTGCAAGTCGTGAGGGTGAGCAGGAGCATTGTCCATTACTAGGAGGCACTTGAGTGACAATTTCTTTTCCTAGAGGTAATTTTTCACAGTGGGGCCAAACACACCATAAAACCAGTCCAAGAAAAATTCCCTAGTGACCCATGCTTTACTGTTTGATCTCCACAGCACACAAAAATTACCCTTGACGATATTGTTTTTCCTGAACACTCTGGGAGTATCAGAGTGATACACCAATAAAGGCTTCACTTTGCAATCACCATTAGCATTACTACACAACGTTAATGTCAGCCAGTCTTTCATAGGCTTATGTCCTGGGAGTGCCTTTACCTCCTGAGTAATGTAGATTCTGTTTGGTATTTTCTTCCAAACAGGCCTGTTTCATCACTTGTTCAGGTTTTAAGTTTTCAGTCTCTACGTATTCCTTAAAGTCCTTCACATATTTTTCAGCCGCATTTTTGAACTGGCTGCCTCACCATGCCTTACCACACTGAGTATGCCACTATGAATCTTAAATCTCTCAAACCAGCCGTTGTTGGCCTTAAATTAATCAGCAGCAGCATTATTTTGAGGCATTTTCTTAATGAGATTATCATGCACCTTCCTTGCCTTTTCACAAATTATAGACCGAGAAACACTATCACCTGATGACTGTTTTTCGTTTATCCATACTAATAACAGTCTCTCTAACTCTTCAATTATTTGCAGTCTCCGTTTTGAAAACATACTTGAACCTTTCGCAACAACAGCTTCCTTGATTGCTTGTCTGTTTGCTAAGATAGTACTGATGGTTGAATGTGATTTGTTTTATTGCCTTTCCAACTCAGCCATATGGACTCCACTTTCGTATTTTTCAATGATCTCCTTCATTTCCATCGTAATTCTCACCCTTCTTAACACAGGCTTGGCACTAGAAGCTTTCCTGGGGCACTAAAAACAGTGGAATATTCCAAAATATATGGGAGACACACGTGGAAACCGACTGCAACAGCTTGTAAACAATGGCACACTGAGTCATGGAGTGGCTGAGCCCACTCAGGCCGCGTTCTGGGCACATGGACATGTTCTGGACGAACGTCGTTGGTAGAGTTTTTGCCATTGGTTAAGACATATTTTTCACAGCAAAAAGCGCCGTTAGACGAAATTGCCGTTACTTAATGCCGCCGTTAGTTGAGGGTCCACTGTACATAGTGGCTGGGTGGCTGCGGGCAGCCCAGGCCGCATGAACACGTGCTGGACAAATGCCCTTAACTGAGTTTTTCATCGTTAGCCGAGCCAATATTTTGACGCAAAAACACATTGGTATCCGATTTTATCACAGGATTGAAGGCTCGACCTGGTTGAGCTTGTCTTGGAGAGCTTCAACGTTCAAGCTCTCCAAGACAAGCTCAGCCAGGTCGAGCCTTCAATCCAGTTCACACTTGAAGAAGAAGTCGACAACACTCTTCCTTTCCTTGATGTTCTTCTCTGCAAAGCTGATCACAAACTTCGTTTTAAAGTCTATCAAAAACCCACCAACCAAAACGATCTTCTCCACTTCTACTCTCACCACGACACCAAAACTAAACGTGGTGTAATTATAGGCTTCTTTCTGCATGCACTCAGAATCTGCAGCAATGAGTTTCTTGAGGAAGAATGCACTATAATTGAACAAATATTTTCTAAACATCACTATCCTCGTCACTTCATCAGATGGGCATTAAACATTTTCAACACACCCAGAGAAGACACTGCCGAGAAGAGATACATAGTCCTCCCCACCAACTCCATTGCCAAACAAGTTTCCAACATCTTTTCCAATACCTCATTCCAAGTATCTACCTCCACAACCACGACCATCAAGAATATTACCAGTGATAGACAGGACAAGCTTCCATCATCTGCAGGGGTATACATAATCCCTTGTAATGACTGCAACAAATTATAGGTGGGCGAAACATCAAGGGACCTCCAAACACGTATTTCAGAACACCAATACACAAGCAGGTCTGACGATACAAGGAATGCCTGTGTACAACACCGTAATTCACACAACCACTTAATAAACTACAGAAACTCAAGACTTATCGCCACAGAAGACAACACTCAATACCAAAGAATCCTGGAATCATCGCTTATCTCTATATCCGACAACTTCAGCCAGGATAGTGGCTTCTATAACGTAGCTGAACCACTTGCCAAGAAACTTCTTCATCGCTATCCCACATAAGAGCATAGGAATGGAAGAACACTGCAGAAGGTCTGCTCACAATTTCATCCAATCTCCCTTCCAAGTTACCCAAGATTTTAAACTCTATAACCCCACTTGGTACATCATCAGATGCAGCATTCTCCACCTGACCACAGCATTCTGAACCTGACTGTAAATACTCGCATACCTTCCACCCCAGGTAGATCTGTTTGTGACTTGAAAAAGCCCACTGTGTGGGTGAAACGTTGTCAATAAAGGATCACATTACACTGCACATGTGTTTATATTTCCATTGTGTCGGTATTTTATACCATTTATTTCCAACTGAGGTTCAACTGTACATCATCATGAATTGTCAGATGTGAGTTGATGGAATTATAGTCAGATAAAAGTACAGTGGTACATCAAGTCTCGAACAGCTCCCAACTCGAACAATTATGTAAGTGTATTTTTGTAAGTGCTTTTGTAAGTGTATTTTTGGGGGTCTGAAATGGACTAATCTAATTATCATTATTCCTTATGGAAACAGATTCATTCAGTAAAGGCACTTGAACAGCCTTCTGGAACGAATTAAGTTTGTAACTCGAGGTACGACTGTACACTGTTCTTACACCACCCATATTTAATATTATTTACTACTTTGGATAATACAGCATCTTTCTCAGTTTGCTCTTTAATGTTTTCAAATGAGATATTTTGGAAATCTGGAGACTACTAATTTTACATATTCCATAGGTGTATCTGACTCAATAAGCTATGATCTTCAACAGGTAGTCTGCTTAATGCATCTGCAATAACAATTTCCTTGTCAGCTTTGAATAACAGGTCATAATCATACTGAGCTAATAACAGAGCCCAACGCTGAATTCTGGCATTTGCATTTACTGTAATGTGTTTCCCTTTTCCAAACAAACCTAGCAATGGTTTATAATCTGTTTGAGCAACAAACTGTCTTCCCAGCAAAAAAATATCTGAATTCATTAACAGCAAACACTAAAGATAGACTTTCTTTATCAAGTTGAGAATACAGTAATTCTGTTCTGCTGGAGAAAGTTTCTTACTTGCAAAATATACAGGATTTTCCTGGCCATTTACTTTCTGGACTAACGCACATCCAATACTTACAGAAGAAGCATCAACCTCAATTATTAATGGATGTTCTCCTGTAAAATTAGTCAACGAAGCTGAATGCTAAACTTTTTTTTTGATCCTTTGAACAGCCTCCTCTTCCACTGAAGATCACTCAAATGTATCCCCTTTTTCTATAAATCATACAATGGTGCCAAAATTAAAAAGAAATTTTTATTGGATTTACAATAATGTCACCATCTCCACAAAGATTGAACTTCTCCTATGGACTCAGGTGATGGTAATTTTACAATAGTCTCAATTTTCTTAGAAGGTTTAAAGCAGAGGAAGGAAGTTATTAGATGGGGAGTTGGAGATATTAGGAAGATGGAGGGAATACTTATTTTGAGGAGTTGCTAAATGTTGATGAAATAAGGAAGGCAGGGATTTCATGTATTGGCCAGGGAGGTATAACACCTTTTAGGAGTGAGGAAGAGCCAGATGTAAGTGTGGGGGGAAGTGCAAGAGGAAGTGGGTAAAATGAAAGTGGGTAAAGCAGCTAGGATTGCTGGGATCAAGACAGAAATGTTAAAAGCCGATGGAGATATAGTTTTGCAGTGGTTGGTTAATTTGTTCAGTAAATGTACAAGGGGGAAAATGTACCCAGAGATTGGTAGAGAGTGTGCATAGTTCCACTGTATAAAGGAAAAGGAGATAGATGATTTATATATCCTTTGCTACCTTCTGTGTGAATAATCAGTGTTACAATTGAGAGGTAACTAAATATAATGTTAATACAGTACCTTGCATATACTGTATACTATACCAGGCATCAATTCAGTTGTTAAACTTTATTTTCTGAAAATAATTGACTTGCATAATCTGGATTGACAGGATCAGCACCTGCTCATGAGAATGACTCCCACCAGTGTTTATATACCCTCTCAAAATTGATGGACTGAACTCATCGACTCAGGGCTGAGGGACTAATTACCTCAAACTCCTTCTCAGCTTCCACCATTCATCTCTGTACTAGCTTGAGGAAGCCACAGTTTTTACAGTAGATTCCCAAAGGTTGCAAATGTGTCTAATTCTTCAGTATCAAACATCTCAGCCCCAGGAAAACACACCCTCTACCTCTTCCTCTTATCTCTAACTGGAATCCCCAACAAGAACATTTGTTCCTTCACTGGAGAATTTCTTTATGCAGTCTTTCCTCTTACCATCATCCCTGTTGCTATGTTGTTTGTCATGCATCCATCTTGGAGCACAGCAAAATTGGAAGAAGTTTCCCACTTTCCATTATTCCCTTGAGTCTTGAGCTTCATTCCTTTCCTTTCTATCAGTGTCCAGTTTCCTTTGTTGTCCTCATGATTACTGACAGCAGGACTTCTATGAATCCTCTTGCTTTCCTTGGTCAGACTTTCTCCTGGCTTCCATTCACAGAGACCTCACTAGACATGTCCTCACTTGATACAGGTTATTTTGTCTTGTGTAAGAGAAGTATTGCCTCATCCTGGTTCCCAGCTCAGAAAGAACCTTGATCTCTCTTGTCCAGTAATCCAACTACACACCATTGGTTTCCTCTTTTTCATCCTACTACAATATATGCCTGAAAGAAAAGCAGACTGCTGATGTAGGACTGTGCATGTACATCTACTCAGATACTGAATAAGCAGACAGTCCCCATTCTATATAAACCATGCAACTCTACTGTAAGTGGTAATAACAGTGGTCTGAGTGGTAATGATTCTTGATTGGTAATTACTCTTGATTGGTAATTATACATTTAAAGGTAATTCAATTTACCATTTCACGGTACATCACAAAGAACTATGTCATTGAGGCCATGGTCCCTGATGTAGTTCTACATCAAGTGTTCATCTCACTCAGATAAGCTGTGAGCAGTAAATTTCGGCCTAGGTACAAGAGAATGGGTACGTGCAGTGTGTGTGCACAGTACAAAAAAAAAAAATCCTGCCCCACATGGTGGGAAAAGAAAAACTGTGACTCTGTGTATTGTTTAAAACAGCAAATTTGAAGTGTTTTCTTAGATGGATTTTATGGTTTTATTGACTGTTTCATGATATAATTTGATAGAATGGAAGACATACTACTGAAATAGTGATGATTGTTTGAGGACTGGAAGTAGTTTCAAACTGAGTTCAAAGTAGCAAAAATATTTGTTTTTTTGCCAATATTCCAGGGGATAGCTAAGGCTCCTCCTACAGTCCCCATTATGTTTTATAGGGTTTTAGTAGGTCTGATTCAATTATTGGGACACTGTAAACCACGACCCATCTCTTCTGGTTATACTTTGTTATCCAAGAAATAAAGTAAATAAGAATAAGAATTCAAAATGGAAGGGAAGTGTAACACAGGAGAGGCCTGTGGGACATTACTAATGAGCAGAGGAAATGTTAAGTGCCAAGAATGCTTACATTGTTTATTATGAAATTTTTTTTAATTTTGTGTAAAATTGACCAAATTACTGACTTGTGCACATTATAGAGTACATTGGAACCTAGGTTTTCGTTTGCCCTGGTTTTTGTTAAATTCGGTGTTTGATGACTTTTTTGTCAAAATTTTGTCCCAGTTTTCATTCGTCACCTCAGTTTTCATTGAGTTGACAGTGGTCTGCCATACCGAACGTGTCCGCCCGTGCCCACACAAAGCTTCCCACACATTCTGAGTCAGTCTGACTTTGTTTCTCGTCGGTAGAGGGTGGTAGTGATGGTGGTAGAGGATGGTAGTGATGGTGGTAGAGGGTGGTAGTGATGATGGTAGAGATAACCTCTCCTCCCTCTCCCCTCCTCGCCATCTTCCATACACCAACAAGAGTCTTCAATAAAGGTAAAAGTGATGTTAAATGTTCATTTAACCATTTCATTAGTCCTTTATATGTATTTATTTCTCATTGTTTTCTGTATGTAAAACTATTGTTATTCTCTATAAAATGTATTTTTTGTTAATACTTTTGGGTGTCTGGAACTGATTAATTGGATTTACATTATTTCTTATGGGAAATATTGCTTCAGTTTTCATCGAATTCAGTTTTCGTCAAACTTTCTGGAACAAATTAATGACGAAAATTGAGATTTCACTGTAGTTGAAATAGTTGAATGGGCGGTTCCCTGTGCTCATTTGATAGAACGGAAGGCATACTAGCCAAATAGCTAAGAATTTGGTCAATTGGAGCAATGGAATTGGTTTAAAATAGGACTTGAAGTGGGTGTAATGGCTGATGCAAAAATTATGCTGAAACTGACAAATTTTCATCTGCATGTCTCTGAAAGTTTTCTGTCAAGTTTCACACTTTCGGTGTCATTACATTCAGAAAAAAAATCTTTACCATTTTAGAAGAAAAAAAATTTATTTTTTAAAAAGTGGACACTGAGAGCAATATTAATTTCAGGGAGCTGGACAGTGAGTGGGTTATGGGTATTTTGTACCACATACCTTGTTTCTCGTAAGAATTAATTTTATTGTGAAGATTTTGAACACCTGGAGTGAAAACAGGGAAATGGATAGTAATTATAAGTTTTGTGCCTACAGGAATACCTGCAGCAGATGTTGGAGCAGCACCAGGGTGTGGCTGCTGATGTGGCCTCGCGAACACTTTCTCTGGCTTATACACTCCTCACTAAGGAGTCCAAGGGTCTTGGTCTTCCTGACTTCCCTTTTGACAACCTGCACCTTCTCATGGCCATTTTGGTATGTCTTTTTCATTGTTATATTTTACTATTTTTTCCCCCTTCCTTCTCACCTCCATATCTCTTAAATATGCAATATTATCACCTGGTTTGATAGCCACAGTTATCCGGCTTTGTCTAGGTAATCAGTGCATGAAGTTAAAGCTTAGTGACATGATCCCCTTACTGGGAGTAACTTCATACTACTGCAAGACACATCCTTCAAGGAATTGTAACTTCCCTCCCCTGCGTTGGTGGGAGATGGCCGATATGTTTAAAATAAAATAAAAAATAAAATAAAATATTTATTTCTTTGTTAAGGTTACAATGTGTGTTTACATATAGTAGTATGAATGGAGCAAAGAAAGCCACTGTCGTGCTTAGGCATTTCGGGCAGACTTAACCTAATACTTACAGACTACTTAAGTCTAGACAGGTGAAGAGTGGTAGAATGCAAACACTCAATCTTCACTCCATTGTTAATATGAGGTAGTACAATTTATGACATCTTACATTTTTAAGTACGAAATTAGGTTGTTAACAATAGTAAAATACAAATATTCTATGTTTCACTCTTCTTATTAATATGAGGTAATACAATTTATGATACAATCAATCATACATTTTTAAGTTTGTAATTAAGTTCATTTAAAAATACATATATATATATATATATATATTTTTTTTTTTTTTTTTTTTTTTTTTTTTTTTTTTTTTTTTCAACAAGTCGGCCGTCTCCCACCGAGGCAGGGTGACCCAAAAAAGAAAGAAAATCCCCAAAAAGAAAATACTTTCATCATCATTCAACACTTTCACCACACTCGCACATTATCACTGTTTTTGCAGAGGTGCTCAGAATACAACAGTCTAGAAGCTTAAACATATAAAGATACACAACATATCCCTCCAAACTGCCAATATCCCAAACCCCTCCTTTAAAGTGCAGGCTTGTACTTCCCATTTCCAGGACTCAAGTCCGACTATATGAAAATAACCGGTTTCCCTGAATCCCTTCACTAAATATTACCCTGCTCACACTCCAACAGATCGTCAGGTCCCAAGTACCATTCGTCTCCATTCACTCCTATCTAACACGCTCACGCACGCTTGCTGGAAGTCCAAGCCCCTTACCCACAAAACCTCCTTTACCCCCTCTCTCCAACCCTTTCGAGGACGACCCCTACCCCGCCTTCCTTCCCCTATAGATTTATATGCTTTCCATGTCATTCTACTGTGATCCATTCTCTCTAAATGACCAAACCACCTCAACAACCCCTCTTCTGCCCTCTGACTAATACTTTTATTAACTCCACACCTTCTCCTAATTTCCACACTCCGAATTTTCTGCATAATATTTACACCACACATTGCCCTTAAACAGGACATCTCCGCTGCCTCCAACCGTCTCCTCGCTGCTGCATTTACCACCCAAGCTTCACACCCATATAAGAGTGTTGGTACTACTATACTTTCATACATTCCCTTCTTTGCCTCCATAGATAACGTTTTTTGACTCCACATATACCTCAACGCACCACTCACCTTTTTTCCCTCATCAATTCTATGATTAACCTCATCCTTCATAAATCCATCCGCCGACACGTCAACTCCCAAGTATCTGAAAACATTCACTTCTTCCATACTCCTCCTCCCCAATTTGATATCCAATTTTTCTTTATCTAAATCATTTGACACCCTCATCACCTTACTCTTTTCTATGTTCACTTTCAACTTTCTACCTTTACACACATTCCCAAACTCATCCACTAACCTTTGCAATTTTTCTTTAGAATCTCCCATAAGCACAGTATCATCAGCAAAAAGTAACTGTGTCAATTCCCATTTTGAATTTGATTCCCCATAATTTAATCCCACCCCTCTCCCAAACACCCTAGCATTTACTTCCTTTACAACCCCATCTATAAATATATTAAACAACCATGGTGACATTACACATCCCTGTCTAAGACCTACTTTTACCGGGAAGTAGTCTCCCTCTCTTCTACACACCCTAACCTGAGCCTCACTATCCTCATAAAAACTCTTTACAGCATTTAATAACTTACCACCTATTCCATATACTTGCAACATCTGCCACATTGCTCCTCTATCCACTCTATCATATGCCTTTTCTAAATCCATAAATGCAATAAAAACTTCCCTATCTTTATCTAAATACTGTTCACATATATGCTTCAATGTAAACACCTGATCTACACATCCCCTACCCACTCTAAAACCTCCTTGCTCATCCGCAATCCTACATTCTGTCTTACCTCTAATTCTTTCAATTATAACCCTACCGTACACTTTTCCTGGTATACTCAGTAAGCTTATTCCTCTATAATTTTTACAGTCTCTTTTGCCCCCTTTCCCTTTATATAAAGGGACTATACATGCTCTCTGCCAATCCCTAGGTACCTTCCCCTCTTTCATACATTTATTAAACAAAAGTACCAACCACTCCAACACTATATCCCCCCCTGCTTTTAACATTTCTGTCATGATCCATCAGTTCCAGCTGCTTTACCCCCTTTCATTTTACGTAATGCCTCACGTACATCCCCCACACTTACATTCTGCTCTTCTTCACTCCTAAAAGATGGTATACCTCCCTGACCAGTGCATGAAATTACTGCCTCTGTTTCTTCCTTAACATTTAAAAGTTCCTCAAAATATTCTCGCCATCTACCTAATACTCCATCTCCCCATCTACTAACTCCCCTACTCTGTTTTTAACTGACAAATCCATATTTTCCCTAGGCTTTCTTAACTTGTTTAACTCACTCCAAAATTTTTTCTTATTTTCATTAAAATATATATATATATATATATATATATATATATATATATATATATATATATATATATATATATATATATATATATATATATATATATAAATATATATAAATAATATATATATATATAAATATATATATATATATAAATATATATATATATATATATATATATATATATATATATATATATATATATATATATATATATATATATATATATTATATATATACAGAAGGCCCCACTTATACGGCGGGTTAGGTTCCAGGCTACCGCCGTAAAGCGGAAATCGCCGTAAAGTGGAACACCCTTTTTTTTCCACTTATAAATGCATACAAACACTAGATAACAAGTTTACACTAACATATATTAAGTTAGCAATAGAACCAGGCATCAAAAAACAATAAAAAGGTACAATACACACATAGTGCACTCATTACTTACCTTAAAATATTTATAGTCTTAATCTAGGGTGAGACAAGTAGTATTTATTGTAAGAAATCAAGTGTGGTATGTATTGTAATAGCCTCACCAGGCCACCCCACCCACACATACTATTCTATGATATTTAAGCATCCCAGAGCGATAAAATGTATATACAGTTCACTCATTACTTACCTTAAAATATTTGTAGTCTTAATGTAGGGTCAGGAGTAAGTAAATGAGATAAAACGAATAAATGAGAGAGAGAAAGAATGAGTACATGAGAGGGGGCAGGCGCAGTTATGTAAACAAACCAGGGGAAGGTAAGTTTTGTAAACAAACGAAATGTACACGTCTGGTTTGTGTACAAGTTACATTGTGTACAGGTTGTCTCTACATTGATACGGTAGAATTAATAAAGAAGAACACTCCCATTCTCATGTAACATCATTTTGAGAAGAAATGAAGCTCTGAGTGAAGGCAATGGAAATAAGTCACACTGACTTTTTTGGGTTATCCTAGGTTCTCTACACGTATGTTGTTATGTATGATAATCTATGTAACTGTATTTGTGTATACCTGAATAAACTTACTTACATACATACGAAAGGAATAATTTTCTACAGTTACCCCCAGTAACACATTTACTCTTATGTTAGATTAGAGAAAATGTTATTCTTGCCGTCACTTGTACAAGTTATGTGGCTCCCACATCTTATATTTATGTTTATTTATTCTATTGTGGGGTGTATTATCATCTTTTTATGTTATGTATCGTGTTTATTATATAATTTTGAAAAAAATATCATGGATGGATTAATGAAAATGTGTATATTACCGTAATATACGACATTTAATGAGACTCGGTATTGTTATTATCACCACTTGTGCAAGTCGTCTGCTACGACATCTCACATTTTTTATTTATTCTACTGTGGGGTGTATTTATCTTATTTATATGTTATGCATCGTGTTTATTATATAATTTTGAAAAAAATATCATGGATGGATTAATGAAAATGTGTATATTACCGTAATAAACGACATTTAATGAGACTCAGTATTGTTATTATCACCACTTGTGCAAGTCGTCTGCTACGACATCTCACATTTGTTTATTTATTCTACTGTGGGGTGTATTTATCTTATTTATATGTTATGCATCGTGTTTATTATATAATTTTGAAAAAAATATCATGGATGGATTAATGAAAATGTGTATATTACCGTAATATACGACATTTAATGAGACTCAGTATTGTTATTATCACCACTTGTGCAAGTCGTCTGCTCACATCTCACATTTGTTTATTTATTCTACTGTGGGTGTATTTATCTTATTTATATGTTATGCATCGTGTTTATTATATAATTTTGAAAAAAATATCATGGATGGATTAATGAAAATGTGTATATTAATGTAATATACGACATTTAAATGACTCGATGTATGTAAGTTTATTTAGGTACAGGTATACATAAGTATAATTATCAGAGTATATATAAAATATGAAATAACTTTTAAAAACATTTGAAATTTTGGAGTTTCCAGACAAAATGGAGAGACTTAGTGCTTACTGAGCTCATGGAGAATGTAAACAAACAGGGTGGGGCACGGTGACCGTATTAGAAAGTCAGGTGGGGGGAGCCGTATAGTGAGTTTTGGTCATAATTTGAAATGTCCGTATTAGCGGAACGCCGTAAAGCGGGGCCCTCCTGTATATATATATATATGTGTGTACAGTGGACCCTCAGCTAACGATATTATTCCATTCCTGAAAGATTATCGTATGCTGAAATTATCATTAGCTGAATTAATTTTCCCCTAAGAAATAATGGAAATCAAATTAATCCGTGCAAGACACCACAAAGTATGAAAAAAACAATTTTTTACCACATGAAATATTAATGATACTTACCTTTATTGAAGATCTGGTGATGATTGATGGGATGGGAGGAGGGGAGAGTATGGAAGTTGTTAATGTTTATAAGGGGAATCCCCTTCCATTAGGACTTTAGGTAGCACGTCCTTTTCCGTGGTTACTTCCCTTCTTCTTTTAATGCCACTATGACCAGCTGACTGTGGTGCAGCAACAGCTGACTTTAGTGCAGCAGCAGCTGACCGTGGTGCAGCAACAGATGATGGTGGTGTAGCAGCAGCTGACTGTGGTGCAGCAGCAGCTGACCGTGGTGCAGCAGCAGCTGACCGTGGTGCAACAGCAGCTGACCGTGGTTCAGCAACAGCTGACTGGTGCAGCAACAGCTGACTGCGGTGCAGCAACAGCTGACCATGGCGCAGCAACATATGACCGTGGTGCAGCAACAGCTGACCATGGTGCAGCAACAGCTGACTGTGGTGCAGCAACAGCTAACGGTGATGCAGCAGCAGCTGACCGTGGTACGATAGTACATATTTCTCACCCTTTTTACCACAGGGTGGGCACTAGAAGCTTTCTTTGGGCCCATGGTGGCTTATTTAGCAGTTACAAGCACTATAAACAATGGAATAATACAAAATGTATCGAATGTATGCATGCAATGACAGCAGGGCTGGATGGACAGGTTCGGAACGAGTCATGTTGGTCAGAAACAGCTGATGGTGGTGCAGCAACAGCTGACCGTGGTGCAGCAACAGTTGACAGTGGTGTAGCAGCAGCTGACTGTGGTGCAGGAGCAGCTGACCATGGTGCAACAGCAGCTGACCGTAGTTCAGCAACAGGTGACTGGTGCAGCAACAGCTGACCATGGTGCAGCAACAGCTGATGGTGGTGCAACAGCAGCTGACCGTGGTTCAGCAACAGCTGACTGGTGCAGCAACAGCTGACCGTGGTTCAGCAACAGCTGACTGTGGTGCAGCAGCAGCTGACCATGGTGCAGCAGCAGCTGACTGTGGTGCAGCAACAGCTGACGGTGGTGCAGCAGCAGCTGACCGTGGTACGATAGTATGTATTTCCCACCCTTTTTACATATGATCGCTTGAGAGATGGTATCTCCTGCTATCTGTTTTTCGTTTATCCACACCAATAACAGTCTCTCAACATCTTCGAGTACTTGCGATCTCTGTTTCGAAAACAAACTTGCACCTTTTGCAAGACCAGCTTTCTTGATTGCCGTTTTGTTGGCCACAGTAGTAGCGATGGTTGATTGGGGTTTGGTATACAACCTGGCCAGCTCCGAGACACTCACTCCACTTTTGTACTTAGCAATTATCTCTTTCTTCATTTCCATAGTAATTTTCACCTTTTTTACCGCACGGTTGGCACTAGAAGCTTTCTTGGGGCCCATGGTGACTTATTTTGCAGGTACAATCACTAAAAACGCTGTGATGATATGAAATGTTCCAATTGTATGCATGGATGCAACTGCACTGGCTGGCTTGTAAACACTGGCACCCACGGGACAACTGAGGCGCGCTCAGGCCACACGTGGACACGTCTCGAATGAATCACGTAGGGTGAGTTTTTTAGCATTAGCTTAGGCAAAATTTTTGCGTTAAAATGTATCGCATGCTGGAGTTAACATTAGGTGATGCTATCGTTAGCTGAGGGTCCACTGTATATATATTGTAGGTAGTAGGTTGGTAGACATCAACTGCCTAGGGAGGTAATACCATCCTGCTAAGTGAGTGTAAAACGGAATCCTGTAATTGTTTTACATGATGGTAGGATTGCTGGTGTCTTTTTTCTGTCTCTTAAA
Source organism: Cherax quadricarinatus (assembly GCF_026875155.1). Taxonomy (NCBI): domain Eukaryota; kingdom Metazoa; phylum Arthropoda; class Malacostraca; order Decapoda; family Parastacidae; genus Cherax; species Cherax quadricarinatus. The sequence goes on from NC_069430.1 coordinate 4,374,139, forward strand.
CATGCAAGATTTCAGGTATGTCTTGCTTCTTCTACTTACACTTAGGTCACACTACACATACATGTACAAGCATATATATATATATATACACCCCTCTGGGTTTTCTTCTAATTTCTTTCTAGTTGTTCTTCCTGTTTGTTTCCTCTTACCTCCATGGGGACGTGGAACAGAATTCTTCCTCTCTAAGCCATGCGTGTTGTTGTAAGAGGCAACTAAAATGCCGGGAGCAAGGGGCTAGTAACCTCTTCTCCTGTATATATTACTAAATGTAAAAGGAGAAACTTTTGTTTTTCCTTTTGGGTCACCCCACCTCGGTGGGATATGGCCGGTGTGTTGAAAGAGAGAAATATATACAGTGGACCCTTGAGTTTCGGCAGCCTCGACTTTCGTGAAATTCAACCTTCAGCGTTTTTTTTTGGCAAAATTTGGCCTCGAGTTTCGTGATTAGACTCGTGCTTCGGCGACTGTCCGGTACCCGTCCGCCCGTCACCACGCACATCAAGCCAGTCTCCCATGCCATTCATGCTCATTGTGCCATTGTTTACCAACACGTGACCATCACCCCGTGGGTTCATACAATACATTTCATAATAATCCATTGTTTTTTGTGCTTGCAACTGCTAAATAAGTCATCATGGACCCAAGGAAAGCTAGTGCAAGCCCTTTGGTAAATAAAGTGAGAAACACAATCCAGAAGGATTTTGAAGGGTTTGAGGCAGACCCTGTCCCTGCCGACCCTCTGCCTGTTGTGGAAGGTGTTGTGGCATTGGGCAAGTCCATGGGGTTGGAGGTGAGTGACGGGGATGTGGAAGAGTTGGTGGAGGACCACAGGGAAGAGCTAACCACTGACGAACTGCAAGAGCTTCAACTGGAACAGCATCAGACCACAGGCGAGGAACTTGCTTCATAGGAGGAGGAAGAGGGAGTGGATGAAGTGCCTTCTTCAAAGATTAAGGAGATTTGTGCCAAGTGGAATGGGTTGCAAAGTTTTGTTGAAAAGTATCACCCTGACCAAGCTGAAACAAGCCATATCTGCAACATGTACAATGACAGTGTTGTGTCCCACTTCAGGAAAATCTTAAAGAAACGCCAGAAAAAGACTTCTCTGGACAGATATTTTGTGCGACAAGGGTCCAGTGACTCTCAAGTTGTTCCCAGTGGCATTAAAAGAAGAAGGGAAGTAACCCCAGATAAGGACTTGCTACCTAAAGTCCTAATGGAAGGAGATTCTCCTTCCAAACAATAGTGTACACCTTCCTCCTATCCCCTCGTCCCGTCTTCCATCCACCCAGAAGTCTTCAGTAAAGGTAAGTGTAATGTTATTATTATTTTTTATATGCATGTACTTGATTTCTCATTTTAATATTTTTGGGTGTTTGGAAGGGATTAATTTTATTTCCATTATTTCTTATGGGGAAAATGGTTTTGAGTTTCATGAATTTAGACTTTCGGCAGGCTCTCTGGAACGGATTAATCACGAAACTTGGGGATCCACTGTATACAGTGGTCCCTCGTTTTTCGTAGTTCTCGGGAATCATAGATTTCAGAAATCATAGGGATATTTTCGTATAAACATGGGCTCGCTAATCATAGGTTGACTCACGAATAGTAGTTCGTCCGGGACGCATATGCACGGTGTGAGCCAGGGCTGCCTCCCTACCCAGCCAGTCTCGCATTGTTTATCAGTGAGCGAAGGTCCCCTCACGTGCTCCTACGAAATATTTCATAATATTCTACTCATTTTACTGCTTGCAAGTACTGAATCAGCTACCATGGCTCCAAAGAAAGCTCCTAGTGGCCAGATTGTGTCGACAAAAGGGATTTTGAAGGGTTTGGGACTGACCCAATTGTGGCACTGGGGAGTTCCATGGGGTTGGATGTGAGTTTGGAGGATGTGGAAAAGTTGGTGGAAGACCACAACGAAGAGCTCACCACTGAGGAGCTGCAAAAGCTTCAGCAGGAACAGCAACAGATCGCAGCTCAGAATCTTGCTGCAGAGGAGGAGGAAGAGAGATGGAAGAAGGTGCCTTCTTCAGAAATTAAAGAGATTTTTGCTATGTGGGGTAAGATGGATAGCTTTATGGAGAAACATCACCCTGACAAGGTTGTTGCAAGTCATGATGGCAACATGTACAGTGACAAAGTCTTGGGCCATTTTAGGGAAGTGTTAAAGAGACGCCAGAAACAGAGCTCTCTCCACAGTTATTTTGCGAGACAGGACTCCAGTGACTCTCAAGGTGGTCCTAGTGGCATTAAGAAACAGAGAAGAGAAGCAACTCCAGAAAAGTAATTGGTACCTGAGGTGTTGCTGGAAGGGGATTCCCTTTCCAAACTGTAAACAATCCACTCTCTCTCCTCCTCCAGTCTCCCATACACTAAGAAGAATCTCCAATAAAGGTAAGTGTTATGCTGTTAATGTTTCATCATTTCCCATTGTATTGTTTATGTACTACATCTATATTTCATGTAAAAAATTTTTTTGTTTTAATACTTCTGGGTGTCAGGAACAGATTAATTGTATTTACATTATTTTTTATGGGGAAAATTGATTCGCAAATCATAGATTTTGATAATAGTAGCAACTCCAGGAACGGATTAACTACGAAAAACGAGGGACCACTGTATATATACAGTGGACCCCCGACGTACGATGTCCCCAATTTACGTTAAAACCGACCTACGATGCTTTTCAGTGTAAAAATTTGACCCCGACGTACGTTGAAAAACTCGACCCACAGCATTCGTCCGGTACCACGTCCACATGTCTGTCCGCCTGAGCGCGCCTCAGCTGGCCTGCCTTCAGTTAATGTGGCAATGTTTACAAGCCAGAGCGGTCACTCCCAAGCATACATTCAGAATATTTTGTATTCTATTGTTTTTATTGCTTCTAACTGCTAAATAAGCCACCATGAGCCCAAAGAAAGCTTCTAGTGCCAACCCTGTGGTAAAAAGGGTGAGAAATACTATCGTACCATGGTCAGCTGCTGCTGCACCATGGTCAGCTGCTGCTGCCCCATGGTTTGCTGCTGCTGCCCTATGGTTTGCTGCTGCTGCCCCATGGTCTGCTGCTGCACCATGGTCAGCTGCTGCTGCACCATGGTCAGCTGCTGCTGCACCATGATCAGCTGCTGCTGCCCCATGGTCAGCTTCTGCTGCACCACGGTCAGCTTCTGCTGCACGACGGTCAGCTGCTGCTGCACCATGGTCAGCTGCTGCTACACCACGGTCAGCTGCTGCTGCACCATGGTCAGCTGCTGCTGCACCATGGTCAGCTGCTGCTGCACCACGGTCAGCTGCTGCTGCTGCTGTAACACCATTGTTGGTGTGGCTTATCGAGAATACCAAGAAACAACCCCGGAGGGTTAGCCACCCAGGATAACCCAAGAATGTCAGTGTGTCATCAAGGACTGTCTAACTTATTTCCATTGGGGTCCTTAATCTTGTCACCCAGGATGCGACCCACACCAGTCGACTAACACCCAGGTGAACAGGAAAAAATGCCTGGAACTAGTGCTCATATTGGTGAATTTAAGGCCAGCAAAGGTTGGTTAGAGAGATTTAAGAATCACAGTGGCATACACAGTGTGATAAGGCCTGTTCTGGAAGAAAATGCCAAACAGGACCTACATTACTCAGGAGGAATAGGCACTCCCAGGACACAGTGTCTCATCGGTCATTGCTGCATCTTCAATAAAGGTGTCATTTATTCTTCATATAGTAGAGTAGAACATGCACAATATATATTGTGCATGTACTACTCTAGTATTGTTCATGTATTCTTTTTTTGTGTGTAGGAAAATGTATATTTCATGTAGTAAAATTTTTTTTTTCGTACTTTTGGGTGTCTTGCACGGATTAATTTGGTTTCCATTATATCTTTTGTGGGTCCGTTCTGTAGATCTACGGCTTTACGTTCAGGGTCCAAACCGTAGATCTACGTCATGAGCTCAGCTCACTCTGATAAACTGTGAGTGGTACATTTGGGCCTAGATATGAGAGAATACATCTATGTGGTATGTGTGCACCACATAAAACAGATCCTGCAGCACGCTGTGTATGAGAGAAAAAAATGAAATCATGATTTTTCGATTAAAACAGCGACTTTGCAGTGTTTTTTCGTATGTTTTTTCTAGTTCTATTTGCGATTTCTTGGTCTCATTTGATAGAATGGAAGACATATTACAGAAATAGAGATGATTTTGATTGGTTTTAGCACTGGAAATGGCTTGAAACTGAGCTCAAAGTAGCAGAAATGTTAAATTTTTGCCGATATTCAAGAGTAAACAAACGACCTCACATGTCTAATACACGCCAGCTGGTGGGTCTAATATGCATTCACAAGTATGGTGATGATATTTATACAATTATTACAGTATTGCATAACAGTAAATCTTCTATTTTTGGTGTGAATAAAAATTCATTATGTGAATAAAAAATCAAAATGGAATTTATTTGTAAAGCCTCAAAACATAACTAATGAACAGAGGAAATGTAAGTTTAGTTCCAGGAATACCTACATTGTTTATTCTGGACCCTATTTTGAAATTGGAATATTTTGAACTTTGTGTTAAATTGGCCAAATTAACAATTTCTGATGACTTTAATTTGTAGTTGAAACAGTTGACTTGGCAATTTCTTGTGCTCAATCGATAGAATAGAAGTAATACTAGTGAAATAGCTAAGAATTTGGTTGACTGGAATAATGTAATTGGCCTAAAATGGGAGTCAAAGTCGGCAAAATCGCCGATTCGTAAATATCGCTGAAACATCAAAATTCGCAAGAGCATAATTTCGTCAATTTTCCATCAAATTTCGTACTTTTTTTTTATTACCTTCACAAAAAGATTCTCTACCATTTCATAAGAAAAAATAACAAATTTTTTTTTTTGAAAATTCTTGGACACTGGGGCACCACTTCAGATTTGGGCCTTGGACCCTGAAGGGGTTAATTCAGCCCAGCATCATTTCGTCTTATGATGGGCTCTCAGGAACGGATTAATATCGTAAGTTGGGGGTCCACTGTATATTGTAGGTATTGTAGGTAGTAGGTTGGTAGACAGCAACCGCCTAGGGAGGTACTACCGTCCTGCCAAGTGAGTGTAAAACGGAATCCTGTAATTATTTTACATCATGGTAGGATTGCTGGTGTCTTTTTTCTGTCTCTTAAACATGCAAGATTTCAGGTATGTCTTGCTTCTTCTTCTTACACGTAGATCACACTATGCATACATGTACAGTGGAACCCCAACATTCGATGGCATCGACATTCGATAAATCCGACATTCAATGCATTTTAACACAAAAATTTTGCCTCGACATTCGATGGAAAACCCGACATTCGATACGATTCGTACGAGACATGTCCACGTGTGGCCTGAACTGCCCCGTGTGTGCCACTGTTTACAAGCCAGCCAGTGTGCGCGCATCTAAGGATACATTCGGTACATTCCATATTATCCATATTATCACTGTTTTTGGTGCTTGTTTCTGCAAAATAAGTCACCATGGGCCCCAAGAAAGCTTCTAGTGCCACCCCTTTGAGAAAAAAGGTGCTAATGACTATTGAAATGAAGAAAGAGATAATTGCAAAGTACGAAAGTGGAGTGCGTGTGTCGGAGTGCAGGATGATTTGGTAAAGAAATTGCCTGCAACTAGTGGTGATGTGAGTGAATTTAAGGCCAGCAAAGGTTGGTTTGAAAGATTTAAGAATTGTAGTGGCATGCACAGTGTGGTAAGGCATGGTAAGGCTGCCAGTTCAAGTCCTAATGGAAGGGGATTCCCCTTCTAAACACTAACACCATCCACAGTCTCCCCTCCTCCTATCCCATCAATCATCACCAGATCTTCATTAAAGGTAAGTGTCAATTATTCTATTGTTATTAATCTATTGTTATTGTTGTTATTGTAATTATTCTATTGCATTAAACTTAATATTTCATGTGGTAAATTTTTTTTTTCATACTTTTGGGTGTCTTGCACGGATTAATTTGATTCCCATTATTTCTTATGGGGAAAGTTAATTCGACTTTCGATATTTTCTACATTCGATGGCTCTCAGGAACAGATTAATATCGAATGTCGGGGGTCCACTGTACAAGCATATATATACACACCCCTCTGGGTTTTCTTCTATTTTCTTTCTAGTTCTTGTTCTTGTTTATTTCCTCTTATCTCCATGGGAAAGTGGAACAGAATTCTTCCTCTGTAAGCCATGCGTGTTGTAAGAGGCGACTAAAATGCCAGGAGCAAGAGCTTAGTAACCCCTTCTCCTGTATAAATTACTAAATTTAAAAAGAGAAACTTTTGTTTTTCTTTTTGGGCCACCCTGCCTTGGTGGGATACAGCCAGTTTGTTGGAAAAATATATATATATATATGTATATACAGTGGACCCTCAACCAGCGATGGCATCAATTAACGATAAATCTGACTAGCGATACATTTTAACGCAAAAATTTTGCCTCGACTAGCGCTTAAAAACCCGACCAGCGCTATTTGTTCTGTACGAGACGCATCCACTTTGGCCTGAGCGCGCCTCACTTGTCCCGTGGGTGCCAGTGTTTACAAGCCAGCCATCGCGGTCGCTTCCAAACATACAACTGGAACATTTCATATTATCACAGCCTTTGTAGTGATTGCACCTGCAAAATAAGTCACCATGGGCCCCAAGAAATCTTCTAGTGCCAACCCTACAGCAAAAAGGGTGAGAATTACTATGGAGATGAAGAAAGAGATCATTGCTAAGTATGAAAGTGGAGTGCATGTCTCTGAGCTGGTCAGGTTGTATAATAAACCCCAGTCAACCATCGCTACTATTGTGGGCAAGAAAACAGCAATCAAGGAAGCTGTTCTTGCCAAAGGTGCAACTATGTTTTCGAAACTGAGATCGCAAGTGGTAGAAGATGTTGAGAGACTCTTATTGGTGTGGATAAATGAGAAACAGATAGCAGGAGATAGCATCTCTCAAGCGATCATATGTGAAAAGGCTAGGAAGTTGCATGACGATTTAATTAAAAAAATGCCAGCAACTAGTGATGTGAGTGAATTTAAGGCCAGCAAAGGTTGGTTTGAGAGATTTAAGAAGCGTAGTGGCATTCATAGTGTGATAAGGCATGGTGAGGCTGCCAGTTCGGACCACAAAGCGGCTGAAAAATATGTGCAGGAATTCAAGGAGTACATAGACAGTGAAGGACTGAAACCTGAACAAGTGTTTAATTGTGACGAAACAGGCCTGTTTTGGAAGAAAATGCCAAGCAGGGCATACATTACTCAGGAGGAAAAGGCACTCCCAGGACATAAGCCTATGAAAGACAGGGTACTCCCATTGATTGGCCCAAAAGCTAGTGGTGATGCAAAAAGGGAATCCCTTATTGGTGTATCACTCTGAAACTCCAGAGTTTTCAGGAAAAAACAATGTCGTCAAGGCTAATTGTGTGTGCTGTGGAGGGCAAACAGTAAGGCATGGGTCACTAGGGACTTTTTCTATGAACTGGTTACACCATGCATTTGCCCCCAATGTGAAAAATACCCAATTGAAAAGGAAATTAGACTTAAGTGCTCTCCGGTATTAGACAATGCTCCTGGTCATTTCTTCAGACTGGCAGAGCGACTTTCTATGGGACATGAGCTTCATTAAGGTGAATTTTTGCCTCCTAATACCACTCTCCTGCAGCCCATGGACCAGCAGGTCATTTTCAACTTCAAGAAACTGTTACACAAAAGCTATGTTTGAAAGGTGCTTTGTAGTGGCCTCAGAAACTCAACTCACTCTAAGAGAGTTTTGGAAAGATCATTTTACCATCCTCAATTGTGTAAACATTATAGGTAAGGCTTGGGAGGAAGTGACTAAGAGGACCTTGAACTCTGCTTGGAAAAAACTGTGGCCAGAATGTGTAGACAAAAAGGATTGTGAAGGGTTTGAGGCTAACCCTGAGAATCCTATGTCAGTTGAGGAATCCATTGTGACATTGGGGAAGTCCTTGGGGTTGGAGGTTAGTGGGGAGGATGTGGAAGAGCTGGTGGAGGAGGACAATGAAGAACTAACCACTGATGAGCTGCTAGATCATCTTGAACAGCAAGAGGGCAGACCTGAGGAAACTGCTTCGGAGGAGGGGATAGAGAAATTGAAGAAGTTGCCTACTTCTAAGATTAAGGAAATGTGTGCAAAGTGGCTTGAAGTGCAAACCTTTTTTGATGAAAATCACCCTGACACAGCTACTGCAAGCCGTGTTGGCAACCTGTACACTGACAATGTTGTGAACCACTTTAGGAAAGTCATAAAGGAACGAGAGGTACAGGTATCTATGGACAGATATGTTGTGAGACAGAAGTCCAGTGACTTTGAAGCTGGTCCTAGTGGCATTAAAAGAACAAGGGAAGTAACCCCAGAAAAAGACTTGCTACCTCAAGTGCTAATGGAAGGGGATTCCCCTTCTAAACACTAAGATCAGTGGTCTCCCCTCCTCCCATCCCATCAATCATCACCAGATCTTCAGTAAAGGTAAGTGTCGTGTAACTGTGCATGTCTTCTTCAGTTTGTGTGTATTAAAATTAATATTTCATGTGGTAAATTTTTTTTTTTAATACTTTGGGGTGTCTTGCACAGATTAATTTGATTTCCATTATTCTTATGGGGAAAATTAACTTGACTAACGATTATTTCGATTAACGATGAGCTCTCAGGAACGGATTAATATCGCTGGTTGAGGGTCCACTGTATATATATCCTCTCTTCACTTAGCGACGTACTCATGATGTGTGGGGGTTTGAAACATGGATTGTATTGGTTATCAGTAGTACCATTACTGATTCTACTGAAACTTATTTACCAATGGCTCGGACATACGATGGGCTCTCTGACCAGTATGCATGCATAAATAATGTATATTAGAGCTGATTTCTTCTATTCTGTTTATTACAATATACAGGACACTACTGTATAAACATTTAAAAATATACTAAAAATGTTATAAGTGGTGCAAAGGTGACATTCAAACAGTATCAGAGATGGTCGCCACAAACCCGCTACCATTATAGTATGCTCCTTGTTTAGCGACAAATTCATTTACTGACATGGTATTAGGAACACAACTCTGTCGTTAAGTGAGAAGATGCTTTATATAAAATACATGTATAAAGTCTCTCCATTCTTTTAAAGTGGAGGAGGATGCTTGATGCTGGTGAAAGTCTCTTGATCCAAAGAATTAAAACTACTCTTCCTTGGATCAGATTTGATTACCTACTTTTTCCCAGTTATTGTATAACACATATGGGTTTAAGGTTTCCCCATGAATATTATAATACTGTAATGTAATAATGTCTCCTTGTACGTATTTTCCTTTTTTCGTTTTATTTGGATCTTTCTTTTATAATTCCTGTTTGGTGTTCTCATGTTTCTGGTACACCTTATATTATCCTTTCCTTGATATTTCCTTCAGAGTTTCCCTGTATACATTGTGATGTAATTACTTTTAAGATTTTTGTAATTACACTATAAATTTGCTTGTCATGTCCTAGTTTTTATAATTATTTTGTGTGTATGCTCTTTAATTTCATTTTATTTCAGTGGGACCCCGGATTTTGTCCTTAATCCATTGCTGAATGTTGATCTAAGTCCAAAATGGACAAAAACCGAAGCAATATTTCCCATAAGAAATAATGTATATCCAATTAGTCCATTTCAGATGCCCAAAAATATTAACAAAAAATTAATTTTATAGAGAATAACTATAGTGTTGCAGCTCTTCAGTGGTTAACTCTTCCCTGTGGTTGTTCACCAACTCTTCAACATCCTGGCCACTCACATCCAACCCCATGGACTTCCCCAAAGCCACAATAGATTCCACAACAGGCGTAGGGTTGTCAGTTTACACTAACTTATATTAAGTTAATAATAGAACTAGGCATTAAAACACAATAAAAAGTAAAATACATACACATTACATTCATTACTTACCTTAAAATATTTGTAGTCTTAATGTAGGGCGAGAGGTGAATAGTATTTATTTGTAGTCCGAGGCAGACTACATCCACCTGCTACATACACTGTGACCCACATCCATACTATTACCATCGACATACCATGTTCACTGAGTTCAATCGTTTCTAACAACTACCTTTACATGCCATCATAAACAAAGGGAGAAGTAATGAACAATTCATGCCGAGAATTGTAAACAAAAGGGTTATGTACTATTAAGGGCGGTGACTGGGCCAGACGCAGATTTATACAGTTTTCTCTAACGCTGGACCAGAGGAAACATAATGTTTTCCCACCACCGACTTGCCCCTTGATAGCATATAATTATGAAGAAAATATCATAATTGGATTAATGAAATTCAAATTAAAATTCATATTTATTTATTTCTTTGTAAGTACAGTAGGGCCCCACTTATATGGCAGGTTAGGTTCCAGGCTGTCGCCGAAAAGCAGACATCGCCGGAAGGCAGAACGCCATTTTTTCCATTTATAAATGCATATAAATGCCAGACAACAAGTTTACACTATACAGTGGACCCCCGGTTCGCGATATTAATCCGTTCCTGAGAGCTCATCATAAGCCAAAATTATCGGTAAGCAAATAATTTTTCCCCATAAGAAATATTTTTTTTATTATTATTATTATCACACTGGCCGATTCCCACCAAGGCAGGGTGGCCCGAAAAAGAAAAACTTTCACCAGCATTCACTCCATCACTGTCTTGCCAGAAGGGTGCTTTACACTACAGTTTTTAAACTGCAACATTAACACCCCTCCTTCAGAGTGCAGGCACTGTACTTCCCATCTCCAGGACTCAAGTCCGGCCTGCCGGTTTCCCTGAACCCCTTCATAAATGTTACTTTGCTCACACTCCAACAGCACGTCAAGTATTAAAAACCATTTGTCTCCATTCACTCCTATCAAACACGCTCATGCATACCTGCTGGAAGTCCAAGCCCCTCGCACACAAAACCTCCTTTACCCCCTCTCTCCAACCTTTCCTAGGCCGACCCCTACCCCGCCTTCCTTCCACTACAGACTGATACACTCTTGAAGTCATTCTGTTTCGCTCCATTCTCTCTACATGTCCGAACCACCTCAACAACCCTTCCTCAGCCCTCTGGACAACAGTTTTGGTAATCCCCACCTCCTCCTAACTTCCAAACTACGAATTCTCTGCATTATATTCACACCACACATTGCCCTCAGACATGACATCTCCACTGCCTCCAGCCTTCTCCTCGCTGCAACATTTATCACCCATGCTTCACACCCATATAAGAGCGTTGGTAAAACTATACTCTCATACATTCCCCTCTTTGCCTCCAAGGACAAAGTTCTTTGTCTCCACAGACTCCTAAGTGCACCACTCACTCTTTTTCCCTCATCAATTCTATGATTCACCTCATCTTTCATAGACCCATCCGCTGACACGTCCACTCCCAAATATCTGAATACATTCACCTCCTCCATACTCTCTCCCTCCAATCTGATATTCAATCTTTCATCACCTAATCTTTTTGTTATCCTCATAACCTTACTCTTTCCTGTATTCACCTTTAATTTTCTTCTTTTGCACACCCTACCAAATTCATCCACCAATCTCTGCAACTTCTCTTCAGAATCTCCCAAGAGCACAGTGTCATCAGCAAAGAGCAGCTGTGACAACTCCCACTTTGTGTGTGATTCTTTATCTTTTAACTCCACGCCTCTTGTCAAGACCCTCGCATTTACTTCTCTTACAACCCAATCTATAAATATATTAAACAACCACGGTGACATCACACATCCTTGTCTAAGGCCTACTTTTACTGGGAAATAATTTCCCTCTTTCCTACATACTCTAACTTGAGCCTCACTATCCTCGTAAAAACTCTTCACTGCTTTCAGTAACCTACCTCCTACACCATACACTTGCAACATCTGCCACATTGCCCCCCTATCCACCCTGTCATACGCCTTTTCCAAATCCATAAATGCCACAAAGACCTCTTTAGCCTTATCTAAATACTGTTCACTTATATGTTTCACTGTAAACACCTGGTCCACACACCCCCTACCTTTCCTAAAGCCTCCTTGTTCATCTGCTATCCTATTCTCCGTCTTACTCTTAATTCTTTCAATAATAACTCTACCATACACTTTACCAGGTATACTCAGCAGACTTATCCCCCTATAATTTTTGCACTCTCTTTTATCCCCTTTGCCTTTATACAAAGGAACTATGCATGCTCTCTGCCAATCCCTAGGTACCTTACCCTCTTCCATACATTTATTAAATAATTGCACCAACCACTCCAAAACTATATCCCCACCTGCTTTTAACATTTCTATCTTTATCCCATCAATCCCGGCTGCCTTACCCCCTTTCATTTTACCTACTGCCTCACGAACTTCCCCCACACTCACAACTGGCTCTTCCTCACTCCTACAAGATGTTATTCCTCCTTGCCCTATACACGAAATCACAGCTTCCCTATCTTCATCAAATAATGGAAATCAAATTAATCCGTGCAAGACACCCAAAAGTATGAAAAAAAAAACTTTTACCACATGAAATATTAAGTTTAATGCAATAGAATAATTACAATAACAACAATAGCAATAGAATAATAACAATAGAATAATTGACATTTACCTTTAATGAAGATCTGGTGATGATTGATGGGATGGGAGGAGGGGAGAGTGTTGAACCTATTGTTTAGAAGGGGAATCCCCCTCCATTAGGACTTGAGGTAGCTTTTCCTCGTGAGTAATGTAGGTCCTGCTTGGCAATTTCTTCAAAAACAGGCCTGTTTTGTCACAAACAAACACTTGTTCAGGTTTCAATCCTTCAGCCTCTATGTACTCCTTGAATTCATGCACATATTTTTCAGCCGCTTTGTGGTCTGAACTGGCAGCCTCACCATGCCTAATCACACTATGTATGCCACTACGATTCTTAAATCTTTCAAACCAACCTTTGCTGGCCTTAAATTCACTCACATCACCACTAGTTGCAGGCAATTTCTTTACCAAATCGTCATGCAACTGCCTAGCCTTTTCACAAATGATCGCTTGAGAGATGCTATCTCCTTCTATCTGTTTTTCATTTATCCACACCAATAACAGTCTCTCAACATTTTCTAACACTTGCGGTCACTGTTTCGTAATCACAGTTGCACCTTTTTCAAGAACAGCTTCCTTGATTGCCGTTTTTCTGCTCACTATAGTAGAAATGGTTGATTGGGGTTTACTATACAACCTGACCAGCTCCGATACACGCACTCCACTTTCATACTTTGCAGTTATCTCTTTCTTCATTTCAATAGTCATTAGCACTCTTGGTCTCGAAGGGTTGGCACTAGAAGCTTTCTTGGGGCCCATGGTGACTTATTTTGCAGAAACAAGCACCAGAAACAGCGATAATATATATAATATGGAATGTACCGAATGTATCCTTAGATGCTCACACACTGGCTGGCTTGTAAACACTGGTACACACGGGGAAGTTCAGGCCACACATGGACACGTCTCATATGAATTGCATCGCATACCGGGTTTTGTAACAGGAACCGAGGCAAATTTTTGGCGATATAATGCATCAGCTACCGGATTTATCGGATACTGATAGCATCGCGAACCGGGGGTCCACTGTATTATATTAAGTTAGTAATAGAACTAGGCATTAAAAACACACAAAGTAAAATACATTCACAGTACATTCATTACTTATCTTAAAGTATTTGTAATCTTAATATAGAGAGAGAGGTGAGTAGTACTTACTTGTAGGAAGTCAGGTGTAGGTAGCCCTGGCTCCCCGTCTCATATTTAATATACGATATTTAAAACATCCCAGAGAGTTAAAATACACATATAGTACACTCACTATTTACCTTAAAATATGTGTAGTCTTAATATAGGAAGAGAGGTGAGTAGTATTTATTTGTAGGAAGTCAGTGTAGGTAACCGGTAGGTGTAGCCCGCCTGGGCTACACCTACCAGCTACCTACACTGTGGCCCAGAGCCATATTATTGACACCGACATATCTTGTTCACTGAATTTAAGCATTTCAAACAACTACCTTTAGATGCCATCATAAACGAAGGGAGAAGTAATGAATAATTCATGCCGAAAATTGTAAATAAAAGCGGAGTTGGGGAGTGGCTGGGCCAAACACAGATTCATACATGTTTTCTCTGATGGCTGAGCAGAGAAAACGTAATGTTGTCCCTCCACCCGTCTACCACACAGGTCTACAAGTATTATTATCAGAGCACATATAAAATATGCAATGAATGCCAGACAACAAGTTTACACTAACTTATATTAAGTTAGCAATAGAAATAGGCATTAAATGCTCAATAAAAGGTAAGATACACACAGAGTACACGTATTACTTACCTTAAAATATTAATATTAATGTGTGAGAGGTGAGTGGCAGGGTGTTTATTGAATAAAATCAGAATGGCACACCATCATCCTCTAACTTGGCACTTAAAGCAAGAGGCTTACGACTTCTCTTTTTATCACAGCTAAGCTTAAATGCCATTGTCAATGAGAGCCAACAAGTTAACGAAAGAGTAAATGAGAGAGAGAACAAGATACAGAGTTCAGACAATGTAAGAATACAAACTGAACAGGTAGTGGGTGATCACTTGGTCAGGCGAAATAAATGCATATTAATATGTGTCTACTTTTAGTTCATTCACGTATGTTTGTAAGAGTTTGTAAAACATTTACCTCAATTTTTTATTATAATAATGATTACCTCAAAATACAAATACTCTTACATTGTGTACAAGTTATTACAGAATAAACAAACAGCAACACACCATTTTTAGAGTGAATGAAGATATTATTATTATTATTATTATCATAATAAAAAGCACTAAACCCACAAGGGTCATGAACTGCTATATATAGAGTGAAGGCATGCGAAAAGAATATTTTTCTACAGTTATCCCCCAGTTTGACTAGAGAAAACATAATTCTTCCAGTACTACCTGCACAGCTGCTTTGTAAACAAATCCCATATTTATGTCAATTTTTATTCTGTGAGTGTATGTATCATGTTTATATGCTATGTAATGGGTTTCATATATAATTTTGAGGAAAATATCATAGATGGATTAACAAAAATGCCTATTAATGTAAAATAAGACGTTTAAAGAGTGATTATTATTACGTAGTACGTATTGGCGTCATGAGTAGAGAGAGATTTAGCGATTTTAATGCATACCTGCACACCAGCACAGTGTGCGAGTATATTTAGGTACAGGTACACATAAGTATAATTATCAGAGTATATATAAAATATGCAGTAACTTTACAACACTTGAAATTTTGGAAAGTTTCCTGACATAATAGATGTGGTCACGGAGAATGTAAACAAACCAGGTGGGGCGTGCCATATTTGAAAGACCGCTTGCCGTATAGCAAATTTTGGTCGTAATTTGACATCGCTGTATTAGCAGAACGCCATAAGGCAAAACGCCATAAAGCAGGTCCCTACTGTAGTACATTGAGATTATGTATTTACAATAATGGGTTGCAGTGCAAAGAGAACCTCTATTATGCCTAGGCATTATGGGCCGACTTAATTTATTAGCTTACTGACTACGTAACACCAAAGAAATTTATCATAGTTGTACAGTAGTTCTATTAATTATAAGTGAATCTAATTTATATAAATCAAAGGATGTATTCATATATTCAAAAAAGCTTTTTGTGAAACATGATTCAATTATATTCCTGTCGACAATGGACAATAGGTTCAAAAGTAAATGTTGAAATTATTTTATGGGAATATTGAGTATTGAGCATTTAGTCTAGGGTGATTAAGTGGTTTTTGAGAAGAATCTTAAATTGATTTTCAGACTGGGTTACTTTAGTATTTTCTTGTAAATTCCAAAATTTAGAGCCCTTTATGTGCATAGAGTTTTTACACAGTGTGATATGGACATGGGTACATCAAAAAGAGACCTGGGTCTTGTGTTATGGTCATGTGGCCTATTAAGGTTGGTGAGGAAAAGTTTGAGTGGAGAGTTTATGTTTGCATGTATTGTTCTATGTATGTAGTAAGCACATGAATAAGTATGGATGTTATTAATGGTGAGCAGATTTAGACTTTTGAAAATTGGTGGCGTTCGCTGTCAGGAGTGGGAATTAGCTATCATTCTGACTGCTGCCTTTTGCTGGATTATTAGTGGTCTTAGGTGATTTAATGTTGTTGATCCCCATGCACAGATTCCATATGTGAGATAAGGGTAGATGAGTGAATGGTACAGTGCCAGGAGAGCTGGTTGTGAAACATAGTACCGTATCTTTGATAGTATGCCTACCGTCTTAGAGATTTTCTCGGTGATTTGTTGTATATGTGTCTGGAACTTGAGGCTACTGTCAAGGTGGATTCCTAGAAATTTTCCCTCTGTGAGTCTTGTGACGGGTGATCCATTTACCCATTATGTTTGGAACATTTGCAGCTCTGGTTCCAAACTGAATGAAATAGGTTTGATCATTATTCAGGGTAAGTTTATTAGTCATCATCTAGGCAGATATTTTCTGCATTTCAGCATTGACAGTGTTGGCGAGTATGCAGGGGTTTGGGTGGAAGAAGACGTATGTAGTGTCATCTGCAAATAATATGGGTTTGAGTAGCTGTGATGCATTGGTAGGTCATTGATGTAGATGAGAAAGAGGAGTGGTCCAAGGACACTTCCCTGTGGGACTCCTACTGTGATTGCTTGAGTGGAAGAGTTTGCACCATTTGTGTACACATATTGGCTTCTGTTACTAAGGTATGACTTTAGGTAGTTGCAGGAGTGGCCTGGTCTATATTAACATGCCCAAGAGTGATTATTATTATGTACTATTAGTACTACTATGGCATTAGGACTACAGGGACACTCAGAGTGAACAAGAAACAAAAGCATGTTTATATACTATGTAACATGTTTCTTATATAATTTTGAAGAAAAAATCATAGATGGATTAATGAAAATGTCTTTTTAATGTAAAATAAGACATTAAATGTGCCCAAGAGTGAGTCATGAACGTATGAGTGGCCCATAGGGACCCGTCTGATACGGATGATTTCTGGGACGAGGTACAAAATCCGGAGCAAACTTTTGCCGAAAAAGTGGTCGAAATCCGAATCGTATGATATCTGGTGCGGATGAAATCCAGGGTTCCACTGTATTCAGTAAACTTTCAGCTTTGTTTTATATTAGATAAAGTTTAATTATAGTTCAATCAAAAAGTGAAACATTTATATTATTGTAGTAGAGGTGTGTACTTTATGTTATATAAATATTTACATGGAAGTTAGAAAGACCCATATGTTGTACAGTTCTGGATGTAACTTTGCAATATGCATGGTGTCTTTCTAACTGCCTGTCACCTTAAACCATTGCTTATTGTCAATATGAAATTTGCAGAGCAAATACCCAAATGTTGACCCTACAAGATTGATCATGAGGTTGTACCCTTACCATGCCTTCTTATCACACGACACATACAAGTCTGTTGAAGAGGCCTTCTCTGCATTTGGTTTCAGCCCTTCTCAGGTATGTTTTCTTCGGCTATGTAAAATATTACTTGATGATCATTAAATGTTTATAAGAGCAGATGTAAACTGATAGTGTCTCATCTTCGGTGTTTAATCATAAAGTTTTTAAATATCTCCAGTGGTTATAGCACTTCCTACCTTCTCTTGTAACTCATTCATTTGTTCTAACAATGTGAAGAAGCATTTCAGTATCTTTCCAGCACTTCTTCTTTAGAATATACTTGTGTGTGTTTATCTGTTATATAATCACATTATCTGTGGCTAAAGATAAAGGAAGATATGCCTTGTGTTGTCCTGTCTTTATCTTAATTAGTTTTAAAATGTCCAAAATAGCTGAATACCTCTAAAACAATAGTTTATTACCAAGCATTTTCCAGATTTGCAGGTTTTCTTTAGAAACTGAAAATCATAATCCAGTAGTGTTCCATGTACAACCTTAATACAGTGGTACCCCGAGTTTCGTACAGCTCCCAACTCAAACAATTATGTAAGTGTATTATTGTAAGTGCTTTTGTAAGTGTATTTTTGGGGGTGTGAAATGGACTAATCTAATTTACATTATTCCTTATGGGAATGAATTCATTCGGTAACAGCACTCGAACAGCCTTCTGGAATGAATTATGGCTGAAACTTGGGGTACCAAAGTATATTCCTGAAAGTTGTTTGTAACTTGATTGTTCATAACTTGGGACTTAGTTTTCCATAGACCATCATGATATAATTAGAGACATGTTCTAGTTTTTGATGGACAGGGAAGAATGAGGAATGGTGGAGGATAGTTGGTCTCTGAGGAGGAGGACTGGGAACTGGCAAGGGTGACACCCGCTGTTCTCTCTTAAACCTGGCGTACTGAACCTTTAGCACTCTTACCCTTAATAAATCAAATAATAATATTTATTTATTTTCTGTGCTACCATGATTTCATATTAATAAACTGAAAGAGAAATTAATATTTGTTAGTCTTCAGAATGGGAACACAGTCATCTTGCAGCTCTGCAGTAATCAGCTGTCATAAATAAGCAGTGAAAGAGGGATTAGGAGACAGACAAGTGACACCATCATTCTACTCCTGTACTCACACAATTTCCTTCCCTGTATACACTATGTGCTGTAAATTCAGGCGCCTATTGCCTTCACTATTATCAGTGAGAGGATGGAGATCATATACAGTAGGGCCCCACTTATATGGCAGGTTAGGTTCCAGGCTACTGCCGGAAAGCAGACATCGCCGGAGAGCAGACATCGCTGGAAAGCAGACATCGCCGGAAAGCAGAGCACCATTTGTTTCCACTTATAAATGTCAGATAATAAGTTTACACTAACATATATTAAGTTAGCAATAGAACAAGGATTAAAAACAGTAAAAAGTAAAATGCACACACAGTACACTCATTACTTACCTCAAAATATTTGTAGTCTTAATGTAGGGTGAGAAGTGAGTGGTGTTTATTGTAAGAAGTCAGGTGTGGTAAGATTGGTAGCCAGCCAGGCCACCAGGCACAAGACCGTGGCCCACAGTACAGATGTTGGAGAGGAGTCTCCTCCTCCTTCCTCTACTAAGGAAAGTAGATGGAATCCAGGACTGGGTGGCCCTGGCTTGGATACTGAGGATTATAGTGCAGTCCCAGAACCTGCAGAAATAGACAACACACCTCCCAACAATTCTCAACCAAAGGTGAATTTGTGCAAATATTGTGCTGGGGCATCTGTATGCATGGAATATCAGGAAAAAAAAATGGGACATGCAACTTTGAGCATCCCAAAAAATGTAGCGACCTCCTGTCTAAAGGAGTGTGTTGTTCTTCTTCCTGTACTTTCTTTCACCCAAAAATGTGTCACTCCTCAGTCCTCCAGAAGCAGTGTTACAACATCGACTGCCCTGCATACTATCTAAAAGGGACCAGGAGGCACAGACCCCACAAGACAAACTATAGTAGCTATGGCAACCCAACTCCAGGTGATTTTTTAGTGGCAGGAAACGGAAAAAGAAAATGGAAGGAAATAACAAAAATAGTCCACCACCTTGGAGCCTTGTTGGACTGGAGGCGCAGCCAGTGGCCACCCATGGCCCTCCAGAATTACAACTACTGATGCCAATAACAAAATCCCCCAACAAACACAGAATACAACCTCGTTCATATTTGCTAATATACAGGCCCTTAAGCCATCCACCAACAACAAAATACCTTTTATCAGTGGACTTCTAGAGGAGTCTAATGCAATGTTTGCAGCCTTCACAGAGACTCACCCAAAAGATCACTTTGACAGTGAAATATGGATAAGTGGTTACAACCTTTTTAGATGCGACAGAATGAACAGGCAACAAGGGGGTTGGCCTGTATGTCAAAAAGTCCCTCATTTGCATGGAGTTGCTGAACACCACAAATGAGGTGGTTGAAATTCTATCAGTAAAGATCGAGAACCAAAACCTAGTCACTGTGGTTGTATATAAGCCACCAGATGCAACCTCACAACAGTTCAAGGAACAGCTACTGAAAATTGATTACTGTCTGGAAAACCTTCCAGCTCCATCCCCAAACATCTTACTGCTTGGTGATTTCAACCTAAGGCATACAAAATGGAAGAATGTAGCAAATAATGTTATAGCTGAAACAATCCCCGGAGGTAGCGCAGATGAAAGGTCACACACACATGAGCTACTAAGTCTCTGCGAAAAACACGCCTTAAGCCAGCAGATAGTGGAGCCAGCAAGACTAGAAAACACACTTGACCTTATCTTCACAAATAATGAGGACCTGATAAGAGACATAAGAATATCAAAAACAACCAGTTCCGATCACAACCTAATCGAAGTCCAGACGTACATGCATAGGGGTCCTGATCAGCAGAATGCATGTACCTGTGAAGGTGTCTTCACAAAATACAACAACAAGAACATCAACTGGGACCAGGTAAACCATGTCCTAAATGAAACATGTTTGGAAGATATCTTAAATGACATGGATCCAAACCAGTGCCTTGAAAGGATCAACTTCCTGGCAGCTGAAGCATGTTCTAGGCATATTCCCCTAAGAAAGAAGAAGAGCAGGAGTAAACTGGAGAAAGACGCTCCCTCTACACAAGACGACGAACAGTCACTGAACTCCTCAGGAGTGCTAGAATATCTGATACACGAAAGGAGGCGCTGACCAGGGAAGTGGAAACTATCGATCTTAAGTTAAATGACTCTTACAGGAACCAGGAGAGACAGGAGGAGCTAAAGCTATTAGTGAAATTGAAAGAAATTCAAAATATTTCTTTTCATATGACAAAAACAAGGCAAATACCACATCTAGTATCGGGCCCTTACTCAGACAGGATGGGTCTTACACAGATGACAACAAGGAAATGAGTGAAATATTGAAATCTCAGTACGACTCTGTGTTTAGTGAATCACTAATCAGTCTGAGGATTGACGACCCAAATGATTTCTTCATGAATGAGCCTCGAAACTCCATAAATGTATGCCAGATTTCCGACATTACCTTAACTCCGATAGATTTCGAAAAAGCCATTGACAACATGCCCATGCACTCAGCCCTGGGCCCAGACTTTTGGAACTCTGTTTTCATTAAGAGCTGCAAGAAACCCCTCTCGCGTACCCTAAGTACACTACGGAGGAGGAGCTTGGACATGGGTGAAATTCCACAGTCACTTAAAACAGCGGATATAGCCCCACTCCATAAAGGTGGCAGCAAAGCATTAGCTAAGAACTATAGACCAATAGCTCTGACATCCCACATCATAAAAATCTTTGAAAGAGTGCTAAGAAGCAGGATTGCAAATCACCTGGATTCCCAAAATCTGCACAATCCAGGGCAACATGGGTTCAGGGCAGGTCGCTCCTGCCTCTCACAACTACTGGATCATTATGATATGGCCTTGGATGCACTGAAAGAAAATCAGAATGCAGATGTAATATACACAGACTTTGCAAAAGCATTTGACAAATGCGATCATGGCGTAATAGCCCATAAAATAAGTGCTAAAGGAATAACTGGGAAAGTGGGGAGTTGGATCTTCAACTTCCTAACAAATCGAACACAAAGAGTAGTGGTCAACATAGTTAAATCGGAGGCTGCCATAGTGAAGATCTCTGTTCCACAAGGCACAGTACTCGCCCCCATCTTATTCCTTATCCTCATATCAGACATAGACAGAGATATACATCACAGCACTGTATCATCCTTTGCGGATGATACTAGGATCTGCATGAGGCTGTCATCTGCTGAGGACGCAGTTAACCTCCAAGAAGATATAAACAAAGTTTTCCAGTGGGCAACGGTAAACAATATGATGTTCAATGAGGACAAATTCCAACTACTCCGCTATGGAAAACTGGAGGAGATAATAACTAGAACAGAGTATACTACAGACTCTGGCCATTCAATAGAGCGGAAAAATAATGTACGGGACCTGGGAGTAGTAATGTCTGCGGATCTCACTTTTAAGGATCACAACAGTGCCACGATCGCACGTGCAAAGAAAATGATAGGATGGATAATGAGAACGTTCAAAATGAGAGATGCCAAGCCAATAATGATCCTTTTCAAATCACTTGTTCTCTCTAGGCTGGAATACTGCTGTACATTAACATCTCCATTCAAAGCAGGTGAAATTGCAGATCTAGAGAGTGTACAGAGATCCTTTACTGCATGTATAAGTTCTGTCAAGCACCTTAACTACTGGGAACGCTTGGAAGCACTTGACTTGTACTCGTTGGAACGCAGGAGGGAGAGATATATCATAATCTACACTTGGAAAATCTTGGAAGGAATGGTCCCAAATCTGCACACAGAAATCACTCCCTACGAAAGTAAAAGACTGGGCAGGCGATGCAAAATGCCCCCAATAAAAAGTAGGGGTGCCATTGGTACACTAAGGGAAAACACCATAAGTGTCCAGGGCCCAAGACTGTTCAACAGCCTCCCATCAAGCATTAGGGGAATTGCCAATAAACCCCTGGCTGCCTTCAAGAGAGAGCTGGACAAATACCTAAAGTCAGTGCCGGATCAGCCAGGCTGTGGCTCGTACGTTGGACTGTGTGCGGCCAGCAGTAACAGCCTAGTTGATCAGACCCTGGTCCATCGGGAGGCCTGGTCATGGACAGGGCCGCGGGGGCGTTGATCCCCAGAATAACCTCCAGGTAACCCCACCCCACCCACACATAATATACTTTGACATTTAAGGAGCTTTAGAGTTATAAAATGCATATAGTGTACACTCATTACTTACCTTAAAATATTTGTAGTCTTAATGGTTTTAATATAGGGTGCAAGGTGAATAGTAGGGTCGGCAGGTATCGAATAGTGTTATAAGTATCATAATTTCATCTGGCTACCCCACCCACACATTAAATACTAGGCATTTAAAGTGCCCTAGAATGATAAAATGCATATACAGTACATTCATTACTTACCTTAAAATATTTGTAGTCTTAATGTAGGGTGAGAGGTGAGTAAACAAGATTAAATGAATAAATAAGAGAGAGAGAGAGAGAATGAGAGAGTGAGTGTGAGTGAGTGTGAGGGAGTGTGAGTGTGAGTGAGTGAGTGTATGAGTATGGATGAATGAATGAACGAATATGAGCATGTGAGAGAGGACAGTGCAAGTTATGTAAACAAACCAGTTGGACACATATGGTTTTAGTTCACTCCATTAGCCGACTAGAAAAACATCTCATATTTATGTTAATTTATTCTACTGTGGGTATATTAATCATGTTTATATGTTACATAGCGTGTTTATTATATAATTTTGAAAAAAAATATCATGGATCGATTAAGCAAAATGTCTATACGTATTAACATTTTATACGATATTCATTGCGCTTCACTCTCTGTGTATTAGTATATTTAGGTACAGGTGCACATAACTATAATTATCAGAGTATATATAAAATTTCAGGGTCCACAGGCCCTCTCAGAGACTTGTTTTAACCCTTTCAGGGGTCCGTCCCGTAGATCTATGGCTTTACGTTCAGGGTCCAAACCGTAGATCTATGCCAAAATTCTAGTGCCGTCAAATTTAGCGCGAGAAGGCTGGTAGGCCTACATCTGAGAGAATGGGTCTGGGTGGTCAGTGTGCACACCATAGAAAAAATCTGGACGCCCGCATGGCATTGTGGGAATGCCGGCAAAGTAGCTTTGTTCATTGTGCCTGGCGGCAAGGAAGCTCTCACTCCCCACTCACTCTCTGGGCGAATTCTGACTCTCCTCTTCACAACTTACAGTTCTAAGACTGATGGAAGTGGAGATGAAGACGAATTCTATGGTTTTGAACTATATGGTACCATTGTACCATTGCTCCTGGGGGATTTCAACTTAAGGCACCTAAAATGGAGGAATATAGCAAATAATATTGTTGCAGTAATAACACCAGGAGGCAGCTCTGATGAAAACTCACACTCACGCGAGCTTTTAAATCTCTGCACAAAATTCAATTTAAACCAGCAAATAATAGAGCCTACTAGACTGGAGAATACACTAGACCTCATCTTCACTAACAATGATGATCTGATAAGAAATATCACCATATCAAAAACAATATACTCAGATCACAACATAATTGAGGTTCAGTCATGTATGCGCGGAGCCCCAGACCGACATAATGAGATTAGTCACGAGGGAGCATTCACCAAATTCAACTTCAATAACAAAAACATAAAGTGGGCCCAAGTAAACCAAGTCCAAACCCGATATAAGCGGGGAAGTTATACTAAAAACACAGCCCCCAACTTATGCCTAGAACAAATTAACCGGTAGCACTCGATGTATGCAAAAGGGTTTATTCCTCTAAAAAAAAGGAGGAGTAAAATGAAAAAACAAAAGGGGACGGGCCCGCTCCAAACGGGCGACGGAAAAAAATAACAGGGGGCTAAAAGGGGGTCAATATATCTGAAATGCTAGGGAGACACTGGTCAGAGAAATACCCGCATCAAAACTTAAGAAAAAAGGGAACCCTTTTAAAGGAGTCAGGATCGGGGGAAAAACAAAAGCCAAAAAATTTGAAATCGAAAGAAACCCAAAGTATTTCTTCTCCTACCAAATCAAAATCGAGAACAACGCCATATTGGGCCCCTATTTAAACAAGAGGGGCCCCTACCAGATGACAAAAAGGGAAAATGAGTGAGCTACCCCAATCCCAATATGACCCCGTTTTTGAAAGGGCCGAAACCCCGACTGAAGGGGGCCCAAAGGGTCCAAAGGGAATTTTTTTTATGGGGAGAGCCAAAAAATTTTGATTAACAAAAGCCATCCGTTTTATCCTGAACCCCAAAATGACTTCGAACGGCCCGATAAATGACATGCCCTTCCCACCTGCCCCGGGGCCAGACCCCATGAACCTGTGTTCTTTCAAAAACCCTGCAAGAACCCCTTTTCACAACCTTTTTCCTCCTATGGAGAGGATCATGGACAGGGGGGTCTCCCCAGTTACTAAAAACAACAGACTTAGCCCCATTTCCAAAAAAAGGGGGCCCAGAAAAACCCAACAGCAAAGAACTACAGACCAAAAGCACTAACCCTCCCCTTCCCCAAAAAATTTTTTTGAAAGGGTCCTAAGAAGCAAGATCACCACGCATCTAGAAACCCCCCCCCTTTAACAACCCAGGGGAACATGGGTTTAGAACAGGTCGCCCTGCTGTCTCAACTTTGGACCACTACACAAGGTCCTAAAAGCCTAAAAACAAAAAGAAAGCAGATGTAAAATATACCGACTTTTCAAAACCTTCCCCACAAGTGGGGACCATGGCGTAATACGCACAAAAAGCGTGCTAAAGGAAAACAGGAAAAGTCGGTCCCATGGGGTCTATAATTTTTCCCCCCCAAAAAAGAACACAGAAGTAGTCGTCAACAGAGTAAAATCCGAGGCAGCTACGGTGGGAAAAACTCTGTTTCCCCAAGGGACAGTACCGCTCCCCATCTTTTTTCTCTCCAAAAACCCACATAGACAAGGGGTGTCCCGCCACGCACCGTGGGCTTCCCCTTTTCAGAAAGACCCCCGAATTTGGGATAAAAGTGTCTTCCATTGCGACAAATTTCAAAGCCCAGGCAGCATCAAAACCAAAACTTTTTAGTGGGGTGCCCGAAAAAAAATATGAAGTTTAACGATGAGAAATTTCAATTACTCCGATAGGAAAAAATGAGGAAAATTTAAAACTTCAAACAGAGGGACAAAACAAATTTTGGCCAAAAATAAGGGGGGGGGGGGGTTTGGGGGGTTATTAAAAGGGGGGAAAAATTTATAATTATTAAAAATTTAAAAAAAGAAAATAAAAAATTAAAATGGGGGGGGGGGGGTTTTTATATTTTTTTTGGGGGGTTTTTGGGAAAAAAATTTAAATAAAATTTTAATAAAAATTAAAAAATTTTGGGCCCCCTTTTTTTTTTTTTTTGGGGGGGGGGGGGGGGGGGGGGGGGGTTTTGTTTTTTGTTTTTTAAAAAATGAAGGATGGTTTAAAAAAAATTTAAAATAGGGGAAAGAATAGAATTTTGGTATTGTTTTTAGGGGAAATTTGGGGAAAAAGAATTTAAGGGGTAAAATTTGGAAAATAGAAATTGAAAAGAGAATTTACCCCGGCAAAGGAATAAAAAACCTAATTTATAGGGACGCTTGGGTTTCCTAAACCTGTATTCCCTGAACCAGGGGGGAGAAAAAAGGGTTTTATAACCCTGGAAAATCCTAGAGGGCAGTACCGAATTGCACACGAAAACAAACCCACACGAAAGCAAAAGACTTTGGGAGACGATGCACCCTCCCCCCAATAAAAGCAGGGGTGTCACAGGGACGTTAAAAGACCATACAATAAGTTCAGGGGCCCGAGACGTTTAATGCCTCCAGCACACATAAGGGGTTACCAACAGACCCTGCAGTCTTCAAGCGGACGGACAAGCACCAAAGTCAGTTCCGGATAGCCGGGCTGTGGGCCCTATGTTTGGGTTTTCGTGCAGCCACCAACAGCCTGGTTGATCAGGGTCTGCCACCAGGGGGCCTGGTTCAGACCGGGCCCCAGGGGCTTGACCCCCCGGGAAATCTTCCAGTATACTCCGGGATGGTACAGTGGTCATAGGTAAAATGGTGCCCCGTCAACATGGTATCATCTGGGACAAAGGTATTGTATGGTGAGGGGTCCATATGGTACAATGCCATATGTACATTGTACCATTGGTACATTTAAAATATGGTACAGGGAAAGGGGCCCTAATGGAAATAAGTCTATCTGACTTTTTTTGGGTTATCCCAGGGTTCTCCAAACATAGTGCTAAATAATATTCTATGTAACTTTTTTGTGTATACAAATAAACTACTTTGATTTTTTATTTATTTATTAAAAAATTGAGCACACATAAAAGGTACAAAAATACAGATAAGAGCAGCATCCAAAAGCCACTTATACAGCATAGCTTTAGGCTGGCTTAAAATTAACTTAAGATGACAAAGCAATGATGAATCAGTGATAAAACTTTAATGTATACAGATTATATAAAGCAAAAGTGATATTACAAAGACATATAGGGTTTGAGCATTGTTGTCATTCAGTAGAATGGGAAAATTTTCTGTTGGGTATGTTTTTAAAAAAATAATAAAGTTGTTGGGGGTTTTGGGTTTTAACTTTATGTGATATAATTGGAGAAACATTTAAATAAAAATTTAATTCCCCTTTTTCAGTATTTATTTGGTTTTGGTGAGAAAGGGATCTTTGAAAGGACTTGAATTTAAAACAGGTAGTGTTTCTTTTATTTACAGGAATGAGTTCCAGATTTTAGGGCCTTTTAGTGCATTGATTTTTTGCATTGTGGAGGGACACGAGGAACATCAAGAGTATCTGTCCCTTTTTGTTATGGTCATGTGTTTGTTGAGGTTGGAAAAGGAATGTTTGAGGGGGGTTTTAAATATCAGAGTTAAGTGTTCTATGTAGTAAGGTTTCAGTAATAATATGAATGTTTTTATGGTGAATGGGTTTTAGTGTATTGAATTTTGGGTGGAGTGTGCTGCCATAGTGAGAATTTTTACATTCAAACGCACCCTTTTTGTTGGGTAATTGTGCTGAGATGGTTATTGTTGTTGACCCCATGCAAAAATTTTCCATAGGGGGAGATGGGGTAAATAAGGTGATATGGGGCCAGGGGGTGCGGGGAGCATAGTACCGTATCTTGATGTATGCCTACAGCTTGGAAATTTTCTTAAAAATTGTTGTAAAAGTGTAAAATTTGAGTCATTATCAAGGTGGGTTTCCTAAGAATTTTCCCTCTGTTACTTTGTGAAGGTGATCCTTTATCATTTGTTAAAGGGACATCTGTACTCTGTTACCAAACGAAGATTTATTTTGTAAATGTTTAGGGGAAATTTTGGTTAGTCCTATCCGTAGATATTTTTGAAATTTCGGTATTTACAGTTTTGGCTAGGTGAGGGGGCTGGGGGTGGGAGAGACTTTGTAGGGTATCTGAAAATATGGGGGGTTTGAGTAATTGCGAAGCTTTTGGTGGGGTCTTTTGTATAGGAAAAAGAAGAGGGCCAAGGACATTTCCCCTGGGGGACACCAACGAAATTGGTTGGCAGAGGTTTGCCCCTTTTGCATCAAAAATTTTGGCTTCTGTTGCTGGGGTTGATTGAGGATTGAGGAGTGCCCTCTTATACCTAGTTGA
Source organism: Cherax quadricarinatus (assembly GCF_026875155.1). Classification (NCBI taxonomy): domain Eukaryota; kingdom Metazoa; phylum Arthropoda; class Malacostraca; order Decapoda; family Parastacidae; genus Cherax; species Cherax quadricarinatus. The sequence continues at coordinate 4,402,314 of NC_069430.1, forward strand.
AAATTTTAGTGGACAATCAGGGTTTAAACTGTACAAAAGCTTTACGTAAGTAAATAAAGATCCCCAGGGGGACTTGTTTTTTCTCTATTGCATTGTAATATGTTCTAGCATTGATAATAGCACTTTAGTATTTTTATTTGGCCTAAATCCAAATTGGAGGGGTTGGTATTTTTGGGAGAAAAGGGTGGAGTAGATTCGTTTATGATTAAATTTTTTCAAAGTTTTTTTGGAGAGGGTGTAATTTGGATATTGGCCATAGTTATTAACTTTTTTGGTCTCCTCCTTAGGATCGGGGTGACCCTTGTATTTGAGTACTGTGGGGAAGGGGGAGGTTTCAATGGTTTTTAAAGAGTTTTGCAATGTTTGGTATAGCACTTGTGACATTTTTTGTAATAAAGGGTGGTAGGTATTTAAAAAACCCTGCCTTTTTTTTTTAGCGTGTTGAAAAAAGGGAGATTGTAGGGGTTTTTGCGGGCTGGAAAACAGTGTGTTGGGGGGTAGTTGCCAGTGAGGAGTCTTTGGGGGGGTATCTGAGCTTGGGTTTTTTTGGCAAGGTTTTTCCTATAGTGGGAAAAGTATTGATCTGTTTTGCTGTTTTGTTGGGGGGATTGGGGTTCATCTGATTTTGCTAATTTTTTTTCGCTATTTCGTGATATTTTTTTTGTTCCAGAATTTCATAGGGTTTTCCGGGTCTTTTTTTATCCCTCGAATTTGGGAAAATCTGTTCTCATAAAAATTTTTTTTCCCCTTTTATCAGGCTGGTTAGGTTGACGAGTAACTTTTGTTTGGTCCGGGTTAGGGCCCCTTTCTGTACTGTTTTTCATATTGGTGTTTTTGTTTTTAAATGGATTTGGGAAAAAATTTGGGGTTAACCGGGGGACTGTTCAGTCTCTTAGCTGTCATCTGTTTATTTTTTTTTAGGGCAGGCTTGTTATAGAGGGATTGGGCTTTTTTAGAAAATTATTAAAAACATTCGCAATATTTTATAATTTCTAGCTCAGTGTGCCAGTCAAAGTTTTTTACTGGTTGTGAAGTTTAATGGGGCCCTTTGTGAAGTCTGAAGGTACTTTTAGATGTCCCTTGGGGGAATTTTCCAAAAGTTTTATGAGAAAAGTGGGTAGGGTCTGGGTATTATCTTAATTATCCTGATTTAAAGGGGGTAGGTGTTGGTCCAGATGTGGTCAATAGGGAAACAAGTCCTGTAACTCTTGTAGGGTTTTGTTACGTTGGGACAACAACGTTACCATTTTGTTGTAATTCAGTAACGTGTGGGTCCTGGTCTTGCAGGGGATTTTATTGAAGTCACCTGAGATAGTAAAGGGTCTTTTTTCATGCGTGCATCATTAATACTTCCCAGGTTTTGACAAAATTGGGTAATGTTTGACTGTGAATCTGTAAATGTTTATCAGGAGAGGTTTTTGTAGGTATTTGGGTTTGATTTGGCTATTTTATATTCCCAGCATCCCCCTTTTGCAAAATTGTGATACTTCTAGTTGGTCTAGTAGTATAGGTGGCCACCCCCTTTTTGGTTGGCCTACAGTTGTGTAGGCTGGTAACCAGGGAAAAGGCATAGACATCTGCTATCAGGCTTTTGCCAGGTTTCGTTAGTGTAATTGGACTATTGGCTGTAAGGAATTTAGTAAGCTATGAGGGCATCGTAATGCTTGCTTTAAAAATCGAATTGTATTTAAAGTAGTTATGTTGTTTTGGGACTGAGAAGTGCCTTTGATTTTTCTGCAGTGTAGTAATTCAGAACGTTTGATTCATTTTTTTGTCATTAAATAAGAGGTTTAGCCACATGCACTTTTAGTAAATTTATTCAGGTGTACAGAAAAAACAATTACATAGATTTCAACATAGCAGCAATGTATAAAACCTAGGATAACCCAAAAAAGCAGTATTGTACCATTGGTTCCTGTACTGTAGGTACCCTGTGCCAATGTACCCTTTCCCCTAAGTACCCTGTACCAATGGGACCCTGCACCATATTTATCCGACTGCATGACCCATCCATAAGTACAATGACCATATGGTACCCGAAAATATGTTAACCCTGTACCATATGGCATAGGTGTTGGTGGCATGAACACCAGCCAAAACTGGTGGTGGTGACCAAGCTAGCTACTGCTCGGCGGGAGTTTCCGAGACAAAGAGCTTTGTCATCCACCCAAGGGAAAAAGTCAAGTTTTTGTACACTTTTAAAAAAAATAATAAACATTACTAATATACAACATTTTTGCATATTTTTGTTTAAACAAAATATTGATGAAAATATTAGTGTTTTATTTTGTTAATACAACATACCAGTCATACCATACGGTACAATGAATATATGGTATCATTGACTGATGGTACAATGTACCATTTGGTTCCCTTGCAACTATGGTCCTATGGGGTACCATTACCCTTATGGTACCATAAGGTACCATTCACCATATGGAAACCCCTTGACATATGGGACCATTGTACCAAAAGGTGCCATTGTACCATTGGACCATTATATCTATGCCATTGTCCATATTTTACCCGGAGTTTACCTGGAGAGGAGTTCCAGGGGTCAACGCCCCGCCCGGGCCCCGGGCTTGACCATGCTTCCTGGTGGATCAGAGCCTGGCCATTGTTCATTGGTGTCATTGTACCCCCCAAGGAAAATATGTACCATTGTATTTACACAACAACCACACAAAATTTTCATCATTTTGTTTTCAATAAAATTCTAAAAAAGTTTGTAAGCAATAAAAGAAAAACAAATTAGTGCAGTTATTGTGTTGAATACAAGATTGTACACTTATACAATTCATTTTTGGTCCCCAGGCTTGCAAATGTTATTAGAAAATGAAAAAAAAATTTGAAAAGAAAAGAAAAAAGTATAAAAAACGTAAAATAAAAAAATGGGATTTTGCGGAAGTCACTGATGTTGCTGCCACTCGGTCATTTTGGGTCAACTTCCCGCTGCTGTATCTTGGTAAGTACTAATCAGAAATTTTTTGTTTTGTCTTATTACCTTCACAAAAATATACTCTTTAATTCTGTAAGAAAAAAAAATTTTTTTTTTTTTTTTTCAAAATTTCTTGGACACTGGAGCACCACTTCAGATTTTGACCTTGAACCCTGAAGGGGTTAAGGTCCCCCAATTTAAAAAAAAAATTATTTTTTCTTATGAAAAGATAGAGAATCTTTTCCCGATCATAATGACACCATAAGTATGAAATTTGATGGAAAACTTACGGAATTATGCTCTCGCGAAGTTAGCGGTCTTGACGATGTTTATGCATCGGCGATTTTGTCCACTTTGAACCCTATTTTTGGCCAATTCTAGTGTACTAATCGACAAAAATCGTAACTATTTTGCTAGAACTCCATTTTTTCTATTGAATGAGTACAAGAAACCACCCATTTACCAATTTCAACTATATAATAAAGTGGTCAGAATTAGCTATTTTGCCAATTTCTCACAAATTTCAAAAGATGCCAATTTCTGAATAGGGTCAAGAATAAACTAGGAAGACATTCCTGGCACTAAAATAACAAGCTCTCTGTTCGTCGATCACATTCCCAGGCCCCTCTTATATTTCTATGGCTTTCCACTTTGAATTTTTATTCTTACAAAAAATAGAAGATTTACTGTTTGCAGACTACTGCATTAGTGTAGAAATGGAATAAATAATATCATCGCACTTGTGAAAGAATGTTAGACTCACCAGTTGACGTGTATTGGACGCTTGGCATGATTTGTTTACTTTTGAACTTTGGTAAAATTCGAACATTTCTGCTACTTTGAGCTCAATTTCAAGGTACTTTTCAATGTAAAACCAGTCAAAATCATCTCAATTTCTGTAATATGTCTTCCATTCTATAAAATGAGACCAGGAAATCTAGAATACAACAATAAATACCATACAAAAATACAGTGCAAAGTCGCTGTTTTAATGCAAAAACACGGTCAAAGTTTTTTTTTCTCATTACGCACTGTGTGCTGCAGGATTTTTTTTATACCACGCACACTGACCACAGAGACCCATTCTTTCATATGTAGGCCTACCAGCTTTCTCTTACTAGATTTGAGAGAGCTAGAATTTAGGCGTACTAGTACGTCAAAAACCCTGGTGCATAAGCCATACTAGTACGGCCGAAACCCTGAAAGGGTTAAAACACTTGAAATTTTGGAAAATTTCCAGACATAATAGAGAGTTGTGCTCATGGATAATGTAAACAAACTGGGTGGGGTGCGCCGTATTTGAAAGACCACTCGCTGAATAGCATAGTTTTTTCATAATTTGAAATCGCCATATTAGCAGAACGCCCTAAAGTGGGGCCCTACTGTATAGAATGCTGTCTTGATTAGATATCATCATTATCTTATTTTTATCCTGTTTAGTTATTTAACCCTTTCAGGGTCTGTCCCGTAGATCTACAACTTTGAAGCCATGGTCCAAGCTGTAGATCTACGCCAATAAGCTCAGCTCACTCAAATAAGTTGTGAGTGGTAAATTTGGGCCTAGATATGAGAGAATACATCTATGTGGTAAGTGTGCACCACATGAAACAAATCCTGGAGCATGCAGTGCATAATGAGAGAAAGAACTGAGACACAAATTTTGGAATAAAACAGCAAATTTGTGATGTTTTTTGTGTTTTTTTTTATAGATATATTTGCAATTCCTTGGTCTTATTTGATAGACTGGAAGATATATTACAGAAATAGAGATAATTTTGATTGGTTTTAGTCATGAAAATGGCTTGAAACTGAGCTCAAAGTTGCGGAAATGTTCAATTTTTGCCGATGTTCAAGCGTAAACAAGTGACGTCGCACATCTAATAAACGTCAGCTGGTGGTCTGATATACATTTACAAATGTGGTGATATTATTTATACAATTATCACATTTTTTTGTGTGAATAAAAATTCATTATGTGAATAAAAAATCAAAGAGGAATTCATTTGTAAAGCAAAAACATAACTAATGAACAGAGGAAATGTTAGTTTAGTGTCAGGAATGCCTGCATTGTTTATTCTGGACCCTATTTTGAAAATGGAATATTTTGAACTTTGTGTTAAATTGCCAAATTAACAATTTCTGATCACTTTATTGGATAGTTATAACAGTTGACTGGGTGATTTCTTGTGCTCAATCAATAAAATAGAAGTAATATTAGTGAAATAGCTACAAATTTGGTCGACTGAAATAATGTAATTGGCCTAAAATGGGAGTCAGTCAGCAAAATTGCCAATGCTTAAATATCGCTGATGCATCAAAATTCGCGAGAGCATAATTTTGTCAGTTTTCCATCAAATTTCATACTTTTTGTTTTATTACCTTCAGAAAACGATTCTCTACCATTTCATAATAATTTTTTTTTTTTTTTTTGAAATCTTGGACCCTGGCTGTCACTCTGAGACTTAGCCTCTGGGCCCTGAAAAGGTTAAAGAGATATTGCTCAGAAATTGTCTGGCTGGGTGTCCATTTTTTTTGGTCCAAGACACTTAAACTGAAAACGAACTATGTATAGGATTTTATTCAGGAAAGGTTCACTGGCTTTACCAAATCCAAATCTGTATTTTCAAATTCTTGTTTATGAATGTCATTATCAACCCTTAAACTGTCCAAACATATTGTTAGACAAAGAATGAGGGGGAGACATGTTCGAAGTGTATAAGTGGAAGATGGGTATTAATAAAGGGGATATTAATAAGGTCTTGAGAATATCTCTCCAAGAGAGAACCTGCAGTAATGGATTTAAATTAGACAAGTTTAGATTTAGAAAGGACATAGGAAAGTATTGGTTTGGAAATAGGGTAGTTGATGAGTGGAACAGTCTACCTAGTTGGGTTATTGAGGCTGGGACTTTGGGTAGTTTCAAATTTAGGTTGGATAAGTACATGAGTGGGAGGGGTTGGATTTGAGTGGGACTTGCAAATCGGAGCTTGTTTCTTGGGTGGCATTGAAAATTGGGTTGGTCAAATGTTTTGTTAGTGGGATGAATTCTAAAGGACCTGCCTAGTATGGGCCAACAGGCCTCCTGCAGTGTTCCTCCTTTCTTATGTTCTTATGTTCACATGCTTAGTGTTACAAAAGTAGATATACATTTTTTTACATATTTTCAAAAATAAAAAAAAAATGTAGATCAAAGTTTTTTACACGTTTTCAAATGTAAAAAAACAAAACAAAAAGAAGATATATATTTTTTTACATACTTTCAAATGTTGAAAAAACGTAGATTACATTTGGACAGTTTAAGGGTTAATTGGTTTAGAGGGATATTTAAAGATATTTTGTTGAGAAATGAAGTGATGCTGTACTTAAATGATTGCATAAGAACAAAAGAACACAGCTATCATCTTTTGTGATTGCATGCAAGCCAATTTCTACCTCACACAGTGAATCTCTAGCCCACACAATGAAATTTCTACCCCACATAATGAATTTCTACCCCACATAGTGAATTTCTACCCCCATGCAGTGAATTTCAACCCCACACAGTTAATTTCTACCACACACAGTGAATCTCTATCCCACACAGTGAATTTCTACCCAACACAGTGAATTTCTACCACACACAGTGAATCTCTATCCCACACAGTGAATTTCTACCACACACAGTGAATTTCTACCACACACAGTGAATCTCTATCCACACAGTGAATTTCTACCAACACAGTGAATTTCTACCACACACAGTGAATCTCTATCCCACACAGTGAATTTCTACCCAACACAGTGAATTTCTACCACACACAGTGAATCTCTATCCCACACAGTGAATTTCTACCACACACAGTGAATTTCTACCACACACAGTGAATTTCTACCTCACACAATGAATTTCTATCCCACACAGTGAATTTCTACCCCATGTAGTGAATTTCTACCAGACACAGTGAATTTCTACCCCACACAGTGAATTTCTACCCCATGCAGTGAATTCCTGGTAGAAATCGAGTTGATGTATATAAGTGAATTTACACAAAATGAATCTGCATAAAATAAGGGAAACTTTATATATTACATCTTCAAGCAGTACAAAAAAAAAAAGCTCCAAAAATTTCATGGTGCCAGTAAAAAAAATATAATGAAATTAAAAAAGCAGTGCTAAAAAATATATTAGAAATACTTTTTTTATAAATACAGTGGAACCTCAAATATCGAACTTTCTTCATTCCAGATGGCTGTTCGAGTGCCGTTACCGAACGAATTTATTCCCATCAGGAATAATGTAAATTAGATTAGTTCATTTCAGACCTTCAAAAATACACTTATAAAAGCACTTACAAAAATACATTTACATAATTGGTTGAGTTGAGAACAGTTCGATATTTGAGGTTCCACTGTACAGTGGAATCTTGGTTTTTGTCATTAATTCGGTCTAGAAAATCTGACGAAAACTGAAGCAATATTTTCCATGGGAAATGATGTAAATCCAATTAATCCATTCCAGACACCCAAAAAGTATTAACAAAAAATACATTTTATAGAGAATAACTATAGTTTTACATACAGAAGACAATGAGAAATATGTAAATATAAGGACTAATTAACCCTTTCAGGGTCAACAGGCCCTCTCAGAGACTTGTTCTCAGGGTTGCCAAAATTTAAAAAAAAAAAAAATAATTTTTTCTTATGAAAAGATAGAGAATCTTTTCCCGATCATAATGACACCAAAAGTATGAAATTTTATGGAAAATTTATGGAATTATGCTCTCGCGAAGTTAGCGGTCTCGACGATGTTTACGCATAGGCGATTTTGCCCACTTTGAGCCCTATTTTCGGCCAATTCCACTGTACTAGTCGACAAAAATCATGAATACTTCGCTAGAACTCCATTTTTTCTATCAAATGAGTGCAAGAAACCACCCATTTACCGATTTCAACTATCCAATACAGTGATCAGAATTTGGCAATTTTGCCAATTTCACACAAATTTCAAAACATGCCAATTTCCAAATAGGGTCCAGAATAAACAAGAAAGGCATTCCTGGCACTAACATTACATTTCCTCTGTTCATTAGTCACGTCCCAATGCCCCTCTTACATTCTTTTGCTTTCCACTTTGAATTTTTATTCTCACAAAAAATGGAATATTTACTGTTATGCAGACTACTGCATTAGTGTAAAAAATTGTATAAATAATATCAGCGCACTTGTGAAAGAATATTAGACTCACCAGTTGACGTGTATTGGACGCTTGGCATGATTTGTTTACTTTTGAACTTTGGTAAAAATCGAACATTTCTGCTACTTTGAGCTCAATTTCAAGGTACTTTTCATTGTAAAATCAGTCAAAATCATCTCAATTTCTATAATATGTCTTCCATTCTATAGAATGAGACCAGTAAAACTAGAATACAACAATAAATACCATACGAAAATACAGTGCAAAGTCACTGTTTTAATCCAAAAACACGGTCAAAGTTTTTTTTTTCTCATTACGCACTGTGTGCTGAAGTTTTTTTTTTATACTGCGCACACTGACCACATAGACCCATTCTTTCATATGTAGGCCTACCAGCTTTCTCTCACTAGATTTGAGAGCACTAGAATTTAGGCGCACTAGTACGTCAAAAACCCTGGTGCGTAAGCCGTACTAGTACGGCCGAAACCCTGAAAGGGTTAAATGGATAAATGAACATTTAATATCACTTTTACCTTTATTGAAAACTCTTGTTGGTGCATGGAAGACGTGAGGAGGGGAGAGGGAGGAGGAGGGGTTATTCATTGGAAAGGGAATCCCCCTCCATAAGGACTTCATGTATCAAGTCCCTATCCGGGGCTACTTCCCTTCTTAGTCTCTGACCAGCACTGGACCCCAGACGCACAAAAAAATCTGTCCAGAGAGGTCTGGCGTCCCTAAGATTTGCCTAAAATGGGACAAGGCATTGTCATTGAATATGTTGCAGACACAGCTTGCAACTGCTTTGTTAGGGTGATATTTCTACACGAAACTTTGCAACTCACTCCACTTTGCACACATGTCCTTAATCACTGATGAAGGCATATTCTACCCTCTCTCTTCCTCTTCCTGTGAAGCAATTTCCTCAGCTGTGATCTGTTGCTGTTCCAGTTGAAGGTGTTGCAGCTCTTTTTTAGCACATTTACCCCTTTCGCAACATCAGATTCCTTGATTTCTTTTTACTTCGCCAGGATGGAACTGATCATTGATGAGGACTTCCCATACATCTTGGCCACATCGACCACACATATTCTGCTTTCGTATCTTGCTATGAGTTCTTTCTTGAATTCTATCACATTTCTTGCCTCCTTTATCAAAGGGCTGGCACTCGGAACTTTCTTTGTCCCCATGGTGGCTTATTTAGCAGTCACACTCAATAAACAAGCACAAAAAACAGTGGATTATTACAAAATGTTTCAGAGGAGCATGCAAGGTAATGCTCATTTGACGAGAAACAAAGCCTGACTATCTCAGAACACATGGCATGCTTTGTGTGGGTGCGAGCAGGTGGACACATTCGGTACAGTGGACCGGTGAAAACTGAGGTGATGAACAAAAACTTGGAAAGTATTTTGATGAAAAAAGTCATCGAACATCGAATTCGACGAAAACCAGGGCAAACGAAAACCAAGGTTCCACTGTATGGTGATTTATACAAATAATATAAAAAAAAAAAAAAAAAAATGAAGAAACACAAAATAGTTTACAGCGAAGTTCTGGCAGGTCATGTTTGTTTGGTTGAGTGCTGAGCAAACAGTCAACTACTGAGTGATTTTTTTTACTGAACAAAGCATTTGAATACCGAATTGTTCAAGTAGGGAGCTGTTCACGTACTGAGGTTCCACTGTATACAGTACATTAGACATGCCTTATCAGATATTTTGCTTAACATTGTTCTTAATATATTCAATAGATTACTGACAATATTCCTAAAATTTCAGAGGCATTCCACAGCTTCTGAAGTCAACAAAATTAAGGGAGTTCGTCCACTTCATGAGCATACAAAAACTGTTGAAGTTACACTGGCAGTTGAAGGTCAGGAATTAATTACACAGGTAAGTTACTTTGCATATGACTTAAAAAATCTTAAAGTTTTGTTGATGGTTGTAGTTCTGTGACTTAGCAGAAGAGATGTCACCATAATATAACACACATCAGACCAAAACCTTCCCAACTAATGACTTGCTATAGTTTGAGTAACAAGTTTGAGTAACAGTCTGAAAACAAATACTGCTGTTATAGCCACACACCATGAATCACAATACTGTACGTCTTTCTCACGAGGGGCTAAAAACGTATCACAAGGTTCGTTGAGGGACAAGTGATGTGACTACTGCTGTATAGTTTGCTTTTGTAACTGTTGCTCACAGCTGTAGCTGGTATTATATTGAAATCCCAGTTATATGTTAGTTACTGTGATTTAAACAATTTACGTTATGCCACCCACAGTCTACTGATACGTACCATAAACATTATTTTTTCACAGAGCTGTTATCTCCCACTGAGGTAGTGACCCAGAATGGGAACCATGTTCATCTTCTTTCACTCACTCTTTGTCTTGCTAGATGTGTTCTGACATCATAGTTCAGATGATGCTGCAACACCCTGCAATATGCTTACCTCACCTTGTGACTGCAGGCACATTTTTTACTTTATATTTTTGCTATTACTGAGGGATTTATCTTAAATATCAGATGCTGATGCAACAAAGTGTAATGAATGCTGTTCAGTGAGAGAGGAAAACCCATATGGGCTTCTGCGCCAGCCTTCGTCGGGTGTCGACATCTCTCTCTCGCCTGAGTATCAGTGACAAATTTTCCCCGTTCTCTCTGGGATGCTTGTCCTCATCTATTTTGCCCGCCGGGCACTCTACAGGAGGGGCATCTGTTCATCGGCTTACTTTAGCCAGATCCGTTTTTTTTTTTTCCATTCTGCGGAAAATTCTTTAACGGTCTTTGGTGGAAAGCCAGTTACTGAACTCAGGTGGGAGTGTGGATGTCCCTCTCTGCTGGGGCTTGGCAAGGTGGTTCACTGGATCTAATTGGACTTTTGTTCCTTTTCTCTCATCGCCCAGCCTTGGGCAACAATTTTTTCTCGTACCATCGAGAAACCGGGCTCGATACGGTTTATGCTGTCAGTGGCCCTGATAAACCCAACAGAGAGAGAAAACCCATATAAGACATAAATGCAGAAGATTGGTAGGCTGTATTTTTTTACTTCAGCTGAGGTCAAAATTATACAGCCTACCAATATATTTCAACCTTCAGCTGAAGTCAAAATATACAGAGTACCATTCTTTCTTGTTGTTGCCTTGTGGGTTTTCCTCTTAATTTATAATGTTGATGCAACATATATTGTACTGAAATTTAACCTTTTCACTGTGTCTTTCATACATCTACTTTATTGATGCCAGTGTTGCTCATGTAGATCTATGTTCTGAGCTCGGCTCCCTCAGATGAGCTGTGAACAGTAAATTTTAGCCTAGACATGAGAGAATGGATCTGTGTGATGGGTGTGCATGGTATAAAAATAAATCCTTCTCGTCATGGTGCATGATGAGAAAAGCAAATCTAGATACCTCTTGTGTTTGGTTTAAAAAATAGCGAGTTTGAGGTGTTTCCGAAGGTGGCTTTTATGGTAGTATTGGCTGCTTCTTGGCATCATTTGATAGAATGGAAGACATACTGTTGACATAGAGATGATTTTGGTTGGTTTTGAGACTCAAAATAGCTTGAAATTGGGCTCAGAGTAATGGAAATACAGTGGTACCCTGAGTTTTGAACTTATTTCATTCCAGAATACTGTTCGAGTGCCAATACCGAACGAATGTGTTCCCAAAAATAATAATGTAAATTAGATTAATCCGTTTGAGACTCCCAAAAATACACTTAAAAATGCACTTACACAAATACACTTGCATAATTGTTTGAGTTGGGAGCATTTTGAAACTCGGGTAGTGTTCCCTATGCAGTGTCCAGGGGATGAAGTACATCCTGGAGTACATCCCTTGGCCCTACACCAGGAATAGACAGTGAAAGTGATGATGATGTGGCTACACTTGGCATGGATAGACCACAGGCATCAGTAGGTGGTGGTATTGGTGGTGATAGTGGTAGTGGTGATGGTAGTGCCAAGGCCATGCATGACTCACCAGCCCAGGCTGGGACCCACGCCGCTGACTCCTCAATTCAAGGACTAAGCGGAGCGTCAGCCACCACCCCACCACAACTACAACTACAACCACAACCAGCTTATGATGTCCAGTATCCACTAGCAAACCGCATCTGGCATTGGCAGCAAAATTCCAATTTTGTTCCCAAGCCCCACCAGCTTGATAACTCTCAAAGTGGAATCCTACCAACTTGTTCCCTTGGAAACACTGCAAATGAACTGAACTTATTCTTTGACCAGCCCTTGATAGAAACTATTGTCAGGGAAAGTAACAAGTATTTTGAGTACACCATCGCAAATACGATCATATCACCATAGTCAAGACTACACCGGTGGAAAGAGACAACTGTGGCTGAAATGTATTTGCTTTTTGCAATAATAGCGCTTATGCCTCATGTCTATAAGCATAATATAAAATCATACTGATCCAGAGATCGACTAATTTATACCCCGGTCTTCAGTGAAATCATCTCTGGCAAAACCAGGCCTGACAGAAGTGACAGGTTATACAAGATTAGAAATGTTTTTATGTATCTGAAACAAAAGTTCAACATGTACTTTTATCCATTCAAGAATCTTGTAATTGATGAGGTAGGCTCTCATTCAAGCAGTATATACTGAGCAAGAGGAAACACTGGTATAAAACTGTTTGTACTCTGTGATTGTGACAGTGGCCTGGTATTGGATATTATTGTATACACAGGAAGTAAAACATTGAAAGATGCCAGATTGTTATTGGGTATCTCAGGTGACATAGTGAGAAACATGATGGCACCTTATCTTGGTAAGGGGCATACATTATGCAGTGGTCCCTCGTTTATCGTAATTAATCCGTTCCTGGAGGTGTTACTATTATCGAAATCTACGATTTTCAAATCAATTTTCCCATAAGAAATAATGTAAATACAATTAATCCGTTCCTGACACCCAGAAGTACTAAAACAATTTGGCCAATTTCACGAAAATTAAAAAATATGACAATTTCAAAATAAGGTCCAGAATGAACAATGCAGACATTCCTGGCTCTAAAATAACATTTTCTTTGTTCATCAGTCATGTCTCCAGGCCCCTCTGATATTACTCTTGCTTTCTATTTTGAATTTTTATTCAAACAAAAAATAGAAAATTTATCCAACACTTAGAAGGAAAAGTATCCAAAACGGTGGGGATCCTCTCTAAGATAAGTTACTATGTGCTGCAATCAGCCCTGTTCGCACTATACTATTCACTCATCTATCTCTACATCACCTATGCCATTTGCGCTTGGGGATCAACAGCAGCAACCCACCTAAAACAACAACAACCCAACAAAAAGCCACAGTAAGAATTATCACGCAGTCCAGTCCCAGGCTCCCCCCACTCTTCAAAAACCTAAACTTACTCACTGTTCAGAGCATCCACACTTACTACTGTGCAACCTACATTTACAGAACTATCAAGTTCCAGTATTAACCCTGAACTAAAAGCTTTCTTGATAGTTGTGACAGGACCCATAGGCACAATACCAGACACAAAAATCTCTATGACATTCCCCATGTCCGGCTAAATTTATACAAACATTCAATGTACATTAAAGGGCCCAAAATCTGGAACTCCCTACCTGAAAACTCTAGAACTACAGACTCAGCAAGCATTTTCAAAACTGCTGTCAAAAAACATTTTATCTCCCTAACACACCCCACCATAAACTAACATGAAAACCACCCATTCATGGGCACACACACACCTCCTCCTCCTGACCCAAATGACTATGAACATAAAATTGCCTAATAAATCTCAAACTAGTCCTAAGTTTGCCTGAGATACTCCAATATATGAGCTTTAATAGAAACTGTGTATCATGCCAAGACAAAACCATTGTCATTACTAATTTTGCAAATTGTTATATTCTTAAATGTCCTGAACTACCTCACAATTGCACCTATATTCATTTAATCATTTGTAATTTGTAATATAAAGTAATAATTATTATTAGTCTGCGCGAAATGCCTCGGCTTGCTAGACACGCTAGTGGCCGTCTTTGTAATTATTGTTTTATAATATGTAAACCACCCATTGTAATCTTTACAGAGAAATAAACATTTCAATTTCAGTTTATTGTAATTTATTGCCTTTTTGAGGCTTTATTATATACAGGCAGACCTTGCTTTACAGCACTTCACCTTACAGTGTTTTGCTAATACAGCAGTTTTAAATTATACTCTTTCTTGATTTATTCAGACTTCCTACAATATGTATATTCACCACTCACTATAAGCTAAGGCTGAAAATATTTAAAAGAAAGTAATATGCTTTTTTTTAGGCCTAGCTATATTGCTCATTTAATATATGATACTGTAAGCATATTATCAGGTTTTTATATGCATCTGAAAGTGAAAAAAGACTGTGACTCACTTTACAGCAATTTTCACTTTATAGCAGTATCCCAAAACCAAACCTGGTGTATAAGCAGGGTCCTCTTGTATTGAATAGAATGTGTTGTTTTTCATATGCAGTAGTTTTAGAGAAGCATTATACTCCAAATATAATGTTTTATTTTTTGTTATAATTTTAGGTTACCTCTGGGAACAGTTGGGGAAGTCCTCCCCCGCCATTTGAATTTATACCATATCATCATGAAATACTCACTGAAATGATTCAGAGTCACAGTGTTGGGGACTTTTGTTTAATTGGCCCTCGTGGATGTGGAAAGTCTGCAGTTGTTGCAAAGATGGCACACTTGTTGGGTTATCAGACAGAACCAATACTTGTCTACCAGGTATGTTGACACTTTTACTCATTAATGTTTAAGGTTAAATATCAAAAGCTACTTTTAATTGCAGTTCTTTATTTTCTTGGCATTGTTGATGATATTTACAATAATGATGCTCCAGGAGAAATTTCATAATAACTAATGTTTAGTTTTCTTTGTTTGCACAGTTGGCATTTTTCCACCAAGTGACCTAGAGAAGAAAAACACGTAAACTGTCAGACACTCCCTAACCTGCCTTTTCATATCCACCAGTGTGTCAGAGTGCAACATACCCACTAGTGTGTCAGAGTGCAACATACCCACCAGAGTGCAACATACCCACTAGTGTGTCAGAGTGCAACATACCCACCAGAGTGCAACATACCCACTAGTGTGTCAGAGTGCAACATACCCACCAGAGTGCAACATACCCACTAGTGTGTCAGAGTGCAACATATCCACCAGTGTGTCAGAGTGCAACATACCCACTAGTGTGTCAGAGTGCAACATACCCACCAGAGTGCAACATACCCACTAGTGTGTCAGAGTGCAACATACCCACCAGAGTGCAACATACCCACTAGTGTGTCAGAGTGCAACATATCCACCAGTGTGTCAGAGTGCAACATACCCACTAGTGTGTCAGAGTGCAACATACCCACCAGAGTGCAACATACCCACTAGTGTGTCAGAGTGCAACATACCCACCAGAGTGCAACATACCCACTAGTGTGTCAGAGTGCAACATATCCACCAGTGTGTCAGAGTGCAACATACCCACTAGTGTGTCAGAGTGCAACATACCCACCAGTGTGTCAGAGTGCAACATACCCACTAGTGTGTCAGAGTGCAACATATCCACCAGTCTGTCAGAGTGTAACATACCCACCAGAGTGCAACATACCCACCAGTGTGTCAGAGTGCAACATGTCCACCAGTCTGTCAGAGTGTAACATACCCACCAGTGTGTCAGAGTGCAACATACCCACCAGTCTGTCAGAGTGTAACATACTACCAGTCTGTCAGAGTGTAACATACCCACCAGTCTGTCAGAGTGTAACATACCCACCAGTCTGTCAGAGTGCAACATACCCACCAGTCGTCGAGTGTAAACATCCACCATCTGTCAGGTGAACATGCCCACCAGTCTTTTCAGAGTGCAACATACCCACCATTTATCAGAGCACAACAAACCCACCAGTCTGTCAGAGTGCACATACCCACAAAGTTTTGTCAGAGTGTAACATACCCACCAGTCTGTCAGATGTAACATACCCACCAGTCTGTCAAGTGCAACATGCCCACCAGTCTGTCAGAGTGCAGCAATGACTCCACCGAATCTGTCAGAGGTAACATTATCGCACATCTGTCAGAGTGTAACATACGCCTCGTCAGGTGTGAAATCCCCAGTTGTCAGAGTGCAACATCCCACGTCTGTCAGAGCACAACAAACCCACATCTGTAGATGTACATACCACCAGAGTGCAACATACCCACCAAGTTTCAAGTGCAAATGTCACACCAGTCTTCTAGTTTACATACTACCAGTCTGTAAGTGTAACTACTGCACAGTCTGAAGTGCAACATACCCACCATCTGTCCAAGGAACATGCCACATCTGTCAGAGTGTAAATGACCCACCAGTCTGTTCAGAGTTGTAACATACCACCAGTCTGTCAAGTGTAAATACCCACCAGTCTGTCAGAGCAAACAAACCCACCAGTCTGTCAGAGTGCAACATACCCAACCATGCCTGTCAAGTGTAACTACCACCAGTCTGTCAGGTAACATACCCACAGTCTGTCAGAGTGCAGCATGCCCACCATCTGCAAGTGTAACATACCCACCAGTCTGTCAGAGTGTAACTACCCACAGTCGTCAGTGCACATACCCACCAGTCTGTCAGAGCACAACAAACCCACCAGTCGCAGGTGCAACATACCCACCAGTCTGTCAGAGTGCAAGTATACCCACCAGTCTGTCAGAGTGCAACAGACCCACCTAGTTGTCAGAGTGAACATACCACCAGAGTGCAACATACCCACTAGTGTGTCAGAGTGCAACATACCCACCAGAGTGCAACATACCCACTAGTGTGTCAGAGTGCAACATATCCACCATGTGTCAGAGTGCAACATACCCACTAGTGTGTCAGAGTGCAACATACCCACCAGAGTGCAACATACCCACTAGTGTGTCAGAGTGCAAACTATCCCACCAGAGTGCAACATACCCACTAGTGTGTCAGAGTGCAACATATCCACCATGTGTCAGTGCAACATACCCACTAGTTGTGTCAGAGTGCAACATACCCACCAGTGTGTCAGAGTGCAACATACCCACTAGTGTGTCAGAGTGCAACATATCCACCAGTCTGTCAGAGTGTAACATACCCACCAGAGTGCAACATACCCACCAGTGTGTCAGAGTGCAACATGTCCACCAGTCTGTCAGAGTGTAACATACCCACCAGTGTGTCAGAGTGCAACATACCCACCAGTCTGTCAGAGTGTAACATACTACCAGTCTGTCAGAGTGTAACATACCCACCAGTCTGTCAGAGTGTAACATACCCACCAGTCTGTCAGAGTGCAACATACCCACCAGTCTGTCAGAGTGTAACATACCCACCAGTCTGTCAGAGTGCAACATGCCCACCAGTCTGTCAGAGTGCAACATACCCACCAGTCTATCAGAGCACAACAAACCCACCAGTCTGTCAGAGTGCAACATACCCACCAGTCTGTCAGAGTGTAACATACCCACCAGTCTGTCAGTGTAACATACCCACCAGTCTGTCAGAGTGCAACATGCCCACCAGTCTGTCAGAGTGCAGCATGCCCACCAGTCTGTCAGAGTGTAACATACCCACCAGTCTGTCAGAGTGTAACATACCCGCCAGTCTGTCAGAGTGTAACATACCCACCAGTCTGTCAGAGTGCAACATACCCACCAGTCTGTCAGAGCACAACAAACCCACCAGTCTGTCAGAGTGTAACATACCCACCAGAGTGCAACATACCCACCAGTGTGTCAGAGTGCAAAATGTCCACCAGTCTGTCAGAGTGTAACATACTACCAGTCTGTCAGAGTGTAACATACCCACCAGTCTGTCAGAGTGCAACATACCCACCAGTCTGTCAGAGTGTAACATGCCCACCAGTCTGTCAGAGTGTAACATACCCACCAGTCTGTCAGAGTGTAACATACCCACCAGTCTGTCAGAGTGTAACATACCCACCAGTCTGTCAGAGCACAACAAACCCACCAGTCTGTCAGAGTGCAACATACCCACCAGTCTGTCAGAGTGTAACATACCCACCAGTCTGTCAGTGTAACATACCCACCAGTCTGTCAGAGTGCAGCATGCCCACCAGTCTGTCAGAGTGTAACATACCCACCAGTCTGTCAGAGTGTAACATACCCACCAGTCTGTCAGAGTGCAACATACCCACCAGTCTGTCAGAGCACAACAAACCCACCAGTCTGTCAGAGTGCAACATACCCACCAGTCTGTCAGAGTGCAGTATACCCACCAGTCTGTCAGAGTGCAACAGACCCACCAGTCTGTCAGAGTGTAACATACCCACCAGAGTGCAACATACCCACCAGTCTGTCAGAGTGTAACATACCCACCAGTCTGTCAGAGTGCAACATACCCACCAGTCTGTCAGAGCACAACAAACCCACCAGTCTGTCAGAGTGCAACATACCCACCAGTCTGTCAGAGTGCAGTATACCCACCAGTCTGTCAGAGTGCAGTATACCCACCAGTCTGTCAGAGTGCAACAGACCCACCAGTCTGTCAGAGTGTAACATACCCACCAGAGTGCAACATACCCACCAGTCTGCCAGAGTGCAACATGTCCACCAGTCTGCCAGAGTGCAACAAACCCACCAGTCTGTCAGAGTGTAGGCACTCTACTTCCTGCTTCCAAAGCTCAAGTTCACTTCACTAGTTTTTCTGAATACCTTCGTAAATGTTATCATGGACACATTACAAAATACTTTAAATTAAAAAAAAAAAAATAACTTGCCTCAACTCACTGCAATCTGACAAGCTCACACGTGCCTATTAGATGTGCGGAAAATTTTGAATATGCTTACTTTCTTCAGGTTAGGGAGTTGCCCAAGTAAGAGGTGAGGCAGGAAAGTGAAATTTTCTATTTTTTTTTTTTATTAATCCAATTTTATTATATTTAGGACATGACTGCTCGTGATCTTGTGCAGCAGCGTGTAACTTCACCCACTGGTGACACTGCCTGGCAGTTCTCCCCACTGGTGACATCTGCCTTAGAGGGAAAAATGGTTATTTTAGATGGAATACATAGACTTCATCATGGCACATTGGCTGTATTACATAGGTTTGTACTGTTTTGAATTATTAAACTGGAAATATTCAGAGATTTTTGATTCTCAAATTCGTGGTAGTTGTTGTACTGCTAACTATTACTACTACTTACTACCACTATGTACTACCACTAATTACTATTTACTACCACTGACTAATAATATTAACAATACTGTTACTGCTGCTACCACCACCACCACCACTGACTGCTATTAACTCTCACTAACTATTACTAATTCTCAATAATTACTACTGCTATGGCTAGTAATGCTATTACTGACTGCTACTTTTAACTACTTACTACTAATACTACCACTACTAACAATACTGCTAACAATACTACTAACAATACTACTACTGTTAGTGCTAACAGTACTACTACTGCTACTAACAATACTACTACTACACTAATAATACTAACTACTAATACTACTAATTGCTGCTACTAGCAGTAGTACTGTGCCATTACAACTACTAACTGCTACCACTACAAACTACTATGATTACTACCAAGTACTTCTACTGACTACTATTACTACTTCCAACTACTACTGCTGCTGCTATTGCTGATACTAACTACTACTACCCTTATTAATCATCAACTAGCTACTGCTAATTGCTACTACCACTACAAACTGCTGCTGCTTTTGTTTGTTTAATTCATGTTAATCACTAAAGCCATGTAGGTCATTCAGCACCAGATTTGGTGGAGGCTTGATCCTCTGTCTGTTGAGTGCCAGACAGACAACTCCCATTTCTACTCACACAAAGTTTGAATGTTTGGTGAAAAGCTAACCAAGTAAAATGTGTTACTGGCTATTTATAATTCATCCTTAAGGAAATTTTATGCCAGTATAGTTGTCCTGATGTCAGAAAAGTGAGTCATTGTTCATAAGTAATTAATTGGTTCCAAAATACCAGTGTTGTCAGTGAAGAGCCTTGTAACTCAGAACCTTGTAAATTATGGCCCTTTTGTATTGTAGTTTGTTAATGACTGTTATCTGTAGTTTCTGAGCTCTAAATTTGTTGTACAGTAATTTTTTATTTGTAATGAACTTTCAGCTAGCATTAACTATCATAATATTGTAATACAGATTCAGTATAAATGCACATTTTTTTTTCAGATTTATTCATTAACATTTACTGGCATTCTGGATAAAGATGCTAAATGTTTTGAACATATTTCAACAGGCTAATCCATGATCGAGAACTTCAGCTGTATGATGGGAGTAGATTGTTACGCTCTGATCGATATGATAAAATCATGAATGATAATGAACTATCGGAGACAGATATGAGAGCTAGAGGTATATACCGCATTCACCCATCATTCCGCATTGTGGCATTAGCAGAACCACAAGTGCTGGGAGCTTCACAAGGACAGTGGTTGACTCCAGAGGCCTTAACTCTATTTCTATATCATAATATGAGGTGTCTGAGGCCCCAAGAAACTGTCAGCCTTGTAAATCAGTTAGTAAGTTTATAAGCTTTCTGTTTATTAACATTTTTATAAGCTTTCTGTCCATGCAATTACTTCTGTAATAGGCCCTATATATGCATGCATTCAAATAGAGTGTTTTTACCTTTTCAAGAAGGTAAATTAACTCCGTTTTTTATCTCACTGGCCATCTCCCACCAAGGTAGGGTGACCCAAAAAAAGAGACAGTACTCACCAATCACTCACTCCAACACTGTCTTGCCAGATGCATGCCAACACTACAGTTCAAGTATCTCCACTCCTTCAGAATGCAGGCACTATATTTTCCAACTCCAGGACTCAAGTCTGGCTAACCAGTTTCCCTTCATAAATGTTACTTTGCTTATACTCCAACAGCTCATCGTCATAAATATCACTTGCCTCCACTGCTGTCTAATACACACGTGCTTCCTAGGTGTTCAAACCTCTCACATACAGGACCTTTACCCCTTCACTCCGAACTTTCCTAGGACAATCCCTATGCCATCTTTCCTCCACTGTGGATTTGTATCCTATTTTGTTCCATCCTCTCTAAATGTCTGAACTACTTCAGCAACCCCTCTTCAACCCTCTGGATAATACATTTAACCCTTTCAGGGTCCCTCCCGTAGATCTACGGCTTTACGTTCAGGGTCCAAACTGTAGATCTACGCCAAAATTCTAGCAGCGTCAAATTTAGCACGAGAAGGCTGGTAGGCCTACATCTGAGAGAATGGGTCTGGGTGGTCAGTGTGCACACTATAGAAAAAATCTGGACGCCAGCATGGCATTGTGGGAATGCCGGCAAAGTAGCTTTGTTCATTGTGCCTGGCGGCAAGGAAGCTCTCACTCCCCACTCACTCTCTGGGTGAATTCTGACTCTCCTCTTCACAACTTACAGTTCTAAGACTGATGGAAGTGGAGCTGAAGAGGAATTCTATGGTTTTGAACCATATGGTACCATTGTGCCATATGGTACAATGGTGCCATGTCATACAATGGTATCATATTGTACAATGGTACAATAGTACCATATGGTACAATGTACCATATAGTACATTGTACCATATGGTACATTATACTATATGGTACAGGGTACAGGGACCCTAATGGAAATACATCTGTCTGACCTTTTTGGGTTATCCTAGGTTCTCCAAACATATGCTGCTAAGTATGATATTCTGTGCAACTTTATTTGTGTATACCTAAATAAACTTACTTATGATGCCACATGTGCTTGAGGAAGTTTATTCAGGTGTACAGAAACACAATTACATAGATTATCATACATGGCAGCATATGTATAAAATCCTAGGATAACCCAAAAAACGTCAGGGTGACTTATTTCCATAGGGATCCCTGTATCTCTACCATATGGTGTCCTGTACTGTATGGTACCCTGTGCCATATGGTACCCTGTGCCATGTGGTACCCTGTGCCATATGGTACCCTGTACCATATGGTACCCAGTACCATATGTTATCCTGTACTGCATGGTACCCTATACCATATAGTACAATGTACCATATGGCACTCTGTAACATATGATACCGTGTACCATATGGTCAATAGGTGTTGGTGGCATGAGACACCAACCAAGACTGAGTGAGTGGTGACGCAAGCTAGCTACTGACTCGGCAGGCAGTTTCCAAGACAAAGTGCTTTGTCATCCACCTCAAGGAACAAGTCAAGTTCCTGTACACTTGTAAATATATAATAGAACATTACTAATATACAACATTTTTGCATATTTTTGTTGTAAACAAAATATTGATGAAGATATTAGTGTGTTTATTGTGTTGAATACAACAGTACCATATGGTACAATGAACCATATGGTATCATTGTACTGTATGGTACAATGTACCATATGGTACCATTGTGCCATATGGTACCATTGCACCATATGGTACTACAGTGGACTCCCGCATACCGTTGGCATCACATAACGATTAATCCGCATACCGCTTGCTTTAATCGCAAAAATTTTGCCTCGCATACCGCTTAAAAACCCGCTCACCGATGTTCGTCCGAGATGCGTCCAGTGTGCGCCCTCAGCCAGCCTCACGTGCCGCCGGTGGCATTGTTTACCAGCCAGCCTCCGCGGTAACATCCAAGCATACAATCGGAATATTTCGTATTATTACAGTGTTTTCGGTGCTTTTTCTGGAAAATAAGTGACCATGGGCCCCAAGAAAGCTTCTAGTGCCAACCCTACAGCAATAAGGGTGAGAATTCCAATAGAGATGAAGAAAGAGATCATTGATAAGTATGAAAGTGGAGTGCGTATCGCCGACCTGGCCAGGTTGTACAAGAAACCCCAATCAACCATCGCTACTATTGTGGGCACCAGAAAGGCAATCAAGGAAGCTGTTCTTGCCAAAGGTTTAACTGTGTTTTCGAAACAAAGATCGCAAGTGATGGAAGATGTTGAGAGACTCTTATTGGTGTGGATAAATGAAAAACAGCTAGCAGGAGATAGCGTCTCTCAAGCGATCATAAGTGAAAAGGCTAGGAAGTTGCATGAGGATTTAATTAAAAAAATGCCTGCAACTAGTGATAATGTGAGTGAATTTAAGGCCAGCAAAGGTTGGTTTGAGAGATTTAAGAAGCGTAGTGGCATACATAGTGTGATAAAGCATGGTGAGGCTGCCAGTTCGGACCACAAAGCGGCTGAAAAATATGTGCATGAATTCAAGGAGTACATAGAGGCTGAAGGACTGAAACCTGAACAAGTGTTTAATTGTGATGAAACAGGCCTGTTTTGGAAGAAAATGCCAAGCAGGACCTACATTACTCAGGAGGAAAAGGCACTCCCAGGACATAAGCCTATGAAAGACAGGCTTACTTTGTTGATGTGTTCCAATGCTACTGGTGATTGCAAAGTTAAGCCTTTATTAGTGTATCACTCTGAAACTCCCAGACCGTTCAGGCAAAAGAATGTCCTCAAGGAGAATTTGTGTGTGCTGTGGAGGGCAAACAGTAAGGCATGGGTCACTAGGGACTTTTTCTATGACTGGTTACACCATGCATTTGCCCCCAATGTGAAAGATTACCTAACTGAAAAGAAATTAGAACTTAAGTGCCTCCTGGTGTTAGACAATGGCCATGGTCATCCTACAGACGTGGCAGAGCGACTTTATGGGGACATGAAATTCATTAAGGTGAAGTTTTTGCCTCCTAATACCACTCCTCTCCTGCAGCCCATGGACCAGCAGGTTATTGCAAACTTCAAAAAACTGTACACAAAAGCTCTGTTTGAAAGGTGCTTTGTAGTGACCTCAGAAACTCAATTGACTCTAAGAGAGTTTTGGAGAGAGCACTTTAATATCCTCAATTGTGTAAACCTTATAGGTAAGGCTTGGGAGGGAGTGACTAAGAAGACCTTGAACTCTGCTTGGAAGAAACTGTGGCCAGAATGTGTAGACAAAAGGGATTTTGAAGGGTTTGAGGCTAACCCTGAGAGGATTATGCCAGTTGAGGAATCCATTGTGGCATTGGGAAAGTCCTTGGGGTTGGAGGTTAGTGGGGAGGATGTGGAAGAGTTGGTGGAGGAGGACAATGAAGAACTAACCACTGATGAGCTGATAGATCAACTTCAACAGCAAGAGGCCAGACCTGAGGAAACTGGTTCAGAGGAGGGGAGAGAGAAATTGAAGAAGTTGCCTCCTACAAAGATTAAGGAAATGTGTGCAAAGTGGCTTGAAGTGCAAACCTTTTTTGATGAAAATCACCCTCACACAACTATTGCAAGCCGTGTTGGCAACCTGTACACTGACAATGTTGTGAAACACTTTAGGGAAGTCATAAAGGAACGAGAGGTACAGGCCACTATGGACAGATATGTTGTGCGACAGAAGTCCAGTGACTCTGAAGCTGGTCCTAGTGGCATTAAAAGAAGAAGGGAAGTAACCCCAGAAAAGGACTCGACACCTCAAGTCTTAATGGAAGGGGATTCCCCTTCTAAACACTAACACTCTCTCTCCCCTCCTCCCATCCCATCAATCATCACCAGATCTTCAATAAAAGTAAGTGTCATGTAAGTGTGCATGCCTTTTTCAGTTTGTGTGTATTAAAATTAACATTTCATGTGGTAAAAAATTTTTTTTTCATACTTTTGGGTGTCTTGCACGGATTAATTTGATTTCCATTATTTCTTATGGGGAAAATTCATTCGCATACCAATGAGCCCTCTTGCACGGATTAAAATCGGTATGCGGGGGTCCACTGTATAAGGTACCATTGCACCATATGATACCATTGTATCATATGGTACCATTGTACCCAATGGTGCCATTGTACCATATTCTACCATATGGTACCATTGTATCAAGTGCCATTGTACCATATGGTACCACTGTACCATATGTACAATTGTACTATATAGTACCATTGCACCCTATAGCACCATTGTACCATATAGTACTATATGGTACCATTGTATTCAACACAATAACCGCACTAATATTTTCATCATTTTGTTTACAATAAACTTGTAACAAGTTTTGTAAACAATGTAATGATGAACAAATTAGTGCAGTTATTGTGTTGAATACAATGAGTGTACACTTATACAATATACATTATATTGGTCTCACAGGCCACAAATGTTATTAGAAAAAGAAAAAAATTAGAAAAGAAAAGAAAAAGTATAAAACACGTAAAATAAAAAAATGGGATTTTGCGGAAGTCACTGATGTTGTCGCCACTCGGTTATTTTGGGTCAACTTCCCGCCGCTGTATCTCGGTAAGTATTGATCAGAATTTTTTTTTTGTTTTATTACCTTCACAAAAATATTATCTTTAATTCTGTAAGAAAAATCATTATTTTTTTTTTTTTGTCAAAATTTCTTGGACACTGTGGCACCCCTTCCGATTTTGGCCTTGGACCCTGAAAGGGTTAATAACCCTACACGTCATTCTAATCTCCAAGTTGGGAATTCTCTGTATAATATTCATACAACACATTGCTTTCAGACATGACATCTCCACTGCCTCCAGCCTCCTCCTTGCTGCAACATTCACAACCCATGCTTCACACCCATATAAGAGTGTTGGTACTACTATAATCTGATACATTTCTCTTATTGCCTTTATAGATAATGTTCTTTGTCTCCACCGATGCCCCAACACACCACTCGCCTTTCTCCCTTCATCATTTCTATGGTTTACCTTATCTTTCATGAACCCATCTACTGACAGGTCCTCTCAAATATCTTAACACATTTACTTCCTTTATTCTCCCTCCTCCAATCTGATGTCAATATTTCATTGCCTAATTTTTTTTGTTACCCTTATCACCTTACTGTTTCCTGTATTCACTTTTGATATCCTTCTTTTACATGCCCTCCCAAATTCATCTACCAACCTTTGCAACTTCTCTTCAGAATCTCCCAAAAGCACAATGTCATTGGCAAAAATCAACCGTGACAACTCCCACTTTGTGTTAGATACTTTATCTCTTAATCCCACACTTCTTGCCAATACCCAAACATTCACTTCTCTTACAACCCCATCTACAAATACATGTATTTTAACCCTTTGACTGTTTCAGGCCCCTTTCTGAAACTGTCATTCTGTGTCGCTCAATTTTTGAAATTATTTTTTCTTATGAAATGATAGAGAATCAAAAGTTCGAAATTTGGTCGAAAACTCATGGGATGGATTATGCTCCCGCGAAGTTAGCGGTCTCGGCGACATATGCGTATCGGCGATTTCGCCGACTTTGAGCCCTATTTTCAGCCAATTCCCTTGTTCCAGTTGACCAAACTCATAGCTATTTCTTTAGAACTCCATTTTATCTATCAGCTGAGTACAAGAAACCTCCCATTTACTAATTTGGACTACCCAATATGGTGGTCAGAAATTGGCAATTTGGCCAATTTCAAACAAAATAAAAAAGATGCCAATTTCAAAATAGGGTCCAGAATAAACAAGGTAGACATTCATGGCACTAAAATAACATATGCTCTGTTCATTAGTCACATCTCTAGGCCCCTCTTATATTATTATTGCTTTCTATTTTGATTTTTTATTCATACAAAAAATACAAATTTACTGTTATGCAGACTACTGCATTATTGTAAAATGGTAATAAATAATATCAGTGCACTAGTGAAAGAATATTAGACTCCCAGTTGACGTGTATTGGACATGTGGTGTGATTTATTTACTCCTGAACGTTGGTAAAAATAGAACATTTCCGCTACTTTGAGCTCAGTTTCAAGGTCGTTTTCATCGTCAAAGTAATGAAAATCATCTCTATTTCTGTAATATGTTTTCCATTTTATCACCTAAGACCATGAAAACGCGAATACAACGATAAATACTATACGAAAATACACCTCAAAGTCGGCGTTTTATTCCAAAAAAACAAGTTTTTTTTTTCTCATTACGCAATGTGTGCTGCAGGATTTTTTTATGTGGTGCACACTGACCACACAGACCCATTCTCTCACATGTGGGCCTACCAGCTTTCTCCCGCTTGATTTGAAGCCACTAGAATTATTGAGTATATATACGTCAGAAACATTGGCTCGTAATACGTATTTATACGTCGAAAACAGTCAAAGGGTTAAACAGCCATGATGACATCATGCATCCTTGTCTAAGGCGTATTTTTACTGCAAAATAATCTGCCTCTCTCTCCTACATACCCTAACCAAACCTCACTATCCTCATAAAAACTCTTAATTTCTTTCACTATCCTACCACCTATTCCATACACTTGCAACATTACTTCCTTATTCACTCTATCATATGCCTTTTTCCAAATCCATAAATGCACAAAACTTCCTAACCTTATCTAAATACTGTCCACTTATATACTTAAGTGTAAACACTTGGTCTACACACCCCTTACCCTTCCTAAAGCTTCCTTGTTCATCT
The DNA here is from genome assembly GCF_026875155.1 of Cherax quadricarinatus. Classification (NCBI taxonomy): domain Eukaryota; kingdom Metazoa; phylum Arthropoda; class Malacostraca; order Decapoda; family Parastacidae; genus Cherax; species Cherax quadricarinatus. The sequence goes on from NC_069430.1 coordinate 4,429,859, forward strand.
GCGATCCTGCTCTTCATCTTACCTTAATTCTTTCAATAATAACTTTACCATAGACCTAAGTATGTATAATAAACTGATAACCCACACATATGAGAATTAAACTTTTGATGATATTTCAGTCTGACTTGGACTATTAAAGTTTTCATCCAAGTTAGACCGGAATGTCATCATAAGTTCATTCTTCCATGTGCAGATTATTTGTGTATTGTTCCAGTTATGAAATTGTATCTTTATATTCTTTACTAGTTATACTCAACAGATTTATTCCTCTATAATTCTATAAAGGGGGTAAGGCAGCTGGGAATGATGGGATAAAGATAGAAATGTTAAAAGCAGGTGAGGATATAGTTTTGGAGTGGTTGGTGCTATTATTTAATAAATGTATGGAAGAGGGTAAGGTACCTAGGGATTGGCAGAGAGCATGCATAGTTCCTTTGTATAAAGGCAAAGGGGACAAAAGAGAGTGCAAAAATTATAGGGGGATAAGTCTGTTGAGTATACCTGGTAAAGTGTATGGTAGAGTTATTATTGAAAGAATTAAGAGTAGACGGAGTAGGATATCAGATGAACAAGGAGGCTTTAGGAAAGTAGGGGGCGTGTGACCAGGTGTTTACAGTGAAACATATAAGTGAACAGTATTTTAAAGATAAGCCTAAAGAGGTTTTTGTGGCATTTATGATTGGGAAAAAGGCGAAATGACAGGGTGGATAGAGGGGCAATGTGGCAAATGTTGCAGATGTATGGTATAGGAGGTAGGTTACTGAAAGCAGTGAAGAGTTTTACGAGATAGTGGGCTCAGTTAGAGTATGTAGGAAGAGGGAGATTATTTCCCAGTAAAAGTAGGCCTTAGACAAGGATGTTTGATGTCACTGTGGTTATTTTTTTTTTTATTATCACACTGGCCGATTCCCACCAAGGCAGGGTGGCCCGAAAAAGAAAAACTTTCACCATCATTCACTCCATCACTGTCTTGCCAGAAGGGTGCTTTACACTACAGTTTTTAAACTGCAACATTAACACCCCTCCTTCAGAATGCAGGCACTGTACTTCCCATCTCCAGGACTCAAGTCCGGCCTGCCGGTTTCCCTGAACCCCTTCATAAATGTTACTTTGCTCACACTCCAACAGCACGTCAAGTATTAAAAACCATTTGTCTCCATTCACTCCTATCAAACACGCTCACGCATGCCTGGTTGTTTAATATATTTATAGATGGGGTTGTAAGAGAAGTAAATGCGAGGGTCTTGGCAAGAGGCGTGGAGTTAAAAGATAAAGAATCACACATAAAGTGGGAGTTGTCAGAGTTGCTCTTTGCTGATGACACTGTGCTCTTGGGTGATTCTGAAAAGAAGTTGCAGAGGTTGGTGGATGAATTTGGTAGGGTATGTAAAAGAAGAAAATTGTAAGTGAATACAGAAGAGAGTAAGGTTATGAGGATAACAAAAAGATTAGGGATGAAAGATTGGATATCAGATTAGAGGGAGAGAGTATGGAGAAGGTGAATGTATTCAGATATTTGGGAATGGACGTGTCAGTGGATGGGTCTATGAAAGATGAGGTGAATCATAGAATTGATGAGGGGAAAAGGGTGAGCGGTGCACTTAGGAGTCTGTGGAGACAAAGAACTTTGTCCTTGTAAGCAAAGAGGGGAATGTATGAGAGTATAGTTTTACCAACGCTCCTGTATGGGTGTGAAGCATGGGTGATGAATGTTGCAGTGAGGAGAAGGCTGGAGGCAGTGGAGATGTCATGTTTGAGGGCAATGTGTGGTGTGAATATAATGCAGAAAATTCGTAGTTTCTAAGTTAGGAGGAGGTGCAGGATTGCCAAAACTGTTGTCCAGAGGGCTGAAGAGGGGTTGTTGAGGTGGTTCGGACATGTATAGAGAATGGAGCGAAACAGAATGACTTCAAGAGCGTATCAGTCTGTAGTGGAAGAAAGGCGGGGTAGGGGTCGGCCTAGGAAAGGTTGGAGGGAGGGGGTAAAGGAGGTTTTGTGTGTGAGGGGCTTGGACTTCCAGCGGACATGCATGAGCGTGTTTGATAGGAGTGAATGGAGACAATTGGTTTTTAATACTTGACGTGCTGTTGGAGTGTGAGCAAAGTAACATTTATGAAGGGATTCAGGGAAACCGGCAGGCCGGACTTGAGTCCTGGAGATGGGAAGTACAGTGCCTCCACTCTGAAGGAGGGGTGTTAATGTTGCAGTTTAAAAACTGTAGTGTAAAGCATCCTTCTGGCAAGACAGTGATGGAGTGAATGATGGTGAAAGTTTTTCTTTTTTGGGCCACCCTGCCTTGGTGGGAATTGGCCAGTGTGTTAATAAAAAAAAAATAATAATTCTTACTCTCATTTGTCTCCTTTGACTTTATACAAAAGGAACTCTACATGCTCTCTGCCAGTACCTTCCCCTCTTTTATACAGTTACTGAATAAGAGCACCAGTCATTCAAAAACTATATTTATTTATTTATTTATTTATTTATTTATTTATACATTTTTGTCTTTGCAAATAGTACATTGAGATTATGTATTTACAATAGTGGGTTGCAATGCAAAGAGAGCCTCTATTATGCTTAGGCATTATGGGCCAACTTAACATTATTGGCTTATTGACTACTTAACACTAAGAATTATATCATAGTTGTACAGTAAGATAGTAATTATTTCATAGTTGTACAGTAGATTATTAATTATAAGTGACTCTAATTTATATAAGACAAAAGATATATTCATATATTCAAAAATGCTTTTTGTGAAAACAATGATTCAATTATATTCCTGTCAACAATGGATAAAAGGTTCAAAGTAATTGTTGAAATTATGGTATGGGAATACATAATTGAGTATGTGAGCACTGAGAATTTAGCATTTAGTCTAGGGTGATTAAGTGGCCTTTGAGAAGAGTCTTAAATTGATTTTCAGACTGGGTTACTTTAGTATCTTCTGGTAATGAATTCCATATTTTGGGGCCCTTTATGTGCATAGAGTTTTTACGCAGTGTGATATGGGGATGAGGTACATCAAAAAGAGATCTGTGTCTTGTGTTATGGTCATGTGTCCTGTTAAGGTTGGTGAGGAGAAGTTTGAGTGGAGGGTTTATATTTGCATGCAATGTTCTGTGTATGTAGTAGGCACATGAATAAGTATGGATGTTCTTAATGGTGAGCAGATTTAGACTTTTGAAAATTAGTGGAGTATGCAGGCAGGAGTGGGAATTTGTTATCATTCTGACTGCTGCCTTTTGTGGGTTATTAGAGGTCTTAGGTGATTGAATGTTGTTGATCCCCATACACAAATTCCATATGTGAGATAAGGGTATATCCATCTGTTTTTAACATTTCTGTAATGATCCCATCTATCCCAACTTCTTTGCCCCCTTTCATTTTCTCACTGCCTCACGCATCTCCGCTACACTCACATCTGGCTCTTCCTCACTCCTAAAAGATGCTATACTTCCCTGGCCAATTCCTTAAAAAAACCCACTCTCCTATCTTCATCATCATTTAACAGTTTCTCAAAATATTCCTTCCATCTTCCCAATACCTCCAGAACTCTGTCTAATAACTCCCCTATTCTGTTTTTAACTGTCAGATCCATTTATTCCCTGGGTTTTTCAACTTCAAGATTTTTTCGTATCCTTAGCAAAATTTGTTGACAACACTTCACCCACTCTCTCATTTACTCTCCTTTTACATTCTGTTATGACTCTCTTAACCTCTCTTTTACTCTCCATATACTCCACTCTTCTTATATCACTTTTTTGTAAAACCCTCTCATATGGTAAGTTTTTTTTCTTTCTTTCTACTTTCTGTACCTTATCATTCCATTAATCGCTCTTCTTTCCTCCTGCACCCCCCTCCTATATTCATAGATTTGTGTTGCATTCTCTAAACACTTCATTCTTAAATCTACCCCATACCTCTTCAGCCTCTTTGTTACCTATACTCTCACTAGCCCATCTTTCTACCAGTAGTTGCTTTTTTTTTTTTTGTTAACACATCGGCCATTTCCCACCATGGCAGGGTGGCCCAAAAAAGAAAAGCTTTCATCATCATTCACTCCATCACTGTCTTGCCAGATGCATGCCTACACTGCTGTTATAAAACTGCAGCATTAACACCCCTCCTTCAGAGTGCAGACACTGTACTTCCCATCTCCAGGACTCAAGTCCAGCCTGCCAGTTTCCCTGAATCGCTTCATAAATGTTACCTTACTAACATTCCAACATCACATCAAGTCCATAAAACCATTTGTCTCCATTCATTCCTGTCTAACATGCTCACGCACGCATGCTGGAAGTCCAAGCCCCTCGCACACGAAACCTCCTTTACCCCCCTCCCTCCAACCTTTCCTATGCGAACCACTATCCCACCTTCCCTCAACTACAGACTTGAATACTCTTGATGTCATTCTGTTTTGTTCCACCCTCTCTACATGTCCAAACCATCTCAGTAACCCCTCCTCAGCCCTCTGGATAATAGTTTTGGTAATCCCACACCTCCTAATCTCCAAGCTATGGATTCTCTGCATTACATTCACACCACATATTGCACTCAGACATGATATCTCCACTGCCTCCAACCTTCTCCTTGTTGCAACATTCACAACCCATGCCTCACACCCATACAATATATAATATATAATAGCTAAATTCAAATCCAAATACCTACAAAAACCTCTCACAGTGATAAACATCTACAGAGTACCACAGTCAAACATTAGCCGTTTTAGTGAAAACCTAGGAAGTATGATAACTGATGCACGCATGAATAAAGATCACTTACTACTCTCAGGTGACTTCAGCATAAATCTCTTGCAAGACCAGGATGCACACGTTACTGAATTCACAAACACTATGAGTAACTGCTTGTTGCTACCAACACTAACAAAACCTACAAGAATTACAGAGACTAGTGTTTCCCTACTAGACCACATCTGGACCAATGCCATATCCCCTTTAAAATCAGGCATAATCACAAATAATACCACAGACCACTACCTTACCTTCCTTATAACTAATCTAGGCAAATTACCCCAAGACACTACTAAAGTCACTTTCAGACTTCACAATGAGGCAGCCATTAATAGCTTCACAACAGCAGTGACAAACATTGACTGGCACACTGAGCTAGAAATCTATTCGGATATTGATGAAAGTATTAATAATTTTCTAAAAGAGACCCAATACCTCTATAACAAGCACTGCCTTTAAAAAACTAAACAGATGACAGCTAAGAGACTGAACAGTCCCTGGCTAACACCCAGCATCCTCAAATCCATAAATACAAAGCACCTATACAAAAAACAGTACAGAATGGGTCACATAACCAGAGACCAAACAAAACGTTACTCGTCAATCCTAACCAGCCTAATAAGAAGGGCTAAAAAATTGTATTATGAGAACAGATTATCCAACTTAAAAGGTGATATAAAAAAGACCTAGAAAACCCTATCAGAAACTCTAGGAACAAAAAAGACATCACAAAACAGCGCAATTGAACTATCAAAGCCAGATGGACCCCAACTCCCACCAACTGAAACAGCAAACAGACTCAATGATTTCTTCTCCACCATAGGAAAAAACCTTGCCAAAAAAATCCCAAGCTCAAATACCCCACCCAATGACTACCTCACTGGCAACTACCCGAGCACACTGTTCCTAGCTCCGACTAACCCAACAGAAGTCTCTCTTATTATCAACACACTAAAAAACAAGACAGGAGATTTAAATACCTTACCACCCTTTATATACAAAAAAGCATCGCAAGTGCTGTCACCAATCATTGCAACACTCTTTACCAAATCCATCAAATCCTCTACCTTCCCTACAGTTCTCAAAATAGCGAGGGTCACCCTGATCCATAAAGGAGGAGACCAAACAGACTTGAATAACTATAGGCCAATATCCAACTTACACCCTCTCTCTAAAATCTTTGAAAAATTAATTCATAAGCCAATCTATTCCTATCTCATCTCCTACAACATACTCAACCCCTGTCAGTTTGGGTTCAGGCATAATAAAAATACAAATGATGCTATTATACACATGCTAGAACAAATATACACTGCACTAGAGGGAAAAAGAAGTCCCATGGGAATCTTCATTGATTTACGTAAAGCTTTTGATACAGTTGACCACGACTTGCTCCACATAAAATTGTCACACTATGGTATAAGAGGGCACTCCCTCAACTACCTAAAGTCATACGTCAGCAACAGAAGCCAATACAGTGGACCCCCGCATACCGTTGGCATTACATAACGTTAAATCCGCATACCGATACATTTTATCGCTAAGATTTTGCCTCGCATACCGCTAAAAAACCCACTCAACGCTGTTCGTCCGAGATGCGTCTAATGTGCGGCCTGAGCCAGCCTCACATGTTCCGCCGGTGGTATTGTTTACCAGCCAGCCTCTGCGGTAACATCCAAGCATACAATCAAAACATTTTGTATTATTACAGTGTTTTTGGTGATTTTATCTGCAAAATAAGTGACCATGGGCCCCAAGAAAGCTTCTAGTGCCAACCCTACAGCAATAAGGGTGAGAATTACTATAGAGATGAAGAAAGAGATCATTGCTAAGTATGAAAGTGGAGTGCGTGTCTCCGAGCTGGCCAGGTTGTATAATAAACCCCAGTCAACCATCGCTAGTATTGTGGGCAACAAAACGGCAATCAAGGAAGCTGTTCTTGCCAAAGGTTCAACTGTGTTTTCGAAACAGAGATCGCAAGTGATGGAAGATGTTGAGAGACTCTTATTGGTATGGATAAATGAAAAACAGATAGCAGGAGATAGCATCTCTCAAGTGATCATAAGTGAAAAGGCTAGGAAGTTGCATGAAGATTTAATTAAAAAAATGCCTGCAACTAGTGATGATGTGAGTGAATTTAAGGCCAGCAAAGGTTGATTTGAGAGATTTAAGAAGCATAGTGGCATGCATAGTGTGATATGGCATGGTGAGGCTGCCAGTTTGGACCACAAAGCAGCTGAAAAATATGTGCAGGAATTCAAGGAGTACATAGACAGTGAAGGACTGAAACCTGAACAAGTGTTTAATTGTGATGAAACAGGCCTGTTTTGGAAGAAAATGCCAAGCAGGACCTACATTACTCAGGAGGAAAAGACACTCCCAGGACATAAGCCTATGAAAGACAGGCTTACTCTGTTTATGTGTTCCAATGCTAGTGGTGATTGCAAAGTGAAGCCTTTATTAGTGTATCACTCAGAAACTCCCAGAGCATTCAGGCAAAAGAATATCCTCAAGGCTAATTTGTGTGTGCTGTGGAGGGCAAACAGTAAGGCATGGGTCACTAGGGACTTTTTCTATGACTGGTTACACCATGCATTTGCCCCCAATGTGAAAGATTACCTAACTGAAAAGAAATTAGGCCTTAAGTGCCTCCTGGTGTTAGACAATGCCCCTGGTCATCCTACAGATGTGGCAGAGCGACTTTATGGGGACATGAGCTTCATTAAGGTGAAGTTTTTGCCTCCTAATACCACTCCTCTCCTGCAGCCCATGGACCAGCAGGTTATTGCAAACTTCAAAAAACTGTACACAAAAGCTCTGTTTGAAAGGTGCTTTGTAGTGACCTCAGAAACTCAATTGACTCAATTGAGAGTTTTGGAGAGAGCACTTTAATATCCTCAGTTGTGTAAACCTTATAGGTAAGGCTTGGGAGGGAGTGACTAAGAGGACCTTGAACTCTGCTTGGAAGAAACTGTGGCCAGAATGTGTAGACCAAAGGGATTTTGAATGGTTTCAGGCTAACCCTGAGAGGAGTATGCCAGTTGAGGAATCCATTGTGGCATTGGGAAAGTCCTTGGGGTTGGAGGTTAGTGGGGAAGATGTGGAAGAGTTGGTGGAGGAGGACAATGAAGAACTAACCACTGATGAGCTGCTAGATCAACTTCAACAGCAAGAGGCCAGACCTGAGGAAACTGGTTCGGAGGAGGGGAGAGAGAAATTGAAGACGTTGCCTACTTCAAAGATTAAGGAAATGTGTGGAATGTGGCTTAAAATGCAAACCTTTTTTGATGAAAATCACCCTAACACAGCTATTGCAAGCCGTGCTGGTGACTATTACACTGACACTGTTGTGAAACACTTTAGGGAAGTCATAAAGGAACGAGAGGTACAGGCCACTATGGACAGATATGTTGTGCGACAGAAGTCCAGTGACTCTGAAGCTGGTCCTAGTGGCATTAAAAGAAGGGAAGTAACCCCAGAAAAGGACTTGACACCTCAAGTCTTAATGGAAGGGGATTCCCCTTCTAAACACTAAGACTCTCTCTCCTCCTCCCATCCCATCAATCATCACCAGATCTTCAATAAAGGTAAGTGTCATGTAACTGTGCATGCCTTTTTCATTTTGTGTGTATTAAAATTAATATTTCATGTGGTAAAAATTTTTTTTTTCATACTTTGGGGTGTCTTGCACGGATTAATTTGATTTCCATTATTTCTTATGGGGAAAATTCATTCGCATAATGATAATTTTGCATAACAATGAGCTCTCAGGAACGGATTAATATCGTTATGTGGGGGTCCACTGTATTTGTACACAAATGGAGCAAACTCTTCTGCACAGCCAATTACAGTTGGTGTTCCACAGGGAAGTGTCCTTGGCCCTCTTCTCTTTCTCGTTTACATAAATGACCTGCCAAATGCATCACAACTACTCAAACGCACACTATTTGCAGATGACACTACATACGTCTTCTCTCACCCGAGCCCAGTCATGCTAGCCAATACTGTGAATACCGAATTACAGAAAATATCTACCTGGATCATTGAGGACTAGCAAACTTACTTTCAACATTGACAAAACTTACTTCATTCAGTTTGGTAACAGAGCTACAGATGTCCCTCTTAACATAATGATAAACAGATCACCTATCACAAACCTCACAGAGGGAAAATTCTTAGGAATCCACCTTGATAATAGACTCAAATTTCAAACACATGTACAACAAATTTCCAAGACAGTAGGCATACTATTGAAGATACGGTACTATGTTCCACAGTCAGCCCTCCTGGCCCTATATCACTCACTTATTTACCCCTATCTCACCTATGGAATTTGTGCATGGGGCTCAACAACAATATACCATCTCAGACCATTAATTACCCAACAAAAGGCTGCAGTCAGAATGATAACAAATTCCCACTACAGGCAGCACACTCCACCAATATTCAAAACTCTAAACCTACTCACCATATAAAACATCCATACTTATTATTGTACCTACTGCATACATAGAACACTTAACTCGGATATAAACCCTCCCCTCAAACGTCTCCTTACCAACCTCAACAGAACATATGACCATAACACAAGGCACCATCTCACACTATGCAAAAACTCAGTGCACATAAAAGGCCCAAAAATCTGGAATTCGCTACCTGTGAATATAAAAGAAACACTGTCTGTTTATAAATTCAAGTCTCTTCTTAAAAATCACTTGCTCACCCACAACCAAATAATACTGAATAATTGTATCTCATAAATGTTTAACCTGTGACCCTATCAAACTTTGTTATTTTTAATTACATTACCTAACAGAATACTCCATTCTACTGAATGCACAGCAACACAGTAAAAGACCATATGACCTGTCTTTGAAATACTCATTTGTACTTAATTGTTAACTGAATATATCATTGCTTATTAAATCTTAAGTTAATTTTAAGCCTGCTTAATGCTGTGCATACAAGGGGCTTTGGCATGTTACACTTAACCACTGTATTTCCTTGTACTTCTGTGTATCATGTTCAAATAAATAAATAAATAAACAAGATATTGGTATAACTCTACTTTCATACATTCCCCTATTTGCTCTCATGGATAAAGTTATTTGTCTCCACAGACTCCTCAGTGCACCACTCACCTTTTTCCCCTCATAAATTCTATGATTCACCTCATCCTTCATAGACCCATCTGCTGACACGTCCACTCCCAAATATCTGAACACATTCACCTCCTCCATACTCTCTCCCTCCAATCTGATATCCAATCTTCCATTACCTAATATTTTTGTTATCCTCAGCACCTTACTCTTTCCTATATTCACTTTTAACCTCCTTCTTTTACATACCCTACTACACTCATCAACCAACCTCTGCAACTTCTCTTCAGAATCTCCCAAAAGCACAGTGTCATCAGCAAAGAGCAACTGTGACAACTCCCACTTTGTGTTAGATTCTTTATCTTTTAACCCCACACCTCTTGCCAACACCCGAGCATTCACTTCTCTTACTATTCCATCTATAAATATATTGAACAACCATGGTGACATCACACATCTCTGTCTAAGGACTACTTTTACTGGGAAATAATCCCCCTCTCGCCTACATACTCTAACCTGAGCATTATCATCTTCGTAAAAACTTTTCACTGCCTTCAATAACCTACCTCCTCTTGCATATATTTGCAACATGTGCCACATTGCCCTCCTATCCACCCTATCATATGCCTTTTCCAAATCCATAAATGCCACTAAAACCTCTTTTCCCTTATCCAAATACTGTTCACCTATGTGTTTCACTGCAAACATGGTCTACACACCTCCTACCCTTCCTAAAACCTTGTTCATCTGCTATCCTGCTCTCTGTCTTACTCATAATTCTATTAGTAATAACTCTACCATATGCTTTACCAAGTATACTCAACAGACTTATTCCCCTATAATTTTTACACTCTCTTTTGTCCCCTTTGCCTTTATACAGAGGAACTATGCATGCTCTCTGCCAATCCCTAGGTACCTTACCCTCTTCCATACATTTATTAAATAAAAATGCTAACCACTCCAAAACTTTATCCCCACCTGCTTTTAACATTTCTATCTTTATCCCATCAATCCCAACTGCTTTACCCCATTTCATTCTACTCACTGCCCCATGCACTTCCCCTACACTCACAACTGGTTCTTCATCACTCCTATAAGATGTTATTCCTCCTTGCCCTATACATGAAATCACAGCTTCCCTATCTTCATCAGTATTTAACAATTCCTCAAAATATTCCCTCCATCTTCCCGATACCTCTAACTCTTCATTTAATAACTCTTCTCTCCTATTTGTTACTAACAAATTCATTCTTTCCCTAGGCTTTCTCAACTTATTTATCTCACTCCAAAACTTTTTCTTATTTTCAACAAAATTTGTTGATAACATCTCACCCACTCTCTCATTTGCTCTCTTTTTACATTGCTTCACCACTCTTTTAACCTCTCTTTTTCTCTCCATATACTCCTCCTTCCTTGCATCACTTCTGCTTTGTAAAAACCTCTCATTTGCTAACTTTTTCTCTCTTACTACTCTCTCTACATCATCATTCCACCAGTCACTCTTCTTCCCTCCCGCACCCACTTTCCTGTAACCACAAACTTCTGCTGAACACTCTAAACTTACCCCATACATCTTCTACCCCATTGCCTGTATTCTCACTAGCCCATCTGTCCTCCAACAGTTGTTTATATCTTACCCTAACTGCCTCCTCCTTTATAAACTTACTTGCTGCCTCCTCCTAAAGGAGGAGGCAGCAAGTAAGGCACTTCTCTCTTACTTGCTGCTTTCATTTTCCTTGTACCCCATCTACCTTTTACTCTCACTGTAGCTATAACTAAATAGTGATCTGATATGTCTGTGGCCCCTCTATAAACATATACATCCTGAAGTTTGCCCAACAGTCTTTTATCTACCAATACGTAGTCCAACAAACTACTGTCATTTTGCCCTACATTGTATCTTGTATACTTATTTATCCTCTTTTTCTTAAAATATGTGTTACTTATAACCAAACCCCTTTCTATACAAAGTTCAATCAAATGCTCTCTATTATCATTTACACCTGGCACCCCAAACTTACCTACCACGCCCTCTCTGAATGCTTCTCCTACTTAGCATTTAGGTCCCCTACCACAATTACTCTTTCACTTGGCTCAAAAGTTCCTACACACTCTCTTAGCTTCTCCCAAAATCTCTCTCTCTCCTCTACACTCCTCTCTTCTCCAGGTACATACTCACTTATTATGACCCACTTTTCACATCTGACCGATAATTTAATCCACATAATCCTTGAATTTATACATTTATGTCCCCTCTTCTCTCTCCATAACTGATCCTTCAATATTATTCCTACTCCTTCCTTAGCTCTATCTCAGATACTCCTGACTTAATCCCATTTATTTTTCCCCACTGAAACTCCCCTTTCCCCTTCAGCTTTGTTTCACTTAGGGCCAGGATATCCAACTTCCTTTTATTCATAACCTGTGCAGTCACATCCATGCACATTCAAACATACCAATTTTATAAAGTTCTTCTTTTTCTTCTTTTTAGTAATTTATACAGGAGAAGGGGTTACTAGCCCATTGCTCCCGGCATCTAGTCGCCTCCTACAACACACATAGCTTACGGAGGAAGAATTCTGTTCCACTTCCCCATGGAGATATGCAGAAATAAACAAGAACAAGAACTAGGAAGAAAATAGAAGAAAACCCAGAGGGGTTAGTATATACTATATGCTTGTACATGCATATGTAGTGTGACCTAAGTGTAAGTAGAAGTAGCAAGATATACCTGCTTTTATCTTACTCTAACTGCCTCCTTTTGTTTATGAACTTTCCTTTCTCTCGTACTCTTTGATGAAAAATGGCAAACATTATAGTACTGTATTCCAAAAGAGGTGATAGGAAAGACAATTTATCATCCGGTCTCACCGATAAGTATTGATGTGAAGTCTTTACAGAAAAGTAGATAAAACATTTGGAGAACAAAAACTCTTATCAAATAGTTTAGTTTCTGCTCAGCAAAATCCTGTATATCAGATCTGCTGAGCTACTATGATAGTCAAAAATGATTAAAGAAACAGAAGAATAGATCACATTTAAAGAAGTTTTGATAGATTTCTCTACAAAAAGTGTAATATGCAAAATAAAAGAAAAAAAAAAAGAGGCTAATTCTTATTAACCTCTTAACTACGTTTTCACTGCTAGCTCTCCGAAAATTTTGAAAAAAAAAAAAAAATTAAATAAAGAGGGCAATTTTCTGTGTGTAATAAGACAAAAAAAAAATTAGGGTCAGTTCTTGCCAAGATATAAGGCTGCGAAGTTGACACTGGATGCTCACCTGATGGCAACATGGAGTCCTGCTGCTTGCAGAAATGTTGCCGATATACCTTTTTTCTTATATATTTTTAATTTACATTATTTTTATGTTCTGATAATTACATTTTATGATAGTTCTTGTGATTTTATAGCCAATCTTTGTTCTGATACTAATATTAGGTACAGAAATAGTAATCAAACGCTCAAAAGCACACTAACAGGTGAACATGTTCATCTGCCTTGGTCACATACTATTATCTAGAAATATATATAAATTATTTATATGTCCCAGCAATGTTTTTGGAAGTACAGTAGGGCCCCACTTATACAGCAGGTTAGGTTCCAGGCAGAACACCTTTTGTTTCCACTTATAAATGTCAGATAATAAGTTTACACCAACATATATTAAGTTAACAATAGAACTAGGCATTAAAAAACAATAAAAAGTAAAATATACACACTACACTCATTACTTACCTCAGAATATTTGTAGTCTTAATGTAGGGTGAGAAGTGAGTGGTGTTTATTGTAAGAATTCAGGTGTGGTATGTATGGTAGCCCACCTGGCCAACCAACCCACATATAATACGACATTTAACCCATAAATGGTCCAAACATATATATACGTTCTTACCGTTAGTTCCCTGAACGTATATACGTGTACGTTTTATTTTTCCTGCCTCCAAATTTGGCACAATTGCCCTAAGATGGCTGGTCAGCATAGAATGGGTCTTAACACTCAGTGTGCACTGTATTAAAAAAATCTGGGACTTCTTAGTACCTTGTGAGAGCACAAGTTAAATTGAGCGCCAGCTAGAGCAAACATCGCGGCAAACACCTGGGATTCACTGATGTCATGTAGTATTAACTCTCCCATTTTACGAGGAAATTGATGTTGACCCCAAGTTTAGTGGCTTTGAGGTGGATGTTCCCATAAGTGGTCAAGGAAATATCAAAATCCTCGATAATAACCCATGTGCAACATTTGTGCAACACCCTTTCAGAATGTCTTATAACCTATGCCCTAAGTAAAGACAGACAATTCTGGAACATAATACTTGTCCAGCGGGCTGGCTGCCTCGTTGGCTGACTGGCTGGCTGGCTGGCTGACTGGCTAGCTGACTGGCTGGCTGACTGGCTGGCTGGCCAGCTGCCTGGCTGGCCGGCTGCTGGCTGCCTGGCTCTATCTCCGTTTGTCTGTATCTGTGTCTATCTCTGTCTGTCTGTCTCTGTCTATCTCTGTCTGTCTCTGTCTGTCTCTGTCTATGTCTCTGTTCATCTCTGTCTCTGTCTATCTCCTTCTATCTGTCTCTGTCTATCTCTGTCTCACAGATACACATAAATACAATTATACATAGTGTAAATTACCTAGGATAACCCAAAAAATCCAGACAAAGTGCTATACTGTACTCTGCTTGAAGATATAATGAGTAAACGTGATGAGGCAGTCTTGTGGCTCTCTCTGAGACGGAGAGTGCTAGACAGATAGACAGGGAGCTTGACAGACAGACAAATAGACAGATAGATATGTTTGTGTACCAGTGAAAACAAAGCGACGCTCATCAAATGTCATCACTTACCTTAACTCATCTTATCACTGCACTGTCAGGCATGGACTGATGCTTGTTTTACATGCTTCAAGGGAACTTATTATTACATAATCTTCTTCTTTATTATTATTATTATTATTATTATTATTATTATGTATTCCCACATATCCAAAGCATTGCTGGGACCTATAAATACTTTGTATATATTCTTAGACAATAGTAAATGACCAAGGCAGGTGTAAATGTCCACCTGTCAGTGTGTTTGTGACAATTTGAGTACAATTTCAGTACCTAATATTACAGTCAGAACAAAGATTGGTTATGAAATGACAAGAACTACTATAAATTGTAATTATCAGAACATAAAAAGTATACAAATAATATGAAAACAAGAAAAAAAGGTATATCGGCAACACTTCTTTAAGTGACAGGACTAGATGTTGCCGCCAGGTGAGCATCCAGTGCCAACTTCTCCACCTCATATCTAGGTAAGTACTAACCCTATTTTTTTTTATCCTATAACACAGAAAAATGTGCTCTTTATTTCCATAAAAAAAAAAAGAATTTTTTATTTTTCAGAATATTCAGGGCACTGGGTGAGAGAACATTTGGACCGTTTACAGGTTAAAGCGCCCTAGAGCGATAAAATGCATTTACAGTACTTTCATTACTTACCTTAAAATATTCATACTCTTAATGTAGGATGAGAGGTGAGTAAATGAGATAAAAACGAATAAACGAGAAAGATAGAACGAGTAAATAAGAGAGGACAGAGCAGCAGAGTGTGTAAACAAACAGACGAACATGGCTGGTGGGTTGGTACACATTCATTTCCATATTTCTAAAGCTTATATCATAATACAAACACCTTACATTGTGTATAAGTTGTCTCCACATTGGTATGGTAGAATAAATAAAATGCAGCACTCTCATTCTCATGTAACACCATTTTTAGAAAGAATGACGTTCTAAGTGAAGGCATATGAAAGGAATAATTTTATACAGTTACCCCCAGTAATACTATTGTGTACACATTTTCTTTGGTGCTGGACTGGAGAAAACTTTATTCTTTCTGACACTCCAACAAGACGACTGGAAAAACATCTCATATTTATGTTAATTTTTTCTACTGTGGGTGTATTTATCATGTTTATATGTTACGTAGCATGTTTATTATATAATTTTGAAAAAAATATCGTAGATGGATTAACACTTTGACTGTCGCGGCCGTATATATACGTCTTACGAGGTACCTTGTATGACGTATATATATACTCATAAGTTCTAGCGGCTTCAAATCAAGCAGGAGAAAGCTGGTAGGCCCACATGTGAGAGAATAGGTGTGTGTGTGGTCAGTGTGCACCATATAAAAAAAAATCCTGGAGCACGCAGTGCATAATGAGAAAAAAAAACTCTGACCGTTTTTTTTAATTAAAATGCTGAATTTGTAGTCTATTTTCGTATAGTATTTATGGTTGTATTCTCGTTTTCTTGGTCTCATTTGATAGAATGGAAAATATATTATAGAAATAGAGGTGATTTTGATTGATTTTGCTATAAAAAGAACCTGGAAATGGAGCTCAAAATACGGGAAATGTTTGATTTTTGCCGATGTTCAAAAGTAAACAAATGATGTCATTGTCCAATAAATGTCCAACTAGCCATTCTGATACGCAGTCATGAATGGGTTGATGTTATTTATACAATTATTACAGTATTGCAGTAGTCTGCATAACAGTAAATCTTCTATTTTTTGTTTGAAAAAAATTCAAAATAGAAAGCAAGAGTAATATCAGAGGGACCTGGAGACATGACTGATGAACAAAGAAAATGTTATTTTAGAGCCAGGAATGTCTGCATTGTTCATTCTGGTCCTTATTTTGAAATTGTCATATTTTTTTAATTTTCGTGAAATTGGCCAAATTGCAAATTTCTGACCACGTTATTAGGTAGTTGAAATCGGTAAATGAGCAGTTTCTTGTACTCAATCGATAGAAAAAATGGAGTTCTAAAGAAATAGCTATGAGTTTGGTCAACTGGAACAATGGAATTAGCCGAAAATAGGGCTCAAAGTCGGCAAAATCGCCGTTTTCTAAATATCGTCGAAGTGGCTAAATTCGTGAGAGAGTAATTTCGTCAGTTTTCCATCAAATTTCGTTTTTTTGGTGTCATTACAATTGGGAAAAGATTCTCTATCATTTCATAAGAAAAATAATTTTTTTTTTAAATTTTGCGACACCAGGAGACACCTCAGGATTGGGGGTTGTGACAGTCAAGGGGTTAAACAAAATGTCTATATTAAGATTTTATACGACATTTAGCCCTTTGAGGGTCGGTCACATACAAGTACATCATTGCAGCCAGGGTCAGTCATGTACTTGTACGCCTAAATCCTAGCGCCTTCAAATCTCATGGAAAAAAGCTAGCAGGCCTACATATGAAAGAATGGGTGTGTGTGGTCAGTGTGCACAGTATAAAAAAAATCCTGAAGCATGCTGTGCATAATGAGAAAAAAAAAAACTTCCACTGTGTTTTTGGTTTAAAACAGCGACTTTCTAATGTATTTTCATATGGTATTTATGGTTGTATTCCCATTTTCTTGGTCTCATTTGATAGAATGGAAGATATATTATAGAATTGGAGATGATTTCGATAGGTTTCACGAAGACAAGTACTTTGAAATTGAGCTCGAAGTAGCGAGAATGATCGATTTTTGCCAGTGTTCAAGAGTAAGCAAATCATGACACGCGTCCAATACACATCAACTGGTGAGTCTGATATTCTTTCACAAATTCGCTGATATCATTTATGTATACTGTTTTTACAATGATGCAGTAGTATACATAACAGAAAACCTTATATTTTCTATGAGAATGAAAATTCAAAATGGAAAGCAAAAGTAATGTAAGAGGGGCCTACAGATATGATAATGAACAGATAAAATGTTATTTTAGTGCCATGAATGTCTGTCTTGTTTATTCTGGACCCTGTTTCGAAATTGGCATCTTTTGAAATTTGTGTGAAATTGCCCAAATTGCCGATTTCTGACCACTTTATTGGGTAGTTGAAATCGGTAAATGGGTGGATTCTTGTACTCAGTCGATAGAACAAATGGAGTTCTAGGGAAATAGCTATGATTTTAGTCAACTGGAACATTGGAATTGGCCGAAAATAGGGCTCAAAGTGGGTGAATTCACCACTTTGAGACTGCTAACTTTGCGAGAGCATAATTCCATAAGTTTTCCATCAAATTTCATACTTTTGGTGTCATTATGATTGACAAAAGATTCTCTATCATTTCATAAGAATTTTTTTTTTTTTTTTTTCAAAAATTTTTTGACCCTGAGAACGAGTTTAGAAGAAGGCCTCTCAACCCTCAAAGGGTTAATGCTCCTACCATCTGACTCATGACCTGCTCGACATATGACCACTTGACTTACAACCTTGTTTTATATGCCAAATTTCTGGGAATTAAACAACTGTTTGTGTTGTACACAGTGTTTATCCTAAACCTTACAGTATAAAATACAGTACTAACAACATAAAAAGTAAAGTAAAAAATGAAATACCAAAATAAAACAATAAAATAAAGTCATTACAAAAATGTGATGTTTATATTCAGTAGTAAGGGTCGACTTACGTCCATTTCAACTTACGACTGGTTGGTCGGAACCAAGCTCGGTCATAAGTCAGATGGTACCTGTATATAAAATATGAAATAAGTTTAAAACACTTGAAATTTTGAAAAGTTTCCAAACATAATGGAGAGCCATGCTCACAGAGAATGCAAAGAAACCGGGTGGGGAGCGGTGACCATTTTAGAAAGTCAGGTGGGGGCAGCTATATAGCAAGTTGTGGTCATAAGTGAAATATCTGTGTTAGCGGAATGCCGTAAGGCGATATGCCGTAAAGCAGGGTGTTACTGTATATGAAACTCCTTGAAGTATGGTGTCAGACAAGTGTGACTCTACACTGCTGACAGTGCCACTCAATAGTCTTGATCGTGCACTGCTTCCAGTGAACCTTGGCATATTTTTTTTTATTTGCTGTCACTGTTACATCTATCTGTTTAACTGTCTATCAGTCTGTCTATCACTGTTTCTGTTTGTCTCTGCTGTCTGTCTGTCTTTCTGTCTTCCTGTCTCTGTCTGCTTGTGTGTCTGTCTCAGAGAGAACCACTCATGAACCAATGAGTATTACACGTTGCAGAATTGTCATGTCTGAACAAATGGAAATGCGTATTACTTGCCAGTCATGCTTATGCCTCATATCAACAAGCACAGAATAGCACTTTGTCTGGCTTTTTTTGAGTTATCCTAGGTAATTTATGTTATGTATGATAACTGTACTTATGTGCACCTGTACCTAAGTAAACTTACTTAGATCTTGATTCTGGTCTATGAGTGGCTCTGGGACCAAGACAGGCAGACACAGATACAGAGACAGAGATGGAGATAGAGACAGAGATAGAGAGAGCTAGCTAGTCAGCAGCCAGCCACCCACCCACCCACCCAGAGACAGAGATAGAGAGAGCTAGCTAGTCAGCAGCCAGCCACCCACCCACCCAGCTGGCCGGCTAGCTGAACGCATGATACACATTACAGAATTATTTCTCTTTGCTAGGCATGGGTTGTAAGACATTCTGAAAGGATGAGACTACCGGTGGTATCAAAATTGAAAGGATGTGACATAATTGTTGCACATGGGGTAATTATCTAGGTTTTTGATATTTCCTCAACCACATGTGGTCACATCCATCTCTTAACTACTAAACTCAGGGTCATCATCACTTTCCTCTTAGAAGAGGAGTGTTAATATGACATGGCATCAATGAATCCCTGGTGTTTGCCATGCTGTTTGCTCTAGCTGGCATTCAGTTTAACTGGTGCTCCCACAAGGTACTAAGTGGTCCCAGATTTTTTTAATACTGCACACACTGAGTGTTAAGACCCATTTATTCTATATGGCATAGGCCTATCAGGCCTATCGTGCCAAATTTGGAAGCAGGAAAAATAAAACATTAATCTACGTTTGGAGTGCTAGCAGTAAGAACGTAGATCAACATTTGGACAGTTAACCCTTTGAGGCCAAGCCTTAGATCTATGCCTTGTCCAAAGGGTCTCTTATGCTATTAACACCCTTAAGATTCAATCTATTTCATCATTGCTACTTTATTTATTAATACAACATGCTCATCTCCATTATTAGCTAAAATGGAAATGTCTGACCTTGTATTATTATTAGCAAAGAGAAATAACAAATGATCAAGAACTTGCATGTTTCCTCTCATTCACTGGTTTGACTGAACCTTGTTAAGTCATATCTCGACACATTATCAACCATGTTCAGTGCTGTAGTTTAGTAGAATTTACCCTTATTCTAATCCATATTTTCATGACTGTTAGTGAATAACAGTAATTAATTCCCAGCTGCTTAAGACACCTAAGGCACTATTCTAGGTGCTAATCCAGGTACTTAAGTGTTTTATTCTCTGTCTTATTTTATACTTGAAACCATTACTTTTAACTTTGAAATAATCAAGGTGCTAAAGTATTTTATTTTAATTTTCAGTAGCTCCATTATTTTTTTAGATTTAAGTTAACTATCTTAGTTCATAAGTTCATAATTGTTAGTGGTTTAACATCATTGCTTTGGTCTTTTTGTTCTTTAATAATTGTAACAGCTATTTCTCCACTTACCCCTTATGAATGTAAGTATCGATCATGATATCAACCTCTTATTGAACAGCACACATTGTCCAAACAGTAATTGCCATTACTACACTGCTAGTCAGGCTAATACCCTTCTTAGTGTCAGCAAGAACATTACAGTCTTCAACTACAATGTTAGATCATTGAGTAAACACTATGATGACCTCATTGCATTACTTAAGTCTCTAAATGCTACTATAACTTTCATTATACTTGCTGAAACCTGGCTCAGACAAGATCTGACAGACATATTTAGCATATCTGGTTACACAGCCATACATAACTGTAGGCCTGACCAATCAGGAGGTGGCACTGCCATCTATTACTCTGATGAACTAGAATGTGTGAAATCAACTAATGTACGGGACGAAAACGGCAAATATATAATAGCTAAATTCACATCAAGAACACTTAAGAAACCTATAACAGTTGGTGCAGTCTACAGACTACCACACTCAAACACTTACACTTTTAGCAATAACCTTAGAAACATGATAATTGAGTCAGAGTTGAATAAACACCATCTGATACTAGCAGGAGATTTCAACATCAACCTTATCCAAGCAACCGACCCTCCAGTAGTTAATTTCACAAATGCTATGAACAACAGCTTATTGCTACCCACTATAACAAAGCCAACAAGAATCTCTGTCACTAGTGCCTCGTTACTCGACCATATCTGGACGAATGTAATATCCCCTCTACAAGCAGGTATAATCACAGATAACACCACAGACCACTATCCTACCTTTCTCATAACCAACTTATCTAAACTGCCTCAAGAAACAAGAAAGATCTCATTTTGCCTGCATGATAAGAAATCGATAAACAACCTAAAACTAGCTCTAGGTGCCATTGATTGGCAGAGAGCTAAATGACAGTAATAATATCGATAAAGATATCAAAAATTTTTTACATAAGACCCTAAACCCCTACAACAAACATTACCCAATCAAAACAAAACAGATCACAAAAAAGAGGCTAAACAGCCCATGGCTAACTAGAAGTATCCTCAAATCTATTAACAAAAAACACCAAACGAAAAGCATTTCAGATTAGGCTTAATTACTAAAGAATTTACTAAAAGATACACATCAATACTCACAAAACTAATATGTAAATCAAAGCAAATGTATTATGAAAATAGATTTAGTGAAATGAAAGGTGACATGAAAAGTACCTGGCAAACACTCTCCAAAATTTTGGGCTCAAGAAAACTGACTGGAAAAAGAGAGATAGACTTAACTAAACCAGATGAACCTCACATGCAACCTATAGACACGGCCGACAAATTTAATGTCTTCTTCTCTACCGTAAGATCAAAGCTAGCGAGCCAAATTCCTAGCTCAAATACCCATCTGAGTGAGTACCTCACTGACAACTATCCAAACACTCTATTCCTAGCTCCAACTAATCCCACTGAAGTCTCACTCATCATTAAATCATTAAAAAACAAATTAGGTGATCTAGATAACTTGCCGCCATTCATATATAAAAAAGCTGCACCAGAACTGTCGCCCATTATTGCAACAATGTTTAACAAATCTATAGCTTCCTCAACCTTCCCATCCATACTCAAGACAGCAAGGGTCACCCCGATCCACAAAGGTGGAGATCCAACTGATTTGAACAATTACAGACCCAAGATATTTGAAAAAATAATACACAAGCAACTTTACTCCTACCTTACATCCAGCAACATACTTAACCCATGCCAGTTTGGATTTAGACCAAAAAAAAGCACGAATGATGCTATTATACAAATGCTTGACCTAATATACACAGCTGTCGATAAGAATTAATATCCCCTGGGGCTCTTTGTCGACCTAAGAAAAGCGTTTGACACAGTTGACCACAATCTCTCGCACCTCAAACTGAATCATTATGGCATAAGAGGACATTCTCTTGACTACCTAAATTCCTATCTTAACGACAGACACCAGTATGTACATGCAAATGGAGTCAACTCCACTATCCAACCTGTAGCTGTAGGAGTACCCCAAGGTGGTGTCCTAGGCCCACTCCTCTTTCTCATCTACATCAATGATCTCCCCAATGCATCCCAACTCCTCCCACCAGCTCTATTCACAGATGACACTGCATATGTCTACTCCCATTCAGACCCAGCTTTGCTTGAAAACACTGTAAACAATGAACTGCTGAAGATATATGCTTGGATGATGACCAACAAACTCACACTTAACATAGGAAAAACTTACTTCATACTATTTGGCAACAGAACCTCAAATATTCAACTCAACATACTGTTAAATGGTTCCCCTATATCAAGACATACAGAGAGCAAATTTCTAGGTCTTCTCCTTGACTGTAATCTTAAATTTCAGTCCCATACCCATCACATAGCCAAGAAAATTTCCAAATCAGTAGGAATCCTTTCCAAAATAAGCAACTATGTACCACAAACGACTCTCCTTACCTTGTACCACACTCTAATATATCCTTACCTCACCTACGGTATCTATGCCTGGGGCTCAACCACAGCCAACCACCTTAGACCCTTAATAATCCAACAAAAAGCTGTTGTGAGGATGATAACCAGCTCCTGTGCTAGACAGCACACCCCACCACTTTTCAAAAGACTCAACTTGCTAAATATACAAGACATACACTTTTATTATCCCTTTGACTGTCACGGCCGTATATATACGTCTTACGAGGTACCGTGTTTGACGTATATATACTCATAAATTCTAGTGGCTTCAAATCAAGCAGGAGAAAGCTGGTAGGCCCACATGTGAGAGAATGGGTCTGTGTGGTCAGTGTGCACCATATAAAAAAAATCCTGGAGCACGCAGTGCATAATGAGAAAAAAAAAAATCCGACTATTTTTTTTAATTAAAATGCCGAATTTGTGGTCTATTTTCGTATAGTATTTATGGTTGTATTCTCATTTTCTTGGTCTCATTTGATAGAATGGAAAACATATTATAGAAGTAGAGGTGGTTTTGCTTGATTTTACTATAAAAAGAACCTGGAAATGGAGCTCAAATTAGGGAAAATGTTTGATTTTTGCCATTGTTCAAAAGTAAACAAATGATGTCATTGTCCAATAAATGTCCAACTAGCCATTCTAATATGCAGTCATGAACGGGTTGATGTTATTTATACAATTATTACAGTATTGCAGTAGTCTGCATAATAGTAAGTCTTCTATTTTTTGTTTGAATAAAAATTCAAAATAGAAAGCAAGAGTAATATCAGAGGGGCCTGGAGACGTGACTGATGAACAAAGAAAATGTTATTTTAGAGTCAGGAATGTCTGCATTGTTCATTCTGGACCTTATTTTGAAATTGTCATATTTTTTTAATTTTCGTGAAATTGGCCAAATTGCAAATTTCTGACCTCATTATTGGGTAGTTGAAATCGGTAAATGGGCAGTTTCTTGTACTCAATCGACAGAAAAAAATGGAGTTCTAAAGAAATAGCTATGCGTTTGGTCGACTGGAACAATGGAATTAGCCGAAAATAGGGCTCAAAGTGGGCGATATCGCCGATTTGTAAATATCGCCGAGGTTGCTAACTTTGCGAGAGCTTAATTCCGTCAGCTTTCCATCAAATTTCGTTTTTTTGGTGTCATTACAATCGGGAAAAGATTCTCTAAAATTTCATAAGAAAAAATAATTTTTTTTGTTTTTTTTAAATTTTGCGACACCAGGAGACACCTCAGGATTGGGGGTTGCAATAGTCAAAGGGTTATTGTGCCTACTACATATACAGAACTTTAAACTCCACTGTAAATCCCCCCTAAAACTACTCCTCAACAGTTACAACAGAATGCACAGTCACAATACAAGGCATAAGGCCCTTTTCAACATCCCTCGAGTAAAACTCTCACTATGCAAGAACGCTATGCACATAAAAGGCCCAAAGATCTGGAACTCGCTACCGGAACAGGTCAAGGATCCCCAGACAACTTATAAATTTAGGACTCTGCTAAAAATCATCTTATCTCACAATATCAACCAAATCAACCAAACATCTACTGACTAGTTTTATTATGTGACCTCCTGGCTTTTAATTCTGCCATTCCATAAAATATTACCACCTGCACCATTTCTTGTAAATTAGATTTTGTACTAAGTATACATAAGATTTATTAAGTCCAAATAAGATTGTAAAACAGCTAACCACTATTCTATGTTTAGTTTTAAGTAATAATTACTAAGTACTATTACCTTATCTAGTTTTAATTAGTTATTATGTATTAGGATTAGTTTGCCCGAAATGCCTCGGCATGATATTGTCTATCTTTGTACTTAGCAAATCAAAATTGTAATTACACGTTGTAACCTTTACAAAGAAATAAACTTATTATTATTATTGCTATCATCATCATCATCATCGTCATATTGGTCCTCTAAGTTATTCCTCTTGTTAACCCTTAATCTATCCAAACGTAGATATGCGTTTGCTCGTGTAGCGCTCCAAGCGTAGATCAACGTTTTACTTTTTCATTCCTTCAAAATTGGGGTGATAGGCCTGAATCGCCTAGACACAGAGAATGGGTCTTAACACTCGGTGTGCACAGTATTAAAAAAAATCTGGGACCACTTAGTACCTTGTGGGAGCACCAGTTCAATTGAGCACCAGCTACAGCAAATAGCATGGCAAACACCAAGAATTCTCTGATGCCTTAACACTCCCCTTTTAAGGGGAAAGTAAAAATAGGTTAGATTAATACATGGGTGGGTGTGAGTTAGACCTGATTAGCTTGTGCTACTAGGTCTGATGCTGTGCTCCTTCCTTCAGTGGATGTGACCTGACTAGGAGGGTCATTGGTCTAAGCTGGGGAGGGTGACATGGGCCAGTAGGCTGGCTGGCTGGCTGGCTGGCTGGTTGGCTGGCTTTGGCTGTCTCTGGTTGTCTGTCTATATCTCTGTCTATCTGTCTGTATCTCTATCTTTTTCTCGCACATGTACACATAAGTACAGTTATTATATAATATATAGTGTAAATTACCTAGGATAACCCAAAAAATTCCAGGCAAAGATAGACAGACTTGACAGATAGATAGACAGACAGACAAACATGTTTGTGTGTAACAGTGAGAACAAATAAGGGAAGGGTTCCCTGAGTGCCCATTTATCAAGTGTCGCTGGGCTGTCAACAGTTTATCGACACTTGTCATAACACCATTCTTCAAGGAGTTTCATATATACTCCAGGCACACACAGGCAGACAGAAAGACAGATAAACAGAGCTAGACATACACAGACAGACAGATAGATATACAGACAGACATATTTGTGTGTAACAGTGAAAACAAATAAAGCAAGGGTTCCCTGAGTGCCCATTTATCAAGTGTCATTGGGTTGTCAACAGTATAGGGACAATTGTCATAACACCATGCTCCAGTGTGTCTAAAACATTTCTGGGACCTGTAAATACTTTGTATATATTTCTAGACAAAAGTAAATGACCCGGGCAGGTGAAAATGTTCACCTGTCAATGTAATTGTGACTATTTGAGTACTATTTCAGTACCTAATATTAGTGTCAGAACAAAGATTGGCTATGAAATCACAAGAACTATTATAAATTGTAATTATCAGAACATAAAAAATATGTAAATTTAAAATGAAAACAAGAAAAAAGGTATATTGGCAACACTTCTGCAAGCGGCAGGAGTCGATGTTGCTGTCAGGTGGGCATCCAGTGCCAGCTTCATGGGCTTATAGCTCAGTAAGTACTGACTCTAATTTTTTTTTATCCTTTAACATGTAGAAAAATGTGCTCTTCATTTAATTTTTTTTTTTTTTTCAAAATATTCAGAGCGCTACGCAAGTGAACGTAGATCTACATCTATGTTTGGACAGTTTAAGGGTTAACATCATTTCTCCTGTTCCCACATACACCCTATCCCCTTTGTCCGGTCTGTGTCACGTGACCCAACCCCACCCTACTCCAGCCCTAGTTTGTTAGCTTGGAGTAGTGTGGAATTAACTTCCGTCTAAACCACATCCAGTTGATTATTATATTCCCCTCTAGCCGAGAATACTCCCATAACTGGGACCATGGTGTATTCATTTAGCTGTACTTGGGGTAATTACTTGATAACTCTCTGTGAAGAGGGAGAAACTTCATAAGTGAGAAGTGTTAGTATACAGTAGGGCCCCACTTATATGGCAGGTTAGGCTCCAGGCTACCGCCATAAAGCAGAAATTGCCGTAAAGTGGAACACCCTTTTTTTCCCCTTATAAATGCATACAAATACTAGATAACAAGTTTACACTAACATATATTAAGTTAGCAATAGAACTAGGCATCAAAAAACAATAAAGTACAATACACACATAGTGCACTCATTACTTACCGCAAAATATTTATAGTCTTAACCCTTTGAAGGTCGACAGGCCCTCTCTGAGACTCGTTCTCAGGGTCGGCCAAATTTAAAAAAAAAATAATTTTTTCTTATGAAAAGATAGAGAATCTTTTCCCCGATCATAATGACACCAAAAGTATGAAATTTGATGGAAAACTTACAGAATTATGCTCTTGCGAAGTTAGCGGTCTAGGTGATGTTTACGCATCGGCGATTTTGCCCACTTTGAGTCCCATTTTCAGCCAATTCCACTGTACTAGTCAACAAAAAACATGAATATTTCGCTAGAACTCCATTTTTTCTATCGAATGAGTGCAAGAAACCACCCATTTACCAATTTCAACTATCCAGTACAGTGGTCAGAATTTAGCAATTTTGTCAATTTCACACAAATTTCAAAAGATGCCAATTTCCGAATAGGGTCCAGAATAAACAAGAAAGACATTCCTGGCACTAAAATGACATTTCCTCTGTTCATTAGTCATGTCTCAAGGCCCCTCTTACATTCTTTTGCTTTCCACTTTGAATTTTTATTCTCACAAAAAATAGAAGATTTACTGTTATGCAGACTACTGCATTAGTGTAAAAAATGGTATAAATAATATTGGCGCACTGGCAAAAGAATATTAGACTCACCAGTTGATGTGTATTGGACGCTTGGCATGATTTGTTTACTTTTGAACTTTGGTAAAAATCGAACATTTCTGCTACTTAGAGCTCAATTTCAAGGTACTTTTCATTGTAAAACCAGTCAAAATCATCTCAATTTCTGTAATATGTCTTCCATTCTATAAAATGAGATCAAGAAAACTAGAATACAACAATAAATTCCATACGAAAATACAATGCAAAGTCGCTGTTTTATTCCAAAAAAACGGTCAAACTTTTTTTTTTCTCATTATGCACTGTGTGCTGCAGGATTTTTTTTATACTGTGCACACTGACCACATAGACCCATTCTTTCATATGTAGGCCTACCAGCTTTCTCCCACTAGATTTGAGGGCGCTAGAATTTAGGCATACTAGTATGTCAAAAACCTTGGGTCGTAAGCCGTACTAGTATGGCCGAAACCCTCAAAGGGTTTAATCTAGGGTGAGATGAGTAGTATTTATCGTAAGAAATCAAATGTGGTATGTATGGTAGTCAGCCGGGCTACCATACCAGGCCATTCCACCCACACATATATTCTATGATATTTAAGCATCCCAGAGTGATAAAATGCATATACAGTTTACTCATTACTTACCTTAAAATATTTGTAGTCTTAGTGTAGGGTCAGGGGTGAGTAAACGAGATAAAACGAATAAATGAGAGAGAGAGAGAGAGAGAGAGAGAGAGAGACAGTCAGTACATGTGTTATGTAAACAAACCAGGCGAACGTAAGTTTTGTAAACAAACAAAGTGCACACGTTTGGTTCGTGTACAAGTTACATTGTGTACAAGTTGTCTCTAAATTGATACGGTAGAATAAATAAAGAACACTCCCATTCTCATGTAACAATATTTTTAGAAGAAATGACGCTCTGAGTGAAGGCAGTGGAAATAAAGTCACTCTGACTTTTTTGGGTTATCCTAGGTTCTCTACACATATGCTATTATGTATGATATTCTATGTAACTGTATTTGTGCATACTATATTAGACCATAATGCAATTACTAGTGAGAGACTAGTGCTATTTTTAATTTGTATTTTTATATTATTAGATTAAACCTATTGTACTATAGCTCATTCTAGCTCAAAACATAGACTCCACAAAAATCATTATTAGACCTTAGTGCAATTACAAGTGAGAGTCTTGTTCTTTTTTAATTTGTATTGTTATATTACTAGTTTATACCTAGTTGTACTTTAGTTCATTCCAGCACAACACATAGACAACATCAACTTCATTATGTGTAGTAGTGACTATACTCTATATGACCAAAATACTCTAGCTATATACTTGTCCAAACTTCCTACCACTACACATATCAGTACTAGAAGTCAACACACAACTCAGGATATAAATAACCATAATTTAAACCTAGAAGATGATTGATCACGTTGACCCTGATCTAAACCTCCATAATCTGACACCCAATCAAAACCTATTGGAAAGTAACTGCCTTTACTACACAGCATCACAAGCCAGCACTATCCTAAACAATGCTAAAAGTCTATCAGTACTTAACTACAACATCAGGTCCTTAAGCAAACACTATGATGACCTCCTAGCACTCCTTGAATCACTAAAGATACCCTTCTCCTGCATTATTCTTACTGAGACCTGGCTTAAGCAGGACACAATAGATATCTACCCTCTACCAGGATACACAGCAATTCACAACTGCAGACCAAACCAAGTTGGGGTGGTATTGCAATCTATTACTCTTACCAATTATCTTGTATTAGCACCAATTGCTTTAGTGATGAATATGGGGAATACATTTTTGCTAATTTTACTGTAAAAAACCTTAAGACGCCTATAACAATCGGTGCCATTTACTGGATACCTCACACAAACATCCCAAATTTCAGTGAGAAATTAAAGTCACTAATAACAAACAGACAAATGAATAAGCACCACCTTCTCTTAGCTGGAGACTTCAACATCAACCTTGGCTTACTAGATGATCAGCCTGCAACTGATTTCATCAACAATATGAACAACACACTTCTCATACCAACAATAACTAAACCAACCAGGCTCACTGAGACAAGTGCAACCATAATAGACCACATATGGACCAATATACTAGCCCCCCTTAAATCAGGGATAATCACAGATAGCACTACAGACCACTACCCTACCTTCCTCCTGACAAACATTAGTTAACCACCACTTGAATACAACAAAGTCTCATTTAGACTCCATGACGAGGCCTCAGTAAGGAAGTTCACAGCTGACCTAGAGACTGTTGACTGGCCTACAGAATTCTCCAAGGCCAATGGTATTGATGACTGGACAGACATTTTTCTTAACAAATTACTTAGACTATACAACAAACATTGTCCTATAAAAACAAAACAGATCACAAACAAATGGCTTGGTTGCCCATGGCTAACCAGCACCATTCTGAAATCCATTGACAAGAAATACCAATATGAAAAGCAATACAGTGGACCCCCGCTTAACGATCACCTCCAAATGCGACCAATTATGTAAGTGTATTTATGTAAGTGCGTTTGTACGTGTATGTTTGGGGGTCTGAAATAGACTAATCTACTTCACAATATTCCTTATGGGAAAAAATTCGGTCAGTACTGGCACCTGAACATACTACTGGAATGAAAAAAGTTCGTTAACCGGGGGTCCACTGTATAGACAAGGCTTAATACACAAAGATATTCTTAAACACTATTCATCAGCTCTCGCCAAAGTAATAAAGAAAGCCAAACAACTATACTACTCCAGTAGATTCACAGACACTAGAGGAGATATAAAAAAGACCTGGAAAACACTCTCTCAGATTCTAGGGACCCACAAACTGAGAAAAACCAAGAATATTGTCCTAACTAAACCTAATGAAACACCACTACATCCCACTGACACAGCTAACAAGATAAACGACTTCTTCTCAACAATAGGATCTAATCTCGCCAGTAAATTCCCACATACCAATGCCCATGCCGTGGACTACCTAGATGGGAATTTCCCTAATTCCTTCTATCTTGTACCAACTGAGCTCACGGAAGTCACTGAGATTATAAAGTCACTTAAAAAAAACTTGGGGAATCTGTCTCATGTCCCACCATTACTGTACAAGCGAGCGGCCCATGTCCTTTCGCATGCTATTTCATTACTCTTTAACAAGTCACTAGAGACTAGCACCTTCCCGAAACTACTCAAGATGGCAAGGGTTACACGAATACACAAAGGTGGTGACCCTACAGACTTAAACAACTATAGGCCAATATCTAACTTACCATTGCTATCCAAAATCTTTGAGAAACTCGTGCACAGGAGACTGTATTCATTTATAACAGTTCAAAACATACTCAACCCCTGCCAATTTGGATTCAGGAAAAATAAAAGCACTAATGATGCAATCATAAAAATGCTAGATCTGCTTTACACAGCATTGGAAAATAAGGAATATCCACTAGGAATTTTTATTGACCTAAGAAAAGCTTTTGACACAGTAGACCACGACATCCTACTCCACAAACTTGATCATTATGGTATAAGAGGCCATGCGCTTGCTTATTTCAAATCTTACATTACTAATAGGTATCAGTATGTCACCATTAAAGACACAGCATCAGCAACACGGCCACTTGATACTGGAGTTCTGCAGGGAAGTGTCCTTGGTCCCCTGCTCTTCCTCATATACATCAATGACCTTCCAAACGTATCCCAACACCGAAACCCAATCTCTTGCTGACGACACGACTTATGTCATCTCTCACCCTAATTTTGCCACCCTCAACACCACTGTTAATGAGGAGCTGATCAAAATATCGACTTGGATGACAGCCAATAAACTTACGCTTAACACTGACAAAACCTACTATATTATGTTTGGTAGCAGAGCAGGAGATGCACAAATTAACATTAAGATTGACAACACTCTAATTACCAGAAATAATGGGGGCAAATTCCTAGGCTTATACCTTGACAACAACCTGAATTTCAGCACCCATATCCAGCATATAACCAAAAAAGTATCCAAAACGGTTGGGATCCTCTCCAAGATAAGATACTACGTGCCGCAAAATGCCCTTCTCACACTATACCACTCACTTATTTATCCATACCTCACCTATGCTATTTGTGCTTGGGGATCAACTGCAGCAACACACCTAAAGCCAATAATAACCCAACAAAAAGCTGCAGTAAGAATAATCACTAAATCCCATCCCCACTCTTCATAGACCTAAACTTACTCCCTGTTCAGTACATCCACACTTACTACTGTGCAATCTACATCTACAGGGCCTTAAACTCTAATATCAACCTTGACCTAAAACGCTTTCTTGATAGTTGTGACAGAACCCACAGGCTTAACACCAGACACAAACATCTCTACGACATTCCCCGTGTCCGACTAAACCTTTACAAAAATTCAATGTATGTCAAAGGCCCTAAAATTTGGAATACCCTACCTGAGAACTCTAGAACTGCAGACACATTCATCACCTTCAAAACTACCATTAGAAAACATCTTATCTCCCTGATACACCCCGTCAACTAACTACACGAATACCACCTGGTGGTTCACACTTACACTCACTGACTCATTTGACCATAAACAGAAATATTAATCTCAATATTAAATTAATGAATCCTGTGATACTCCAATACTGAATCTATGTACTGTGCCAAAACAAAAGCATTCACATTGCTAAACTCACAAACTAGTATTTAGTCACTTAGCCATAATACCAACTTACCTCATAATTTGTAATATTTTACAATTAAGAATAAAACTAAGTCTGCCCGAAATGCCTAGCCATGCTAAGCGTTTTAGTGGTACACTCTGTAATCACTATTTTACTACATGTAAACCACACAATAACCAAATTTCTGTAAACTCAGCATTGTAATCCTTATAGAGAATAAACTTTGAATTTGAATTTGAATACCTGAATAAACTTACATACATACAAAAGGAATAATTTTCTACAGTTACCCCCAGTAACACATTTTCTCTTACGTTAGACTAGAGAAAATGTTATTCTTGCCATCACTTGTACAAGTTATCTGGCAACCACATCTCATGTTTATGTTTATTTATTCTATTGTGGGGTGTATTTATCATCTTTATATGTTATGTATCATGTTTATTATATAATTTTGAAAAAATATCATGGATGGATTAATGAAAATGTGTATATTAATGTAATATACAACATTTAATGAGACTCGGTGATTATTATTATCATTTTTAATATGGCATCATTTGTGCAAGTCGTCTGCTACCACATCTCATATTTATGTTTATTTATTCTACTGTGGGGTGTATTTATCATCTTTATATGTTATGCATCGTGTTTATTATATAATTTTGAAAAAATATCATAGATGGATTAATGAAAATATGTATATTAATGTAATATACGACTAATGAGACTCAATGATTATTATCATCATTACTAATATGACGTCTCGAGATATAAGACACTCTTACTGATTTTAATGTGTACCTGCACACCAGCACAGTACGTAAGTTTATTTAGGTAAAGGTATACATAAGTATAACTATCAGGGATATATAAAATATGAAATAACTTTTAAAAACACTGGAAATTTTGTTGTTTCCAGACATAATGGAGAGACTTAGTGCTTGGATCTCACAGAGAATGTAAACAAACTGGGTGGGGCATGGTGACCGTATTAGGAAGTCAGGTGGGGGGAGCCGTATAATGAGTTTTGGTCATAATTTGAAATGACCGTATTAGCGGAACGCCGTAAAGCGAAATGCCATAAAGCGGGTCCCTACTGTATATATATTACAGCTTTTGTAAGATGGCTCTATGACCGCTTGTTATTTGACAAGAATAAAGAAGATTGTATAAAGGAATAATTATTATTTAAGGATTCACGGAATAATATGCTCCTTGTTATAGAAAACCTTGAATATGTACAGAAATACATATTTGCTAATGAATTTCTTTCATTAAAAGTTAGGTTTTTAGTGGATCTTTAGTTTCTATCCCCAACTCTTTGCCAGAATTTGTTATGCCACTATACCAGGAAACAAGAACTATACTACTAACCTACTAGTATTAAGTAAGTAAGTAAGTAAGTAAGTTTATTCAGGTATACACAAATACAGTTACATAGAATTATCATACATAGCAGCATATGTGTAGAGAACCTAGGATAACCCAAAAAAGTCAGACAGAGTGACTTATTTCCATTGGGGTCCTTTTACCTTATTATTATAATATAAAGGTTATAATATTTTCTTATTATTCTACAATGAAGATAACATCTTATTATCATACTAAAAAGCCTATCTACTACACCAAGGTCATTAAGACTATCTACAATACGAGGGTCATTACTAGGAATATGGAAAAATTTACACGTATGTTGGCTAAAAAATAGAAAATCATTCCCCTCCCTTTCTGTAGCTACATTCATCAGACACCTTTTGGCACTCTTCTTGAACTGGTTCATGCTATGACTGGCTTTGACATGTGCGGGCAGTCTGTTCCATTCCTTTATTGCTGTATTAGTTAAAAGCCATAACAGGGTCAAAGAATTTAAAAAAAAAAAATTATTTTTTCTTATGAAATGGTAGAGATTCTTTTTCTGAAGGTAATGAAACAAAAAGTATGAAATTTGAAAAAAATTGGCAAAATTATGCTCTTGCAAATTTTGCTGCATCAGCGATATTTACTTATCGGCGATTTTGCTGAATTTGACTACCACTTTAGGCCATTTACATTGTTCCAGTCGACCAAATTCTTAGCTATTTCACTAGTATTACTTCTAATTTATCAATTGAGCACAAGAAATTACCCAGTCAACTGTTTCAACTACCCAATAAATTGATTGGAAATTGGTAATTTAGCCACTTTAACACAAAGTTCAAAATATTTCAATTTCAAAATAGGGTCCAGAATCAACAATGCAGGCATTTCTGGCACTAAACTAACATTTCCTCTGTTTATTAGTTACATTTCCAGGCTTTACAAATGAATTCCATTTTGATTTTTTATTCACATAATGAATTTTTATTCAGGCCAAAAAATAGAAGATTTACTGTTATGCAATACTGTAATAATTGTATAAATAATATCAGCGCATTCATGAACGCACATTAGACCCATCAGCTGATGTGTATTAGATGTATGACATCATTTGTTTACTCTTGAACATCGACAAAAATCGAACATTTGAGCTCATATTCAAGTATTAAAACCAATCAAAATCATCTCTATTTCTATAATAAATCTTCCATTCTATCAAATGAGACCAAGAAACCATTAATACAGTTAAAAAACACATGAAAAAACACCACAAAGTCACTGTTTTAATCCAGAAATACGGTCGCATTTTTTTTTCTCATTATACACTGCGTGCTGCAGGATTTGTATTATGTAGTGCACACTTACCACATAGATGTATTCTCTCATATCTAGGCTTCAAAGCCGTAGAATTACGGGACGGACCCTCAAAGAGTTAAAGGGTTAAAATATATGTGAGATTTTCCATTCAAAATTAAAATACAAACAGTGGTAAGAGCACATGCCATTAATGGGGTCCCATAAGGATTAGTACTTTCCTTAAAAAATATATTTATTTGAAGGAATAAGAAACTATGAGGGCAGACAGGAAAGTCATTGTTTCCATTATTTTTTCTTGACAAAAATATATTGTAGCCATATTTAATATTTTTCTTTGGTCACTTCCACAAGTATAACCAAAAAGCAATATTCAGTTTGGCTACATGGTATTTTGTCAAGAAAATTAATGGGCACAAAAACTGAACTGCCCTCATATATGAACATGTTAATATGACGCAGAAATCCTTTGGGAATTAAGTAATAAAAATATCTACAAGACTTGTTAAATTCAAGACAGGTTACCTACTCATAGGTACTGGAGTTAAAATACAGAAATTGTAGCATTATAGTCTGTATTACTGTTAGTGTGCAAAAGGTTGAGCATTGTATACTCTAGGAGGTTGCTGGACCCAACCAAACATAGGACGGACTTTCTGTAATGGGTGCAAAAACTGTTAAATTATAATAGAGTAAAATTAGTCATACATGTATATTATTTGTTATTGTATGAAGCAACCTTAAGATTTTTTGTTTGTTATCAGGTGGGAGACTGCAGTTCTCCAGTAGAACAGCTGATCACACTTGCATCTCAGCTCTCAGTTTCCACTGACCCAGCCTTGCAGTCATTAGCTGAATCACTCTCTTTAAGGCAGATCATCAGGATAGCAAAGTGTTTTAAAGCTTATCCATCATTTGATCTGCACACTGCAGTGTATAAGGCCTGCCTAGCAAGGTAAGGCTTAACTTTGACAACAACTAATTTATTGTAAATAAATTTTACTTTCGTTTTTTTCTTTTTTCGGGTCACCTGCCTCGGTGAGAGATGGCCGGTGCATTAACAGCAGTTCAGTTGCTTCACAATAAATTAATTTTTTACATATGATTTTGAGATCAGTGTTGATATGCATCTTTGTATATTGTTAAGTAGTTAAATATCTAATGATGTACCCTTGTGTCCTAAACCAAGATTGATAAGCACATGTTTTATTGATAAAATCCTCAATTCTTCATGTTGTATTGATTACCATCCACATTCTATGAAAGATGATTCATAACAAATTCACTTAAAATTTAGTAATCAAAGTGAGACACCAACCAGTATTTACTGTGTAAGAACATTTCATGTGTACTAATTATAATTATAACAGTGGAGTGCCATAATTACTTTGTGGACTACCTCACACCCCCTCCTCCTCCTTTTCTCCTAATACTCCAAGCTGCCAAAACTTTGTGGACTTTGAAAAAGCCTGGCAACATGACTATTATGAACACAGGTGTAGTCTAGTGGCCTGTACACCTAGTTGTAACAGGATAGCTAAATTAGAAATGAGGAACAAGAAAAAGGCAGCAGAGAGTAAATACTTATACAGTGGTACCTCTGGATACGGACAGCTCAAAACTCGAACAATTATGTAAGTGCTTTTGTAAGAGTATTTTTGGGGGTTTGAAATGGATTAATTCCTTATGGGAACAAATTTGTTCGGTATTGGCACTCGAAGAGCCTTCTTGAACAAAATAAATTCATATCCCAAGGTACCGCTGTATTTCCTTCACCAAACATCAAGCATGTACAGGTATGCACAGAAAGGCAGTTTTACCTTTCAGTACATACCTCCAAGTACTTACCTCCAAGTCCAGTCAAAGACTGGACTTGGAGGTAAGTCTGCCATTGTTGATTCACAAGTGTACCATATCGCTTCATAACTTTGGTGGGCTTCCGTGTCATTGGCTGGTTGAACCAAGGTGCTAGCATAACGAGGGTGCCCCTACCCATTATACCCTTAGCATTTGGTTTGCTGGTTGGGAGGGCATGCCTATTCGGGTGTGTGACATATGCTGAATAAAATGCAGCATAATCTTAGCATGCCACTATGCCCATGCACTCTGCCCCATGCCCACATTATAGAAGCCCACACTTATGGAAATCCATGTTCATCAAAGAACTGCATGAAACCCCTTAAACATGCCTCAAGTATACTATGGAGAGAGCATGGACGCGGGTGTCATCCCACATTTGCTCAACACAATGGATATAGCCCTTCTCCATAAAAATGGCAGCAAAATAATAGCAAAGAATTATAGACCAGTAGCACTAACATCCCACATTATAAAAATCTTTGAAAGACTTCTAAGAGGCATGATTGCCAACCACTTGGATTCACAACAGTTCCACAATCCAGGTTAACATGGGTTTAGAACAAGTTGCTCCTCCCTCTTACAACTACTGGACAGCTATGACATGATCTTGGATGCCTTCAACAATTGCAATCATGGTGTGATAGCGCACAAAATATGTGATAAAGGAATTACTGGAATAGTGGGCAGATGGATCTTCTACTTTCTAACCAATGAGTAATGTGAAAAACTCTGTTCCACAAGGCACAGTACTTGCCCCATCCTGTTCCTCATTTTCATATCGGAGAGACAGAGATGTAAATCATAGCACTATGTTTTCTTTTGCGGACAATATTACAATAGTGTGCAAATTTGGACAAGAGTAAATATTGTTATTATCTCGTATGTTTTAGTCTGTGACTTAATTAACCTTTGACTGTTTTGGCCATATATATATACAGTGTATATGTCTTACAAGCCATTGTTGCCGATGTATTAATATGCGTAAATTCTAGAGGCTTCAAATCAAGCAGGAAAAAGCTGGTAGGCCCATATGTGAGAGAATGGGTCTCCATGGTCAGTGTGCGCACTATAAAAAAAACTGAGGAGCCAGTGGTGCATTGTGGGAATGCCATTTCAGTAGTCCTTGTTCAGCATGTCTAGTGATTCCCTGGTGAATCTGGGCCTCTTCTCTTCCCAAGTGATCACTCTAACACAGATGGAAGTGTCAGTGAAGATGACTTTCATGGTTTTGAGGAGTTTGTGACCTAAAGCAATGCCCAGTAAACCAGAAGAAAGAAAGAAAGGGGAAGAAGTTGATATCCTTGGGGTGAAATTTGACTCCAAACTGACCATGAAGAACCACGTTGTAAATCTTGCAAACAAGACAGCCAGGAAACTTACAGCACTTCGCCGCATCTCGCATCTGCTTGATAGTAGGGGTTGCAAGATTTTGTATGAGGCACAAGTATGCTCACACCTTGAATATGCTCCACTTTCTTGGTTTTCCTGCCCCCCCCCTCTCATCTGCGACTGCTTGACAGAGTAGAGAACAGAGCAAGACATCTCATCTTTCGCCTGGACCAATCCTGGATAGATCTGTCATTTCAGCAGAGCCTTCAACACAGAAGGGATGCAAGTGGCCTTATTGTTATGTACAAGGCCAGTATTGTCAAAGTACCACACTTGGATCCACTTCGAGGACAGCATGAAGCAAGCTTCTATACCACAAGGTGGGCAGAAAGCAGCAACTTCACTCTGGCTGT
This sequence comes from Cherax quadricarinatus, assembly GCF_026875155.1. Lineage (NCBI taxonomy): Eukaryota > Metazoa > Arthropoda > Malacostraca > Decapoda > Parastacidae > Cherax > Cherax quadricarinatus. The sequence continues at coordinate 4,468,173 of NC_069430.1, forward strand.
ACCCTTCTCCAGAACATCACTTCATCTGAGATCATTTATCCCCAGGATGACTCGAGTATGGAACACATTCATACAGCATTATGATGTCAATGAGATAAAGTCAGTTGATCAATTGAAAATGCTGGTCCACAGATGGTTCCAACTTCATCCTGTTCCCTACTTGTATGTCTCATCACAATAAAAATGCTTTCAAATGAGCTGATGTAGGTAACAGCTCTTAGTTTGTCAATAAAGCTAGGGATCCTTAACCTAACTTCATCAAACTCTGTGAAAAAAAAAAACGAGAAAGAAAAAGAAAGAGAAAGAGAAATAGAAAGAAAGAGAAAGAAGGAGAAAGAATTAGAAATAAAGAGAAAAAGAAAAAGAAGGAGAAAGGAGAAAGAAAAAAAGATAATTAGATAAGGAAGTATGGTGAGGAAGGAAGCATCGGACCCCATTGTGTTGACAGGGGATAGGGGGAGTGAGTAATGGTATATGTCATTTTGACAGCTGGTAGACCCTGACTCAGCACATTTAGAAGTCTTCCCCCCACACACACACTCGCACTCACACTCTTTAGCCTGGTGGCTAAAGCTCCCGCTTCACACACGGAGGGCCCGGGTTCGATTCCCAGCGGGTGGAAACATTTCGACACGTTTCCTTACACCTGTTGTCCTGTTCACCTAGCAGCAAATAGGTACCTGGGTGTTAGTTGACTGGTGTGGGTCGCATCCTGGGGGACAAGATTAAGGACCCCAATGGAAATAAGTTAGACAGTCCTCGATGACGCACTGACTTTCTTGGGTTATCCTGGGTGGCTAACCCTCCGGGGTTAAAAATCCGAACGAAATCTTATCTTATCTTATCTTATCACTAACTCATTCCCTGAAGATAATAGCAGTTTTATGAAAGTGTCCAGTGACTATATATGTGTATATATATTATAGAAACCAGAAGGAAGAAAGGAAGGAAAGAATGAAGAAAGAAAGGTAGGTAGGTAGGTAGGCAGGCAGAATAAACAATGCAGACATTCCTGGCACTAAAATAACATTTTCTCTGTTGTAATAAAGTTGGTAGAATTACCGACAATATGTAAAGTAAACGGACACAAGTGCAACTAATGTGACATTTATTGTGGCAACGTTTTCCTCTCCAGGAGCTTTATCAAGCCATTACTAATGGCTTGATAAAGCTCCTGGAGAGCGAAACGTTGCCACAATAAATGTCACATTAGTTGCACTTGTGTCCTTTTACTTTACATTTTCTCTGTTCATTAGTCACGGCTACAGGCCCCTCTTATATTACTCTTGCTTACCATTTGGAATTTTTATTGACAAAAAAATAGACGATTTACTGTTATGCAGACTACTGCATTATTGTAATAACTGTGTAAATAATGTCAACCCATTCTTGACTCCGTATTGGTCGGTGACGTCATTTGTTTACTCCTGAGCTTCGCTAAAGAATAGAACATTTTCGCTACTGTGAGCGCAATTTCAAGGTACTTTTCATCATGAAAGCAATCAAAATCATATCTATTTCTGTAATATATCTTTCATTCTATCAAATGAGACCGAAAAAATGAGAATATAACCATAAAAACATACAAAAATATACCGCTAAGCAGCCGCTAATGGCTGAGAAGTGAACTCCGCTATTTATGGTCTGATTCCTTTCATTTTTGGTCTACATTAAGAAGTATCTTTCCATCATACATTGCCCAAGTTTGAATAAGATAACCCAACAAACAACTGAGAAAATAATAATATAATAATAATAATAATAATATCTTTATTTACTATACGTACATGTACAAGGTATACAGGCCTAGCTGACATCAGTGACATACTACTGTATAGAAAGCCGCTTGTTATGCTGAGTATTTCAAGAAAATTAGGTCAGTGTCCCAGGATAACACCCAGGTACCCATTTACTGATGGGTAAACATAGACAACAGGTGTAAAGAAACACGCCTAATGTTTCTACCCTGGCTGGGAATCGAATATTTACCAAGAATCATATATGGCTAACCCAAGCCAGGTACTAAAAATAAGCCATGTTGACTTTTTTGGGTTATCCTAGGTTCTCTACACATATGCTGCTATGTGTCATACTCTATATAGAGAAAATAACTTTTGTTTCAGGTTTATGGTGCAGTACGAGTGTATATGACAGTTAGCCCTGTGGTATACTCCATTTTCTCTAATATAAGACCCCAAGACAGGGATAGGAGAATGGTATTTGTATGCCATATTCTCTTCATACCTCCGTCGAACTGCTCGGTATTATGCCGAATATTATTCCTTCTGGAGTATTTAACATGTTTTATGTTATTTATATAGTTTATTATGTCATACTAGATCAAATGTGATAGGCAAATAAGCTGTAGTGTTGATATTAGCGTAATAATAAAGCATATTCTCCTGCTTCATGAGACTGAGCTCATGGCAACCGACAGCGGCTTCAAAACCACCTTATCTTTAATGGATAATGCACTGTGTAGGCGCTTTACATAATGAGAAGCATTTCTTTTATTCATTAGAACCACGGCTAGGGCTAAAAATAAGCAGGTTAAAACAATAAATGGAGAAAAAGAAATTGGAATGACTTATGCAGCAAGTAACACCACCAAACAGTACTAGCAGGTTGGTGTGGTGACCCTGGAAATTTGAAATTATGCTAGCCAAAATTAGTGCCGAATAACTGAAGGAACTGAATAACTGATTGCCGGATTTGTGATGGCGGACCTGTACCTAATACTAGTGTCAGAATAAAGATTGATTATAAAGTGACAAGAACTACTATAAATTGTGATTATCAGAACATAAAAATTACATAAAACAATATGAAAAATAGAAAAAAAGGAATATCAGCAACACTTCTGCAAGCGGCAGGACTCGCTGTTGCTGTCAAGTGAGCATCCAGTGCCAACTTCTGGGCCTCATATCTCGGTAAATACTGACCCTAAAAAAAAAATTTTTATCCTATAACACTTAGAAAAATGTGCTCTTTTTTCAATAAAAAAAAAACGATTTTTTTATTTTTCAAAATATTCGGGGGGGTGCTGCGCAAGTGAACATATATACAGTGGAACCTCGACCAATGATGGCATCGATTAACGATAAATCCGACTAGCGATACATTTTAATGCAAAAATTTTGCCTCGGCTAGCACTAAAAAACTCGACCAACACTATTCATTCAGTCTGAGACGCGTCCACTTCTGGCCAGTGTTTACAAGCCAGCCAGCCACCACGGTCACTTCCAAGCATACAATCGGAACATTTCATATTATCACAGCCTTTTTAGTGATTGCACCTGCAAAATAAGTTACCATGGGCCCCAAGAAAGCTTCTAGTGCCAACCCTACAGCAAAAAGGGTGAGAATTACTATGGATATGAAGAAAGAGATCATTGCTAAGTATGAAAGTGGAGTGCGTGTCTCCGAGCTGGCCAGGTTGTACACAAAACCCCAATCAACCATCGCTACTATTGTGGCCAAGAAAACGGCAATCAAGGAAGCTGTTCTTGCCAAAGGTGCAACTATGTTTTCGAAACTGAGATCGCAAGTACTCGAAGATGTTGAGAGACTGTTATTGGTGTGGATAAATGAAAAACAGATAGCAGGAGATAGCATCTCTCAAGCGATCATATGTGAAAAGGCTAGGAAGTTGCATGACAATTTAATTAAAAAAATGCCAGCAACTAGTGGTGATGTGAGTGAATTTAAGGCCAACAAAGGTTGGTTTGAGAGATTTAAAGGGAAGGGAAGTAACCCCGGAAAAGGACTTGCCACCTCAAGTCCTAATGGAAGGGGATTCCCCTTCTAAACACTAAGACCATCAACACTCTCCCCTCCTCCCATCCCATCAATCATCACCAGATCTTCAATAAAGGTAAGTGTCATGTAATTGTGCATGTCTTCTTCAGTTTGTGTGTATTAAAATTAATATTTCATGTGGTAAAAACAATTTTTTTTTCATACTTTGGGGTGTCCTACACGGATTAATTTGATTTCCATTATTTCTTATGGGGAAAACTAACTTGACTAACGATAATTTTGACTAACGATGAGCTCTCAGGAATGGATTAATAGCATTAGTCGAGGGTCCACTGTATACGTTTGGAGTGTTTAAGGGTTAAATCAATTACATCATATCATTCTGTGTATTTTTAAAATAAACATTAATTTTCCAAACAAATGTCATATTTCATCATTTTCCCAATTAATATGCACACTGCTGTAGAATCTGTATGAGAGTGTCATCCATTGTGGACACGGTAAATCTCCAAGCATTTATAAACAAGTTTTCCAATGGGCTGCGGAAAACCATACAATGTTCAATGAGGACAAATTTCATTTACTCCGTTATAGAAAACTTGAGGAAATAATATCTAGAGCAGAGTATACTACAAACTCTAACCACACAGTAGAGGAAAAAAATGTGATAAATGTCAGAGTATCTCGCTTTCGAGGATCACAACAGTGTCACTATCACATCTGCAAGGAATGAACCCACAGCATGCGATATTTTTCCCTATATTTACTCTGTGTTAAATGATAAATACAGTGTGTTCAAAGAAAATATACAGCAATTTTTTATTCTTGTTTGTGAAAGTGTTAATAGCTCATGTGTTAAGCGACAGTCTACTGTACATCCGTTCTATAGTGTGGAGACCGGAACTGAGCTGCGTAATCTAAGTGAGGCATTACTAATGATGTACAGTTATATAGCTGTAGTATAACTTCTGGACTCCTTTACTTATACCTTATGATATAAATCCAAGTAATCTGTTAATCTTATTATGCATGCTGAGGGCACTGCTTTCTTGGCTTCAGTTTTTTGCTTACCATGACTCCATAGTCTTTTTCATATACGTAATGTGTATGAGCAAAATTCTGTATTATTTAGTTTATAAGTACCAGGGTTATTTACATTCCAGAGTAGAGTGGAACCTCGGCTTATGAGTGCCCCACCATACGAGTTTTTCAGGATACGAGCAGTCGCTCGGTTGATTTTTTTGTTTCTGGATACAAGCAAAAATTCAGGATGCGAGCTTTCCCCCTCAAGGGAGGTTCCTTGATGCTGGTGAGGGGCTCTTAATCAAGGAGATTGTATCTGTGCTCCAGTTCCCTAAATTAAACCTGAATGCCTTCCATCCCCTCCCTCCCACAGGCACTGTATAATCCTATGGGTTTAGCACTTCCCCATTATAACAATACAGTGGACCCCCAGATAACCATCAGCTCCCAACTCGACCAGTTATGTAAGTTTATTTTTGTAAGTGCTTTTGTAGGTGTATTTTTAGGGGTCTGAAATGGACTAATCTAATTCACAATATTTCTTATGGGAACAAATTCGGTCTATAACGGCACCCAAACAGACTTCTGGATTGAAATAATATCGTTATGCGGGGGTCCACTGTAATAATATAATATATTAATAATATAATACAGCCTCTCCTCACTTACCGACGTGCTCATTTACCGACAACTCAGAGTTACAACGGGCTCCCCGATGAGTCAGTATTATATTCCGTATGAGAACTTGGGTCATGGAAACGGGCAGCGCAGTGTCTCAGCATCAAGCATTTCAATCTCCTTCTGACAGCCACTCAGTACACTAGCTTTTAAAGTCTCCAAGACTACTTATTTGTACAAATTTGTACTTGGTTGTGCACCCCATAGTACAAGATAGAAGTGCAGCAGCACTTGGAAGAGGAAAGAGAGGAAAATGGAAGTACAAAAGAAGTTCACAGCAAATGGGGTTGGCTGATCTGTTCATCTGTGTTTACATTCTTAGTCTCTCGGGGCAGCTTAATTAACCCTTTGACTGTTTCTGACGTATTTATACGCACAAATTCTAGCGGCTTCAAATCAAGCGCCAAAGGCCTGGTAGGCCTACATGGGAGAGAATGGGTCTCAGTGGTCGGTGTGCACCCTGTGAAAAAAATCTTGGACCCAGCGGTGCATTGTGGGAACGCCATGTTGTTAGTCCATTTTCACCATGCCTCTCGGTAAGAAGTTCCTCACTCCTTGGCGGATTGGAGGTCTTTTGTTCCCAAGTGATAGCTCTAACAGCGATGAAAATGTCAGTGACAGTGAATTCCAGGGTTTTGAAGTGAGTGTTACCGAAAAAAGTGCCCAGGATAACGTAATTAGTGACGAAAACCCAGATGACCCACAACCTTCGACCTCTGGTGCTGTGCCGGCTTGTTTCACATTCACTTCGCCTGTCCCAGGACAAAGAGGAAACTATTTGGTCGTGTACAACACCCAATGATAGCAGTGGATAGTGATATTTGATAGTGATGTGATTTCAAGGTCATTGAAGCAGTTCTAGTGACAGTGAGAGTGAATATTCCCCAGTAAAGCGGCAGTATGTACGACTAGCATGCGGTCTGGTAGTTTTTCATATGTTTTTTCCAAGGAAGGAAAAACTCTGGGAGCACATCCCGTGGCCCTACACCACGACCTGATAGTGAAGATGAGATATTGTAACGAGGGGTATGAAGGGTGACAGTGAGGGAGGAGGCAGTGGTGGTGATAGTGAGGGTGGCACGGCCCATGTGGCACCACCCACCTGGCCACACTACTCCCCACGGGGCTGACTCAGCAGAACACCAGCCTCACCCTACCCCACACTCCCAAAAACCTGCACCACCACAACCTGCACAACCACAACCACGGTACAATATCCAGACCCAACCAGCAGACCGCATCGGGGATTGGCAGGACGGTGACGAGTTTTTCCCATCCCCATGACTTTGATGAACACAAAGTGGAATAAAGCCATCTTGCCCACTTGGGAACAATGCCAGTGAACTGGACTGCTTTGAGTTATTCTTCGATGAACCCCTGAGGGACATCATTGTCAGGGAAACAAACCATACTGTGATTACACCATGGCAAATACAATTCTCTCCCCAAAAAATCACGGCTACACAAGTGGAAGGAGACAACTGTGGCAGAGATGTACCTGTTTTTGCCACAATAATGCTTATGCCACATGTGTATAAGCACACTGTCACCACATACTGGACAACAGATCGCCTGATTTCAACTCCAGGTTTTAGTGACATTATAGGTGTCAATCGTTTCCTGATACTGTTTACGTATGTTACATTTTTCAGACAAAACCGGGCCTGACAGAAGCGACGGTTATATAAAATAAGAAATGTGTTTATGTACCTGAAACAAAAGTGCTGCATTATTTTTATCCCTTCAGGAAACTTGTTATTTGATGAGTCCTTGATTTTATTCAAAGAAAGACTCTCATTCAAGCAATATAAACAAGCAAGAGGAAAAGCTTTGGTTTTAAAGCTATTTGTACTGTGTGATTGCAGAAGTGGTCTTGTTTTAGATATTATTGGTGTACACTGGCAGTACAGTAATACTTTGGAGATTTCCATGAAGTTATTGGGGATCTCTGGTGTTTTGGGTTCGAACAATGATGGAACCATATCTTGGTAAGGGGCATAGTTATTTACTGATAACTGGTACACAAGCCCCTTACTCAGTGATTTCTTGCGAGTGAACTTGACCCGACGTGTGTGGCACAGTGCGTGGTAATCGCAAACATATGCCAAGGTTCGACGCTGGGACTCGCAGAGGTGAGGTGCAAGCCTTTGCTGCCAATTGACATCATGGCATTTCGGTGGCATGGGCAAACGTGATGTCACATTGTGACATCAGTTCACAGAAACGAAAAAGGTACCCAGTGGCAGGGACAACAGAAGAAAACCAATGAACCCATTCTAAGCCTGCATGCATGGACTACAACCTCAATATGCGCTTAGTGGGCAAATGTGACATGCAGATTGGGTTTGCAGACTGTGTACGCAAGAGTTATAAGTGGTATATCAAAAATTTTTTTCCATCTTGTTTATATCTCTATGCTAAATGCTTATAACATATACAAGTTGAAGACCAACAAAACACCAAAATATGGGGAATTTTGCCTGTCAGTAATCAGACAAATTTAATGCAAAGTACCAAGGAGCGACTCCTGCAATAGACCGCGCCCACAGACGTCATCTCGTATGAGGCTGGTGATCACAACCCATACAACTGCCTCCACTAACTGCCAAGAAAAAAGCTCAGAAGAGGTGTTATGTTGTATGCATACCACAAAACGCCCATAAACACGCAGAGACACTCTTTAGTGTGAGGAGTGTGAAGTGCCCCTCTGCATATACCCATGTTTCAAAGAGTTCCACAAGCTGCAGCAGTTCTAGGAACGTGTTTAGTGACTGTACATATGTATATATATTATGGAACAATAGTAAAACATTTTTTTGTATTGTTTGTTTGTGTAAACAAAGTATATACAAAAACAAATAGTGATAAAGTTTGTTCTGTTATTGGTTGTAAAATAATGAGTGTATATTTGAACAATGCCCTTACAGGGTCTCCGGGGCCACAAAATTTTCCTGGAAAAGAAAAATATTAAAAAAAAATGAAGAAACCTTTGAATTAGAGAAAATAAAAGAATCCCGGGGGGCGGCAGCGTGCTTTTTCCGTACGACGTCAATTTTGAAAATTTGCGGCTCTAAAATTGGGTAAGTATGATGGAAAAATTTTTTTTTTTTTTGGCTTAAAACACTAGTAAAATTTTCCCAAACATTTTCATAAAAAAAAACATTTTTGTTTTTTTCGAATATTGGGGACATAGAAGGGGTTTTCAAGAGGGCCCTGAAACAGTCAAAGGGTTAAAAATGATTAAACTCAGTGAAAAGGGTTGTCGATGGTGAGTTTAAATAAAAAAAAGTAATTAATTGCTCTGGGGCATTTTAAAAATTCTATTTTTTCTATGGGTTTGGGGTACTGACTTTTAAAGAACCCAGAGTGATTGTTTATTACATGAAATAAATCTTTTCTTACACAAACCAAAAAACCCCGCACATCGAAGAGAGGATTTGACGTTTTTCGGTCGACTTGAACTATTTACAAAGTCCAGGGTTGAAAAAATATCTTAATTAGCTCCATGAGAAACAAAATTTAAAAAACACACAGAAAACACACCAGCTAATCCTTACTGTTAACTTTTTTTTGTACTTCCCTTTTTTGCTTTTTTTTTTACCTTTTCCCAAGTTTTGCACTTATAACCTGTTTGTATAGGGGATGCAAAACAACATGCAGCAGCACTTGGAAGAGGTAAAACAAGAGGAATTTAAAAGAAGTACAAAGAAGACACATCAAGGGGTTGCTGGGGGTTTGCTGTTGTTGACTTTTTGTCCTCGGGGCAGTTAAAGAAATTTTAAAACTCGTGAACAAGGGTATGTAAGGCAATAATAATAATAAACTTTTCCACAAAAACCCGTCAAGTGGAGCCCCACGGGAAAAGTGCCTGGACCCTCCTCTTTTCCTGTTTACATCAGTGCCTTTTAATGTTTCACGCTACTAAAACCCATATTTTTGCGTTTATCTACAAAAGTCTTCTACACCCAAAACCCCCTACCGCCAACATGCAATGCTGGGTTGCAGAAAATATCTCCTGGATGATAATAAACTTACCCTAAATTGACAAAAATATTTTATTCAGTTTGAAAAGGGTGCAATTGTTCCCCTTAACATAAATGGTCACCCACACAAGACTCACAGAGGGAAAATTCCTTGGGAACCACCTAACAGTAGCCTCAGATTCCAAAATAACAAAAATTTCCAAAAAAAATCTTTTTAAAACAGTAGGCAACTATCAAAGATACGACATGTTCTGCTCATCTTCCCCTTTCAAAATGTATCATTCATCATCTACCCCATTCAAAATGGGTTTTTTGCATGGGGGTCAACAATATCAAATCACCTAAGGTCTCTAATAACCCAGCAAAAGGCTGCAATTAGAATGATAACAAATTCCCACTTGCGACAGCATACTCCACCTCTATTCAAAAGTCTAAATTTGCTTACCATAAAGAACATCCACACTTATCCATGTGCCTATTACATACATAGAACAATACACGCAAACATAAACCCTCCACTCAAACTTCTCCTCACCAACCTTAACCAGACACACGACCATAACACAAGACACAGATCTCTTTTTTTCTTTTTTGATGTACCCCTTGTCCATATCTCACTGTGTAAAAACTCTATGCGCATAAAGGGCCCTAAAATCTGGAATTCATTACCAGGCCTGTAAATCAATTTAAGACTCTTCTAAAAAACCACTTACTCGCCCAGAACTAAATAATCAACACTCAATATTTAACATTACCAATAATTCTCCTAATTACTTAAATCTTAAAAATTCAAGACAACATATAGCAAATTGATCATTTTTTGATATACTATGTAATATGAGAAATTTGTACAACTTTAATGCTTCACTTTTGATATGTTCAAATTTCATTGTTTCAAATATTCAGTTGTACTTCATATCGTAAATTGTTTACTGTAATTTTTAACACTGAGCCTTTCATTGCTTGTTAATTTTATTTATTTATTTATTTATTTATTTATTTAAAAATTTGTGCACACATACAGAGGTACAAAAAATACAGAAAAGAGCAGTATGCCAAAGCCACTTATACTATGCATAGCATTACGGGCTGGCTTAAAATTAACTTAAGATTTTAAGTTAATTTTAAGCCTGCCCATAATGCCCTGCGTACAAGGGGCTTTTGGCATGTACACCCAACTACTATAATTCATTGTACAACTGTGTATCATGTCCAAATAAAATACATATAATAATCACTCTGCGATGCTTTAAATGTCATATGTACATTTCGTATTGGTTTGTTAGCTGACATTTAAAGCACTCCAGAGCGATTGTTATTATTAATTATTATTATTACATTCTCTGTGTCTCGTGGCGGCTTAATAAATTATTAAACTCAGTGAACAAAGTATGTGGATGGTAATAATAATAATAATAATAATAATACAGTGGACCCCCGCTTAATGATCACCTCCTAATGTGACCAATTATGTAAGTGTATTTATATAAGTGCATTTGTACGTGTATGTTTGGGGGTCTGAAATGGACAAATCTACTTCACAATATTCCTTATGGGAACAAATTCGGTCAGTACTGGCACCTGAACATACTTCTGGAATGAAAAAATATCGTTAATCAGGGGTCCACTGTAATATTATTACAAAACATGTTCACGGTTTAATCATTCAGGTTCTCCCACTAGTCTATTTTTTTGCATACAAGAAACTTGGGCGATGGAAACAGGCAGCGCAGCGTCTCAGCATCAAGCATCTCAGTCTCCTTTATACAGCCACTCAGTACATTACCTTTCACAGTCTCCAAGACTACATATTTGTACAATTTTGCACTTTATTGTGCATCCCATAGGACAAGATGTTGGCGAAAAGGAAGATCTTGAGGTGAAAATGAAGATTATAAATGAGTATGAAGCTGGTAAGAAAGTGCAAGTGATAGCCAATGACTTGAAACTGGCACATTCTATCATTTCCACTATCTTGAAAGATAAAGATAGTGAAAGAGGCAGTGAAAGCGCCGACAGGATTTCAAGTGAAAGAGGCAGTGAAAGCGCCGACAGGATTTCAAGCCATAATAACTAGGCAGTGGAAGCATGATAAAGATGCCCAAATTAATAAAAGCTGACATATATGGAGAGGTATTGGAGGGTGTGCTGAGCTGTATGAGAGAGAGGGAGAAGGCGAGCAGTGTCTCTCAGTAACTCATGCTTCACCATGACATACAAACATGTAAGCTCATGGCACTATAAAATATTGTATAATTATACTATTACTATCAATAACGGTTATCTACTTATCATATTTATTCCAGAATAATATTAGGTATAACATAAATAACATAGAAGCATGATAAAGATGCCCAAATTAATAAAAACTGACATTATATAGAGAGGTATTGAAGGGTGGAGGGCAGGAGGGATTAAAAAAAAAGTGACCATGACCATTACAGAAAACATTATGTGCCTGAAGGGTAACTATAGAGGATCACTCTTACCCTATACAAAGACTGAAAAAAGTGCAATTTTCTCAAAAAAAAAAAAAATTCCCAAGTAATCAGCTATGCACAGTTTCCTGGAATATCGTGAAGTAAGTCATTGGCCTATTTTAGTTTTATTACCATTAATAATAAACAGATTGAAAGGAATTTCCCAGCAAACATAAAAAAGTCACAGAGTACAGTTTTATACCAAAACGTTTCCTCGCTCGGTATTTTTGCTTGAATGAAAGGGCCCCCTTTGGTT